>OY804578.1:55317192-55787796 GCA_963680875.1 Bathymodiolus brooksi | reverse complement strand
CCAAGCCACATTTACACCATATTCTGTCTGGTTTAGATATACAACCCAAGCCCATTTACACCATATTCTGTCTGGTTAGATATACACCCAAGCCACATTTACACCATATTCTGTCTGGTTTAGATATACACCCCAAGCCACATTTACACCATATTCTGTCTGGTTTAGATATACACCCCAAGCCACATTTACACCATATTCTGTCTGGTTTAGATATACACCCCAAGCCACATTTACACCATATTCTGTCTGGTTTAGATATACACCCCAAGCCACATTTACACCATATTCTGTCTGGTTTAGATATACACCCCAAGCCACATTTACACCATATTCTTTCTGGTTTAGATATACACCCCAAGCCACATTTACACCATATTCTGTCTGGTTTAGATATACACCCCAAGCCACATTTACACCATATTCTGTCTGTTTTAGATATACAACCCAAGCCACATTTACACCATATTCTGTCTGGTTTAGATATACACCCCAAGCCACATTTACACCATATTCTGTCTGGTTTAGATATACAACCCAAGCCACATTTACACCATATTCTGTCTGGTTTAGATATACACCCCAAGCCACATTTACACCATATTCTGTCTGGTTTAGATATACACCCCAAGCCACATTTACACCATATTCTGTCTGGTTTAGATATACAACCCAAGCCACATTTACATCATATTCTGTCTGGTTTAGATATACACCCCAAGCCACATTTACACCATATTCTGTCTGGTTTAGATATACACCCCAAGCCACATTTACACCATATTCTTTCTGGTTTAGATATACACCCCAAGCCACATTTACACCATATTCTTTCTGGTTTAGATATACACCCCAAGCCACATTTACACCATATTCTTTCTGGTTTAGATATACACCCCAAGCCACATTTACACCATATTCTGTCTGGTTTAGATATACACCCCAAGCCACATTTACACCATATTCTGTCTGGTTTAGATATACACCCCAAGCCACATTTACACCATATTCTTTCTGGTTTAGATATACACCCCCAAGCCACATTTACACCATATTCTGTCTGGTTTAGATATACACCCCAAGCCACATTTACACCATATTCTTTCTGGTTTAGATATACACCCCAAGCCACATTTACACCATATTCTTTCTGGTTTAGATATACACCCCAAGCCACATTTACACCATATTCTGTCTGGTTTAGATATACACCCCAAGCCACATTTACACCATATTCTTTCTGGTTTAGATATACAACCCAAGCCACATTTACATCATATTCTGTCTGGTTTAGATATACACCCCAAGCCATATTTACACCATATTCTTTCTGGTTTAGATATACACCCCAAGCCACATTTACACCATATTCTTTCTGGTTTAGATATACACCCCAAGCCACATTTACACCATATTCTGTCTGGTTTAGATATACACCCCAAGCCACATTTACACCATATTCTGTCTGGTTTAGATATACACCCCAAGCCACATTTACACCATATTCTGTCTGGTTTAGATATACACCCCAAGCCACATTTACACCATATTCTGTCTGGTTTAGATATACAACCCAAGCCACATTTACACCATATTCTGTCTGGTTTAGATATACGCCACATTTACACCATATTCTGTCTGGTTTAGATGTACGCCACATTTACACCATATTCTCTCTGGTTTAGATATACACCCCAAGCCACATTTACACCATATTCTGTCTGGTTTAGATATACACCCCAAGCCACATTTACACCATATTCTGTCTGGTTTAGATATACACCCCAAGCCACATTTACACCATATTCTGTCTGGTTTAGATATACACCCCAAGCCACATTTACACCATATTCTTTCTGGTTTAGATATACACCCCAAGCCACATTTACACCATATTCTTTCTGGTTTAGATATACACCCCAAGCCATATTTACACCATATTCTGTCTGGTTTAGATATACACCCCAAGCCACATTTACACCATATTCTTTCTGGTTTAGATATACACCCCAAGCCACATTTACACCATATTCTTTCTGGTTTAGATATAAACCCCAAGCCACATTTACACCATATTCTTTCTGGTTTAGATATACACCCCAAGCCACATTTACACCATATTCTGTCTGGTTTAGATATACACCCCAAGCCACATTTACACCATATTCTGTCTGGTTTAGATATACACCCAAGCCACATTTATACCATATTCTGTCTGGTTTAGATGTACGCCACATTTACACCATATTCTTTCTGGTTTAGATATACACCCCAAGCCACATTTACACCATATTCTTTCTGGTTTAGATATACACCCCAAGCCACATTTACACCATATTCTTTCTGGTTTAGATATACACCCCAAGCCACATTTACACCATATTCTTTCTGGTTTAGATATACACCCCAAGCCACATTTACACCATATTCTTTCTGGTTTAGATATACACCCCAAGCCATATTTACACCATATTCTGTCTGGTTTAGATATACACCCCAAGCCACATTTACACCATATTCTTTCTGGTTTAGATATACACCCCAAGCCACATTTACACCATATTCTTTCTGGTTTAGATATACACCCCAAGCCACATTTACACCATATTCTTTCTGGTTTAGATATACACCCCAAGCCACATTTACACCATATTCTTTCTGGTTTAGATATACACCCCAAGCCACATTTACACCATATTCTGTCTGGTTTAGATATACACCCCAAGCCACATTTACACCATATTCTTTCTGGTTTAGATATACAACCCAAGCCACATTTACACCATATTCTGTCTGGTTTAGATACACACCCCAAGCCACATTTACACCATATTCTTTCTGGTTTAGATATACACCCCAAGCCACATTTACACCATATTCTGTCTGGTTTAGATATACACCCCAAGCCACATTTACACCATATTCTGTCTGGTTTAGATATACACCCCAAGCCACATTTACACCATATTCTCTCTGGTTTAGATATACAACCCAAGCCACATTTACACCATATTCTGTCTGGTTTAGATATACACCCCAAGCCACATTTACACCATATTCTTTCTGGTTTAGATATACACCCCAAACCACATTTACACCATATTCTGTCTGGTTTAGATATACACCCCAAGCCACATTTACACCATATTCTGTCTGGTTTAGATATACACCCCAAGCCACATTTACACCATATTCTG
Organism: Bathymodiolus brooksi; assembly: GCA_963680875.1. Lineage (NCBI taxonomy): Eukaryota > Metazoa > Mollusca > Bivalvia > Mytilida > Modiolidae > Bathymodiolus > Bathymodiolus brooksi. The sequence continues at coordinate 55,784,599 of OY804578.1, read as the reverse complement.
TCTGGTTTAGATATACACCCCAAGCCACATTTACACCATATTCTGTCTGGTTTAGATATACACCCCAAGCCACATTTACACCATATTCTGTCTGGTTTAGATATACACCCCAAGCCACATTTACACCATATTCTTTCTGGTTTAGATATACACCCCAAGCCACATTTACACCATATTCTGTCTGGTTTAGATATACACCCCAAGCCACATTTACACCATATTCTTTCTGGTTTAGATATACACCCCAAGCCACATTTACACCATATTCTTTCTGGTTTAGATATACACCCCAAGCCACATTTACACCATATTCTGTCTGGTTTAGATGTACGCCACATTTACACCATATTCTGTCTGGTTTAGATGTATGCCACATTTACACCATATTCTGTCTGGTTTAGATGTACGCCACATTTACACCATATTCTGTCTGGTTTAGATGTACGCCCCATTTACACCATATTCTGTCTGGTTTAGATGTACGCCACATTTACACCATATTCTGTCTGGTTTAGATGTACGCCACATTTACACCATATTCTGTCTGGTTTAGATATACGCCACATTTACACCATATTCTGTCTGGTTTAGATGTACGCCACATTTACACCATATTCTGTCTGGTTTAGATGTACGCCACATTTACACCATATTCTGTCTGGTTTAGATATATGCCACATTTACACCATATTCTGTCAGGTTTAGATGTATGCCACATTTACACCATATTCTGTCTGGTTTAGATATACGCCACATTTACACCATATTCTGTCTGGTTTAGATATACGCCACATTTACACCATAATCTGTCTGGTTTAGATGTACGCCACATTTACACCATATTCTGTCTGGTTTAGATATACACCCCAAGCCACATTTACACCATATTCTGTCTGGTTTAGATATACACCCCAAGCCACATTTACACCATATTCTGTCTGGTTTAGATATACACCCCAAGCCACATTTAAACCATATTCTGTCTGGTTTAGATATACACCCCAAGCCACATTTACACCATATTCTGTCTGGTTTAGATATACACCCCAAGCCACATTTACACCATATTCTTTCTGGTTTAGATATACACCCCAAGCCACATTTACACCATATTCTTTCTGGTTTAGATATACACCCCAAGCCACATTTACACCATATTCTGTCTGGTTTAGATATACACCCCAAGCCACATTTACACCATATTCTGTCTGTTTTAGATATACAACCCAAGCCACATTTACACCATATTCTGTCTGGTTTAGATATACACCCCAAGCCACATTTACACCATATTCTGTCTGGTTTAGATATACAACCCAAGCCACATTTACACCATATTCTGTCTGGTTTAGATATACACCCCAAGCCACATTTACACCATATTCTGTCTGGTTTAGATATACACCCCAAGCCACATTTACACCATATTCTGTCTGGTTTAGATATACAACCCAAGCCACATTTACATCATATTCTGTCTGGTTTAGATATACACCCCAAGCCACATTTACACCATATTCTGTCTGGTTTAGATATACACCCCAAGCCACATTTACACCATATTCTTTCTGGTTTAGATATACACCCCAAGCCACATTTACACCATATTCTTTCTGGTTTAGATATACACCCCAAGCCACATTTACACCATATTCTTTCTGGTTTAGATATACACCCCAAGCCACATTTACACCATATTCTGTCTGGTTTAGATATACACCCCAAGCCACATTTACACCATATTCTGTCTGGTTTAGATATACACCCCAAGCCACATTTACACCATATTCTTTCTGGTTTAGATATACACCCCAAGCCACATTTACACCATATTCTGTCTGGTTTAGATATACACCCCAAGCCACATTTACACCATATTCTTTCTGGTTTAGATATACACCCCAAGCCACATTTACACCATATTCTTTCTGGTTTAGATATACACCCCAAGCCACATTTACACCATATTCTGTCTGGTTTAGATATACACCCCAAGCCACATTTACACCATATTCTTTCTGGTTTAGATATACAACCCAAGCCACATTTACATCATATTCTGTCTGGTTTAGATATACACCCCAAGCCACATTTACACCATATTCTTTCTGGTTTAGATATACACCCCAAGCCACATTTACACCATATTCTTTCTGGTTTAGATATACACCCCAAGCCACATTTACACCATATTCTGTCTGGTTTAGATATACACCCCAAGCCACATTTACACCATATTCTGTCTGGTTTAGATATACACCCCAAGCCACATTTACACCATATTCTGTCTGGTTTAGATATACACCCCAAGCCACATTTACACCATATTCTGTCTGGTTTAGATATACAACCCAAGCCACATTTACACCATATTCTGTCTGGTTTAGATATACGCCACATTTACACCATATTCTGTCTGGTTTAGATGTATGCCACATTTACACCATATTCTGTCTGGTTTAGATATACACCCCAAGCCACATTTACACCATATTCTGTCTGGTTTAGATATACACCCCAAGCCACATTTACACCATATTCTGTCTGGTTTGGATATACACCCCAAGCCACATTTACACCATATTCTGTCTGGTTTAGATATACACCCCAAGCCACATTTACACCATATTCTTTCTGGTTTAGATATACACCCCAAGCCACATTTACACCATATTCTTTCTGGTTTAGATATACACCCCAAGCCATATTTACACCATATTCTTTCTGGTTTAGATATACACCCCAAGCCACATTTACACCATATTCTTTCTGGTTTAGATATACACCCCAAGCCACATTTACACCATATTCTTTCTGGTTTAGATATACACCCCAAGCCACATTTACACCATATTCTTTCTGGTTTAGATATACACCCCAAGCCACATTTACACCATATTCTGTCTGGTTTAGATATACACCCCAAGCCACATTTACACCATATTCTGTCTGGTTTAGATATACACCCAAGCCACATTTATACCATATTCTGTCTGGTTTAGATGTACGCCACATTTACACCATATTCTTTCTGGTTTAGATATACACCCCAAGCCACATTTACACCATATTCTTTCTGGTTTAGATATACACCCCAAGCCACATTTACACCATATTCTTTCTGGTTTAGATATACACCCCAAGCCACATTTACACCATATTCTGTCTGGTTTAGATATACACCCCAAACCACATTTACACCATATTCTGTCTGGTTTAGATATACACCCCAAGCCACATTTACACCATATTCTGTCTGGTTTAGATATACACCCCAAGCCACATTTACACCATATTCTGTCTGGTTTAGATATACACCCCAAGCCACATTTACACCATATTCTGTCTGGTTTAGATATACACCCCAAGCCACATTTACACCATATTCTGTCTGGTTTAGATATACACCCCAAGCCACATTTACACCATATTCTTTCTGGTTTAGATATACACCCCAAGCCACATTTACACCATATTCTGTCTGGTTTAGATATACACCCCAAGCCACATTTACACCATATTCTTTCTGGTTTAGATATACACCCCAAGCCACATTTACACCATATTCTTTCTGGTTTAGATATACACCCCAAGCCACATTTACACCATATTCTGTCTGGTTTAGATGTACGCCACATTTACACCATATTCTGTCTGGTTTAGATGTATGCCACATTTACACCATATTCTGTCTGGTTTAGATGTACGCCACATTTACACCATATTCTGTCTGGTTTAGATGTACGCCCCATTTACACCATATTCTGTCTGGTTTAGATGTACGCCACATTTACACCATATTCTGTCTGGTTTAGATGTACGCCACATTTACACCATATTCTGTCTGGTTTAGATATACGCCACATTTACACCATAGTCTGTCTGGTTTAGATGTACGCCACATTTACACCATATTCTGTCTGGTTTAGATGTACGCCACATTTACACCATATTCTGTCTGGTTTAGATATATGCCACATTTACACCATATTCTGTCTGGTTTAGATGTACGCCACATTTACACCATATTCTGTCTGGTTTAGATATACGCCGCATTTACACCATATTCTGTCTGGTTTAGATATACGCCACATTTACACCATAATCTGTCTGGTTTAGATGTACGCCACATTTACACCATATTCTGTCTGGTTTAGATATACACCCCAAGCCACATTTACACCATATTCTGTCTGGTTTAGATATACACCCCAAGCCACATTTACACCATATTCTGTCTGGTTTAGATATACACCCCAAGCCACATTTACACCATATACTGTCTGGTTTAGATATACACCCCAAGCCACATTTACACCATATTCTGTCTGGTTTAGATATACACCCCAAGCCACATTTACACCATATTCTGTCTGGTTTAGATATACACCCCAAGCCACATTTACACCATATTCTTTCTGGTTTAGATATACACCCCAAGCCACATTTACACCATATTCTGTCTGGTTTAGATGTACGCCACATTTACACCATATTCTGTCTGGTTTAGATATACACCCCAAGCCACATTTACACCATATTCTGTCTGGTTTAGATATACGCCACATTTACACCATATTCTGTCTGGTTTAGATATACGCCACATTTACACCATATTCTGTCTGGTTTAGATATACACCCCAAGCCACATTTACACCATATTCTGTCTGGTTTAGATATACGCCACATTTACACCATATTCTGTCTGGTTTAGATATACGCCACATTTACACCATATTCTGTCTGGTTTAGATGTACGCCACATTTACACCATATTCTGTCTGGTTTAGATGTACGCCACATTTACACCATATTCTGTCTGGTTTAGATGTACGCCACATTTACACCATATTCTGTCTGGTTTAGATCTACGCCACATTTACACCATATTCTGTCTGGTTTAGATGTACGCCACATTTACACCATATTCTGTCTGGTTTAGATGTACGCCACATTTACACCATATTCTGTCTGGTTTAGATATACACCCCAAGCCACATTTACACCATATTCTGTCTGTTTTAGATATACAACCCAAGCCACATTTACACCATATTCTGTCTGGTTTAGATATACACCCCAAGCCACATTTACACCATATTCTGTCTGGTTTAGATATACAACCCAAGCCACATTTACACCATATTCTGTCTGGTTTAGATATACACCCCAAGCCACATTTACACCATATTCTGTCTGGTTTAGATATACACCCCAAGCCACATTTACACCATATTCTGTCTGGTTTAGATATACAACCCAAGCCACATTTACATCATATTCTGTCTGGTTTAGATATACACCCCAAGCCACATTTACACCATATTCTGTCTGGTTTAGATATACACCCCAAGCCACATTTACACCATATTCTTTCTGGTTTAGATATACACCCCAAGCCACATTTACACCATATTCTGTCTGGTTTAGATATACACCCCAAGCCACATTTACACCATATTCTTTCTGGTTTAGATATACACCCCAAGCCACATTTACACCATATTCTGTCTGGTTTAGATATACACCCCAAGCCACATTTACACCATATTCTGTCTGGTTTAGATATACACCCCAAGCCACATTTACACCATATTCTTTCTGGTTTAGATATACACCCCAAGCCACATTTACACCATATTCTGTCTGGTTTAGATATACACCCCAAGCCACATTTACACCATATTCTTTCTGGTTTAGATATACACCCCAAGCCACATTTACACCATATTCTGTCTGGTTTAGATATACACCCCAAGCCACATTTACACCATATTCTGTCTGGTTTAGATATACACCCCAAGCCACATTTACACCATATTCTTTCTGGTTTAGATATACAACCCAAGCCACATTTACATCATATTCTGTCTGGTTTAGATATACACCCCAAGCCACATTTACACCATATTCTTTCTGGTTTAGATATACACCCCAAGCCACATTTACACCATATTCTTTCTGGTTTAGATATACACCCCAAGCCACATTTACACCATATTCTTTCTGGTTTAGATATACACCCCAAGCCACATTTACACCATATTCTGTCTGGTTTAGATATACACCCCAAGCCACATTTACACCATATTCTGTCTGGTTTAGATATACACCCCAAGCCACATTTACACCATATTCTGTCTGGTTTAGATATACACCCCAAGCCACATTTACACCATATTCTGTCTGGTTTAGATATACGCCACATTTACACCATATTCTGTCTGGTTTAGATGTATGCCACATTTACACCATATTCTGTCTGGTTTAGATATACACCCCAAGCCACATTTACACCATATTCTGTCTGGTTTAGATATACACCCCAAGCCACATTTACACCATATTCTGTCTGGTTTAGATATACACCCCAAGCCACATTTACACCATATTCTGTCTGGTTTAGATATACACCCCAAGCCACATTTACACCATATTCTTTCTGGTTTAGATATACACCCCAAGCCACATTTACACCATATTCTTTCTGGTTTAGATATACACCCCAAGCCATATTTACACCATATTCTTTCTGGTTTAGATATACACCCCAAGCCACATTTACACCATATTCTTTCTGGTTTAGATATACACCCCAAGCCACATTTACACCATATTCTTTCTGGTTTAGATATACACCCCAAGCCACATTTACACCATATTCTTTCTGGTTTAGATATACACCCCAAGCCACATTTACACCATATTCTGTCTGGTTTAGATATACACCCCAAGCCACATTTACACCATATTCTGTCTGGTTTAGATATACACCCAAGCCACATTTATACCATATTCTGTCTGGTTTAGATGTACGCCACATTTACACCATATTCTTTCTGGTTTAGATATACACCCCAAGCCACATTTACACCATATTCTTTCTGGTTTAGATATACACCCCAAGCCACATTTACACCATATTCTTTCTGGTTTAGATATACACCCCAAGCCACATTTACACCATATTCTTTCTGGTTTAGATATACACCCCAAGCCACATTTACACCATATTCTGTCTGGTTTAGATATACACCCCAAGCCACATTTACACCATATTCTGTCTGGTTTAGATATACGCCACATTTACACCATAATCTGTCTGGTTTAGATGTACGCCACATTTACACCATATTCTGTCTGGTTTAGATATACACCCCAAGCCACATTTACACCATAATCTGTCTGGTTTAGATGTACGCCACATTTACACCATATTCTGTCTGGTTTAGATATACACCCCAAGCCACATTTACACCATATTCTGTCTGGTTTAGATATACACCCCAAGCCACATTTACACCATATTCTGTCTGGTTTAGATATACACCCCAAGCCACATTTACACCATATTCTGTCTGGTTTAGATATACACCCCAAGCCACATTTACACCATATTCTTTCTGGTTTAGATATATACCCCAAGCCACATTTACACCATATTCTGTCTGGTTTAGATGTACGCCACATTTACACCATATTCTGTCTGGTTTAGATATACACCCCAAGCCACATTTACACCATATTCTGTCTGGTTTAGATATACGCCACATTTACACCATATTCTGTCTGGTTTAGATATACGCCACATTTACACCATATTCTGTCTGGTTTAGATATACACCCCAAGCCACATTTACACCATATTCTGTCTGGTTTAGATATACGCCACATTTACACCATATTCTGTCTGGTTTAGATATACGCCACATTTACACCATATTCTGTCTGGTTTAGATGTACGCCACATTTACACCATATTCTGTCTGGTTTAGATGTACGCCACATTTACACCATATTCTGTCTGGTTTAGATGTACGCCACATTTACACCATATTCTGTCTGGTTTAGATCTACGCCACATTTACACCATATTCTGTCTGGTTTAGATGTACGCCACATTTACACCATATTCTGTCTGGTTTAGATATACGCCACATTTACACCATATTCTGTCTGGTTTAGATATACACCCCAAGCCACATTTACACCATATTCTGTCTGTTTTAGATATACAACCCAAGCCACATTTACACCATATTCTGTCTGGTTTAGATATACACCCCAAGCCACATTTACACCATATTCTGTCTGGTTTAGATATACAACCCAAGCCACATTTACACCATATTCTGTCTGGTTTAGATATACACCCCAAGCCACATTTACACCATATTCTGTCTGGTTTAGATATACACCCCAAGCCACATTTACACCATATTCTGTCTGGTTTAGATATACAACCCAAGCCACATTTACATCATATTCTGTCTGGTTTAGATATACACCCCAAGCCACATTTACACCATATTCTGTCTGGTTTAGATATACACCCCAAGCCACATTTACACCATATTCTTTCTGGTTTAGATATACACCCCAAGCCACATTTACACCATATTCTGTCTGGTTTAGATATACACCCCAAGCCACATTTACACCATATTCTTTCTGGTTTAGATATACACCCCAAGCCACATTTACACCATATTCTGTCTGGTTTAGATATACACCCCAAGCCACATTTACACCATATTCTGTCTGGTTTAGATGTACGCCACATTTACACCATATTCTGTCTGGTTTAGATATACGCCACATTTACACCATATTCTGTCTGGTTTAGATATACACCCCAAGCCACATTTACACCATATTCTGTCTGTTTTAGATATACAACCCAAGCCACATTTACACCATATTCTGTCTGGTTTAGATATACACCCCAAGCCACATTTACACCATATTCTGTCTGGTTTAGATATACAACCCAAGCCACATTTACACCATATTCTGTCTGGTTTAGATATACACCCCAAGCCACATTTACACCATATTCTGTCTGGTTTAGATATACACCCCAAGCCACATTTACACCATATTCTGTCTGGTTTAGATATACAACCCAAGCCACATTTACATCATATTCTGTCTGGTTTAGATATACACCCCAAGCCACATTTACACCATATTCTGTCTGGTTTAGATATACACCCCAAGCCACATTTACACCATATTCTTTCTGGTTTAGATATACACCCCAAGCCACATTTACACCATATTCTGTCTGGTTTAGATATACACCCCAAGCCACATTTACACCATATTCTTTCTGGTTTAGATATACACCCCAAGCCACATTTACACCATATTCTGTCTGGTTTAGATATACACCCCAAGCCACATTTACACCATATTCTGTCTGGTTTAGATATACACCCCAAGCCACATTTACACCATATTCTTTCTGGTTTAGATATACACCCCAAGCCACATTTACACCATATTCTGTCTGGTTTAGATATACACCCCAAGCCACATTTACACCATATTCTTTCTGGTTTAGATATACACCCCAAGCCACATTTACACCATATTCTGTCTGGTTTAGATATACACCCCAAGCCACATTTACACCATATTCTGTCTGGTTTAGATATACACCCCAAGCCACATTTACACCATATTCTTTCTGGTTTAGATATACAACCCAAGCCACATTTACATCATATTCTGTCTGGTTTAGATATACACCCCAAGCCACATTTACACCATATTCTTTCTGGTTTAGATATACACCCCAAGCCACATTTACACCATATTCTTTCTGGTTTAGATATACACCCCAAGCCACATTTACACCATATTCTGTCTGGTTTAGATATACACCCCAAGCCACATTTACACCATATTCTGTCTGGTTTAGATATACACCCCAAGCCACATTTACACCATATTCTGTCTGGTTTAGATATACACCCCAAGCCACATTTACACCATATTCTGTCTGGTTTAGATATACAACCCAAGCCACATTTACACCATATTCTGTCTGGTTTAGATATACGCCACATTTACACCATATTCTGTCTGGTTTAGATGTATGCCACATTTACACCATATTCTGTCTGGTTTAGATATACACCCCAAGCCACATTTACACCATATTCTGTCTGGTTTAGATATACACCCCAAGCCACATTTACACCATATTCTGTCTGGTTTAGATATACACCCCAAGCCACATTTACACCATATTCTTTCTGGTTTAGATATACACCCCAAGCCACATTTACACCATATTCTTTCTGGTTTAGATATACACCCCAAGCCATATTTACACCATATTCTTTCTGGTTTAGATATACACCCCAAGCCACATTTACACCATATTCTTTCTGGTTTAGATATACACCCCAAGCCACATTTACACCATATTCTTTCTGGTTTAGATATACACCCCAAGCCACATTTACACCATATTCTTTCTGGTTTAGATATACACCCCAAGCCACATTTACACCATATTCTGTCTGGTTTAGATATACACCTCAAGCCACATTTACACCATATTCTGTCTGGTTTAGATATACACCCAAGCCACATTTATACCATATTCTGTCTGGTTTAGATGTACGCCACATTTACACCATATTCTTTCTGGTTTAGATATACACCCCAAGCCACATTTACACCATATTCTTTCTGGTTTAGATATACACCCCAAGCCACATTTACACCATATTCTTTCTGGTTTAGATATACACCCCAAGCCACATTTACACCATATTCTGTCTGGTTTAGATATACACCCCAAGCCACATTTACACCATATTCTGTCTGGTTTAGATATACACCCCAAGCCACATTTACACCATATTCTGTCTGGTTTAGATATACACCCCAAGCCACATTTACACCATATTCTGTCTGGTTTAGATATACACCCCAAGCCACATTTACACCATATTCTGTCTGGTTTAGATATACACCCCAAGCCACATTTACACCATATTCTTTCTGGTTTAGATATACACCCCAAGCCACATTTACACCATATTCTGTCTGGTTTAGATATACACCCCAAGCCACATTTACACCATATTCTTTCTGGTTTAGATATACACCCCAAGCCACATTTACACCATATTCTTTCTGGTTTAGATATACACCCCAAGCCACATTTACACCATATTCTGTCTGGTTTAGATGTACGCCACATTTACACCATATTCTGTCTGGTTTAGATGTATGCCACATTTACACCATATTCTGTCTGGTTTAGATGTACGCCACATTTACACCATATTCTGTCTGGTTTAGATGTACGCCCCATTTACACCATATTCTGTCTGGTTTAGATGTACGCCACATTTACACCATATTCTGTCTGGTTTAGATGTACGCCACATTTACACCATATTCTGTCTGGTTTAGATATACGCCACATTTACACCATAGTCTGTCTGGTTTAGATGTACGCCACATTTACACCATATTCTGTCTGGTTTAGATGTACGCCACATTTACACCATATTCTGTCTGGTTTAGATATATGCCACATTTACACCATATTCTGTCTGGTTTAGATGTACGCCACATTTACACCATATTCTGTCTGGTTTAGATATACGCCGCATTTACACCATATTCTGTCTGGTTTAGATATACGCCACATTTACACCATAATCTGTCTGGTTTAGATGTACGCCACATTTACACCATATTCTGTCTGGTTTAGATATACACCCCAAGCCACATTTACACCATATTCTGTCTGGTTTAGATATACACCCCAAGCCACATTTACACCATATTCTGTCTGGTTTAGATATACACCCCAAGCCACATTTACACCATATTCTGTCTGGTTTAGATATACACCCCAAGCCACATTTACACCATATTCTGTCTGGTTTAGATATACACCCCAAGCCACATTTACACCATATTCTGTCTGGTTTAGATATACACCCCAAGCCACATTTACACCATATTCTTTCTGGTTTAGATATACACCCCAAGCCACATTTACACCATATTCTGTCTGGTTTAGATGTACGCCACATTTACACCATATTCTGTCTGGTTTAGATATACACCCCAAGCCACATTTACACCATATTCTGTCTGGTTTAGATATACGCCACATTTACACCATATTCTGTCTGGTTTAGATATACGCCACATTTACACCATATTCTGTCTGGTTTAGATATACACCCCAAGCCACATTTACACCATATTCTGTCTGGTTTAGATATACGCCACATTTACACCATATTCTGTCTGGTTTAGATATACGCCACATTTACACCATATTCTGTCTGGTTTAGATGTACGCCACATTTACACCATATTCTGTCTGGTTTAGATGTACGCCACATTTACACCATATTCTGTCTGGTTTAGATGTACGCCACATTTACACCATATTCTGTCTGGTTTAGATCTACGCCACATTTACACCATATTCTGTCTGGTTTAGATGTACGCCACATTTACACCATATTCTGTCTGGTTTAGATGTACGCCACATTTACACCATATTCTGTCTGGTTTAGATATATGCCACATTTACACCATATTCTGTCTGGTTTAGATATATGCCACATTTACACCATATTCTGTCTGGTTTAGATGTACGCCACATTTACACCATATTCTGTCTGGTTTAGATATACGCCACATTTACACCATATTCTGTGTGGTTTAGATGTACGCCACATTTACACCATATTCTGTCTGGTTTAGATGTACGCCACATTTACACCATATTCTGTCTGGTTTAGATGTACGCCACATTTACACCATATTCTGTGTGGTTTAGATGTACGCCACATTTACACCATATTCTGTCTGGTTTAGATATACGCCACATTTACACCATATTCTGTCTGGTTTAGATATACGCCACATTTACACCATATTCTGTGTGGTTTAGATGTACGCCACATTTACACCATATTCTGTCTGGTTTAGATATACGCCACATTTACACCATATTCTGTCTGGTTTAGATGTACGTCACATTTACACCATATTCTGTCTGGTTTAGATGTACGCCACATTTACACCATATTCTGTCTGGTTTAGATATACGCCACATTTACACCATATTCTGTCTGGTTTAGATGTACGCCACATTTTCACCATATTCTGTCTGGTTTAGATGTATGCCACATTTACACCATATTCTGTCTGGTTTAGATGTATGCCACATTTACACCATATTCTGTCTGGTTTAGATGTACGCCACATTTACACCATATTCTGTCTGGTTTAGATGTACACCACATTTACACCATATTCTGTCTGGTTTAGATGTATGCCACATTTACACCATATTCTGTCTGGTTTAGATGTACGCCACATTTACACCATATTCTGTCTGGTTTAGATGTACGCCACATTTACACCATATTCTGTCTGGTTTAGATGTACGCCACATTTACACCATATTCTGTCTGGTTTAGATGTACGCCACATTTACACCATATTCTGTCTGGTTTAGATGTACGCCACATTTACACCATATTCTGTCTGGTTTAGATGTACGCCACATTTACACCATATTCTGTCTGGTTTAGATGTACGCCACATTTACACCATATTCTGTCTGGTTTAGATGTACGCCACATTTACACCATATTCTGTCTGGTTTAGATGTACGCCACATTTACACCATATTCTGTCTGGTTTAGATGTACGCCACATTTACACCATATTCTGTCTGGTTTAGATGTACGCCACATTTACACCATATTCTGTCTGGTTTAGATGTATGCCACATTTACACCATATTCTGTCTGGTTTAGATATACGCCACATTTACACCATAGTCTGTCTGGTTTAGATGTACGCCACATTTACACCATATTCTGTCTGGTTTAGATGTACGCCACATTTACACCATATTCTGTCTGGTTTAGATATATGCCACATTTACACCATATTCTGTCTGGTTTAGATGTACGCCACATTTACACCATATTCTGTCTGGTTTAGATATACGCCGCATTTACACCATATTCTGTCTGGTTTAGATATACGCCACATTTACACCATAATCTGTCTGGTTTAGATGTACGCCACATTTACACCATATTCTGTCTGGTTTAGATATACACCCCAAGCCACATTTACACCATATTCTGTCTGGTTTAGATATACACCCCAAGCCACATTTACACCATATTCTGTCTGGTTTAGATATACACCCCAAGCCACATTTACACCATATTCTGTCTGGTTTAGATATACACCCCAAGCCACATTTACACCATATTCTTTCTGGTTTAGATATACACCCCAAGCCACATTTACACCATATTCTGTCTGGTTTAGATGTACGCCACATTTACACCATATTCTGTCTGGTTTAGATATACACCCCAAGCCACATTTACACCATATTCTGTCTGGTTTAGATATACGCCACATTTACACCATATTCTGTCTGGTTTAGATATACGCCACATTTACACCATATTCTGTCTGGTTTAGATATACACCCCAAGCCACATTTACACCATATTCTGTCTGGTTTAGATATACGCCACATTTACACCATATTCTGTCTGGTTTAGATATACGCCACATTTACACCATATTCTGTCTGGTTTAGATGTACGCCACATTTACACCATATTCTGTCTGGTTTAGATGTACGCCACATTTACACCATATTCTGTCTGGTTTAGATGTACGCCACATTTACACCATATTCTGTCTGGTTTAGATCTACGCCACATTTACACCATATTCTGTCTGGTTTAGATGTACGCCACATTTACACCATATTCTGTCTGGTTTAGATGTACGCCACATTTACACCATATTCTGTCTGGTTTAGATATATGCCACATTTACACCATATTCTGTCTGGTTTAGATATACGCCACATTTACACCATATTCTGTCTGGTTTAGATGTACGCCACATTTACACCATATTCTGTCTGGTTTAGATATACGCCACATTTACACCATATTCTGTGTGGTTTAGATGTACGCCACATTTACACCATATTCTGTCTGGTTTAGATGTACGCCACATTTACACCATATTCTGTCTGGTTTAGATGTACGCCACATTTACACCATATTCTGTGTGGTTTAGATGTACGCCACATTTACACCATATTCTGTCTGGTTTAGATATACGCCACATTTACACCATATTCTGTCTGGTTTAGATATACGCCACATTTACACCATATTCTGTGTGGTTTAGATGTACGCCACATTTACACCATATTCTGTCTGGTTTAGATATACGCCACATTTACACCATATTCTGTCTGGTTTAGATGTACGTCACATTTACACCATATTCTGTCTGGTTTAGATGTACGCCACATTTACACCATATTCTGTCTGGTTTAGATATACGCCACATTTACACCATATTCTGTCTGGTTTAGATGTACGCCACATTTTCACCATATTCTGTCTGGTTTAGATGTATGCCACATTTACACCATATTCTGTCTGGTTTAGATGTATGCCACATTTACACCATATTCTGTCTGGTTTAGATGTACGCCACATTTACACCATATTCTGTCTGGTTTAGATGTACACCACATTTACACCATATTCTGTCTGGTTTAGATGTATGCCACATTTACACCATATTCTGTCTGGTTTAGATGTACGCCACATTTACACCATATTCTGTCTGGTTTAGATGTACGCCACATTTACACCATATTCTGTCTGGTTTAGATGTACGCCACATTTACACCATATTCTGTCTGGTTTAGATGTACGCCACATTTACACCATATTCTGTCTGGTTTAGATGTACGCCACATTTACACCATATTCTGTCTGGTTTAGATGTACGCCACATTTACACCATATTCTGTCTGGTTTAGATGTACGCCACATTTACACCATATTCTGTCTGGTTTAGATGTACGCCACATTTACACCATATTCTGTCTGGTTTAGATGTACGCCACATTTACACCATATTCTGTCTGGTTTAGATGTACGCCACATTTACACCATATTCTGTCTGGTTTAGATGTATGCCACATTTACACCATATTCTGTCTGGTTTAGATGTACGCCACATTTACACCATATTCTGACTGGTTTAGATGTACACCACATTTACACCATATTCTGACTGGTTTAGATGTATGCCACATTTACACCATATTCTGTCTGGTTTAGATGTATGCCACATTTACACCATATTCTGTCTGGTTTAGATGTACGCCACATTTACACCATATTCTGACTGGTTTAGATGTACGCCACATTTACACCATATTCTGTCTGGTTTAGATGTACGCCACATTTACACCATATTCTGTCTGGTTTAGATGTATGCCACATTTACACCATATTCTGACTGGTTTAGATGTACGCCACATTTACACCATATTCTGTCTGGTTTAGATGTACGCCACATTTACACCATATTCTGTCTGGTTTAGATGTACGCCACATTTACACCATATTCTGTCTGGTTTAGATGTACGCCACATTTACACCATATTCTGTCTGGTTTAGATGTACGCCACATTTACACCATATTCTGTCTGGTTTAGATGTACGCCACATTTACACCATATTCTGTCTGGTTTAGATGTACACCACATTTACACCATATTCTGTCTGGTTTAGATGTATGCCACATTTACACCATATTCTGTCTGGTTTAGATGTACGCCACATTTACACCATATTCTGTCTGGTTTAGATGTACGCCACATTTACACCATATTCTGTCTGGTTTAGATGTACGCCACATTTACACCATATTCTGTCTGGTTTAGATGTACGCCACATTTACACCATATTCTGTCTGGTTTAGATGTACGCCACATTTACACCATATTCTGTCTGGTTTAGATGTACGCCACATTTACACCATATTCTGTCTGGTTTAGATGTACGCCACATTTACACCATATTCTGTCTGGTTTAGATGTACGCCACATTTACACCATATTCTGTCTGGTTTAGATGTACGCCACATTTACACCATATTCTGTCTGGTTTAGATGTACGCCACATTTACACCATATTCTGTCTGGTTTAGATGTACGCCACATTTACACCATATTCTGTCTGGTTTAGATGTATGCCACATTTACACCATATTCTGTCTGGTTTAGATGTACGCCACATTTACACCATATTCTGACTGGTTTAGATGTACACCACATTTACACCATATTCTGACTGGTTTAGATGTATGCCACATTTACACCATATTCTGTCTGGTTTAGATGTATGCCACATTTACACCATATTCTGTCTGGTTTAGATGTACGCCACATTTACACCATATTCTGACTGGTTTAGATGTACGCCACATTTACACCATATTCTGTCTGGTTTAGATGTACGCCACATTTACACCATATTCTGTCTGGTTTAGATGTATGCCACATTTACACCATATTCTGACTGGTTTAGATGTACGCCACATTTACACCATATTCTGTCTGGTTTAGATGTACGCCACATTTACACCATATTCTGTCTGGTTTAGATGTACGCCACATTTACACCATATTCTGTCTGGTTTAGATGTACGCCACATTTACACCATATTCTGTCTGGTTTAGATGTACGCCACATTTACACCATATTCTGTCTGGTTTAGATGTACGCCACATTTACACCATATTCTGTCTGGTTTAGATGTACGCCACATTTACACCATATTCTGTCTGGTTTAGATGTATGCCACATTTACACCATATTCTGTCTGGTTTAGATGTACGCCACATTTACACCATATTCTCGAGTCAAACCATTGAATTGGCATTAGCTGCTTCTCCACTAAGGGGTAAGAGCAAAGACTGGTTGGCTCAAAATCAGGATAATGTGCCCAAGTTGTATGACATGTCTTTCGGCAGACTGTTGTTTTAGATAACAGGCATTTTGAACAGATGTTTTGTTTCTAACCCTAAGATAGTGTGGAACAACCATTTGACTTTTTGGTGTTATGAAAGTTACTGGTACAGTTCACAGAGGTGAGATTTTAAGGATTATTATCTCCCCTTGAAGTTTAGGTTTATGGTGTTTAATGCCACTTTCAACAATATTTCAGTTATATTGTGGCGGTCAGTTTTATTTGGAGGAAACTGGAGTTCCCAGAGAAAACCACTGACCTGCCGCAAGTCACTGACAAACTTTATCACATAATGTTGTATTGCCTGAGTGGGATTCGAACTCACAACGTTAGTGGTGATAGGTACTGCTTGCATAGGTAGTTATCCAACTACCATACAATCACGACCACAACAACCCCTGTAATGTAGGAAATTTCACTTCTTATTTAAGAAAGTTACTGGTTGACAGTTCACAGATGTTAGATATTCAGGATTATTTCTACAAAATTAACAAAGTAGTCAAATTTATCATGTTTTATGTTTCCTTAAATAGAATCTTAGACATGGAATTTTTAGAAGTGCTAACAGAAGGAATTGACCGTGTATTAATGGTGAGAGGAAGTGGACATGAAGTTATCACTATTTATTCGTAGGAATAACGCTATGTTAATGGTACAAGGATACTAATGTTATCACTATTTATTTAGTGCCTCAATCATTCAAGTGTGATACAGCTTACCGGTATATCATTTATAGATCTAGTGGAGCCAAAAATTTGTGATAGTTTTGTTGAAAACAATAGATTTATTTTAATATTGTCATATAATTGTGTTCAACTCTGTCTCATATCATTGCTATGAAAGGGCCTGATGTTATGGAAGGGCCTAATGTTATGGAAGGGCCTGTTGCTATGGAAGGGCCTGATGCTGTGGAAAGGCCTGATGCTGTGGAACGGCCGGGAATATTAAGTATTATGACACAGACCTCAATATACAGTTACATATTGAAAAAAAATGGTGTGCATGGAATCATATTTATTCAAATGTCTTGAATGCCATGGTTTGTGATAATTTTGACAGTTATAAATGGGAGGGATTATATACTAAGTATTCAGCCAAATATTTAAATATTAACATTAATATTGACATTTGCTGACATAGATTGTATTGTGTTTTTATTTTTTGTTAAATGTCAGGATAAAAGTCAAAAAAATATTTTACTTTGAATTATTATTTAACTACCATGTTATTGTCAGATTAATAATAAAATGGCTCCCTACAATTTATGTATACAGGATTACTCGACCAATATTGATTTTTGTTTATATTGGCCGAATTACTATCCAGCCAATACAGGGTTCTGTTATGTCTCAAGATTTTAGGTGACATGTTACGACAAAAGCTGAACTGTCGTCTGCTAATCTGGCACTGCCTATAAAACACCCAAAAAAATCACAAATGTGACACTTGCAAGAGATGATATCATGATGGATGCTCTTGCATATTAAAAGAAACACTATTATTCCAAGTAAGCAGTTAATGAATAAAGATATAATTGTGTGATGATTCAGTATTGCCCTTGTTATTGGCCCTCAGGCAGCTGTGTTGATGTCTGGCTTTTCCTCAGGTCAATACAGATAGCTTCTGACCAATAATAAGGCCAATACAGAAATCAGCAAGTAATAATATCATATTATTGGTATCTAAGCTATTTGACAATAGATCAAGATTTTTTTCACTTTAATGTAAATGATATCTCATTAGAAGTCTATTTACGTAGTAAACCTATAGGTGACGAATCGTCCAGCTTTGCAACTACTGGAGTTCATCTCAAGTTATCGGGGTCAAGCATTTATATCAGATATCTAGATTTAATTGTAGTTCTATTTTAAAGTTTCTGTTAAACTTCATATTTTAAATTTTTATATACCGGTAATTGCAAGTGCTGCATTGTTTTGTTTGTCACAAATATACAAGATGAATATTTAGATTTTTACACCATGATATTATGAAATTAGAGTTATTTCTATTTGATGATATTTAGATGGCCTTGTTAATATATTGAAAAAATAATGTTATTGTCAGATGAAAAATTCCCTCTAATTTTTCGTTTTTGAGTGAAATATTTAGAAATAAAATGTCTTAAAACTTGATCCAAGCAAATACCCTAATTGGTATTGTCAGAGATGAAAATTTTCTACTGACAACGTCTTAAACTTGATCCAATCAGCAGTAAAAATATAAAAAGGATTTTAGCACAGTTTATTGGTAGATTTCCTTTTTTCCATGGTGAACCTTTTCATCTCAGTAGTGTTTCTTTTTAATCTATTTCTGACATTAAAACAATCTATTCAATAATTCATAAAAAAAATAATTTATAAAATTCCTGAAGACCAAAAAATGATAAATGATGTAGAACCAATGTAAAAAGTTAAATCATTAGTAATAATTTTTTTTTTTTTTTTTAATCTTCCAAATATTTAGCAATAATTTGTGGTGACCATACATTACTACAGTCAAACCTGTATTAAGAGGTTTGAGACAAATAAAAAGTGGCCTTATAAGACAGGTGACCTCTTAAAGACGTAACATCCGATCAGCCTGATCGGGAGACATGCACATTAAAATGTCATTATTTATAGTAAAGTGGGCTGGGAGTTACTGATAAACAACAGCTGATAATGGTAAACATAAGCACAATGACATGGATGAGGACTCTTATGTGAATATATAGACACAACATCAAACACATAAAATCAGATTTCTAAATTTTCATACTTAAAAAGTTACGTCTTTAAAAGAGGATCAGTTTATATGTAATTCCTTTTGACAGGACAAGAAAAGTGTGACCTTTTAATACAGTTGACTGCTTAATAGAGGTGATGACCACATGGTTTGATTGCATTCATTTTTTTACCTTTATACTTATTATGATGTCACATGTTTTCCACATAGTGTAAAATTTTATTTGGACACGAATTGTAAAAGATTTGCCTAAAGATGTTCCATGGTTTTATTAATAGTTTTTTACTAGAAGTAGTTTACTATTTACTGCTGTGTAAAGAAAATCAAAATGTTATAATATATTCGATATGTCTTAATACCAAAAATATAGTCAAATATTAGTGTTTATGTAGTAAATCGAATAGATTATAAATCAATGGAAATTGACAAATTAATTATGGGTACATTTTTATGATATCCACACAAACATCTGTGATTACGTAATTATGATTGTTTTGTTGGCTGTGAAATATTTGTTATGTATTTTGTTAGTTATTTTGCTTTTTATGTCACTGTAGGCATGATGAGAGATGTATGTGTTTTATTTATGAGGAGATATGTGTTTTATTTTTTTTATAATACATGTAATTTGAAATGTCATTCATATATTTTCAACTTTACTTTGTATCAAATTTTATTTTTCTGTTAAAATATAAATTATTATTCTAAAAATAAAATTAAAAGTAAGTTTAAGAGATTGCATTTAAAGAAAAAAAATGTGGATACTTTCTTGAATATGAGTTGTAAGATAATATATATGTATTTGAAAGGTTATAAAAAATGTGTCTTTTGAAGACTGTATACATCATGATATTTGTAAATGACCATAAAAGATATAAACTATTGGTTCGTATGTTTTAACTTTAGATGTCATTACCGGGGTAAATGGTTTTTCTATATTTTATAGGAAATATGACAATTGTTCCTTGGACGTATTTTAGTTTCTAAGGACTGATTTTCATAATTATCAAAAACAACTAATAATTTTATCAGTTAATATCACTTAAATGAATGATTGTAAAAAAAAAAAGGTCCAAAGTAGAAATGAAAATGGGAAGAAAAATATATTAGAATTAAGGTTGTAATATATCATGACAATATTATTAGAATCTATAGTTGAATACTGATAATTTTTAAAGTTATAGTCAAAACTGTTTCTAAGTAATGTTCTGTAAATGGAAACTAATATTAAAATTTTCATTAAATGTATTAGACCCACTTGAATTTAATGACAGAATTATCATTTCTTGCCAATTAACTGTGGTTGCATCATACTTCATAGGTAGAGCTATTTAATGATGTTTTATGTCCAGATATGTTTTGTTGATATTGCGAACAGCATAGGTAGAGCCCTTTACTTTTTCCCTATTTATATGATACATGTTATTAATACATTGACTTGCATATTAGCTGACCTGGCCAAGTGTCGTGTGAGCTTTTGCGTCGTTGTCATTATTATGACCTAGCTCATATGGTTTCCCAGATAAAAAGGATCAAAGGGAATTAATGGGACCAACACCCAAACCAGTAACCTTTATTTTTTTATTTTAGGTGTGATATGTATATAATTTTTACCATTTAATTTCATATAAAAATTCCTGTCTGAATTTCCCAAAGATTTGTTATAACCATTATGTACCGTTTCAGAGATGTACGAGCAGAAAAGGACCAATGCCCAAGATGTTCAAGTCCACACTTAATAGGTTAAAGTTTAACATTGAACCTAATTTGAAAATATGGAGTACTGAATTTAAGCTTGATTGAACACAAATTATGCATGACTAACCAGGTGAATGATACAGGCTCAGATGAGGCTCTTGTTAATTTAAATGGTGTATTCTGTTAGAATAATAATTGAAATGTCTTCTAGGAGAACATTTTTTACCATTGTGGTTATGTTTGAAAAAAAATGCTTTATATTGACAAATTTGGTGCTTGCCAGTTTATCCCACCAATTTAAGTTATTTGCTACAAAACATTAAAAATTTTCTATTTTTCAAAAATTGATTCAATCTAACATAGAGAGATACAAACAGTGTATAATGTTGAGGATCTTTATGGCCACAATTGTATAGTAGTATGATATCTACTTCTGCAATCAGTGCATATCACAACTGAAGTTGCCAGTTTTATTCCTGCCTGTATCGAGATGTTCGCAATACAATTTTATTTGATAAAGTTTGTCATTGATTTTGGACATGTCAGTGGTTTTCTCCAGGTACTTTCCTTTCCTCCACCAACAAAACTGGCTGCCATTATATAACTTAAATATTGATGTAGATGGCATTACGAACCCATAACCTATATTACTGAGGTACTAGAGGGTATATGATTGAGGACAAATTTTTTTCAGATTGCTATTATAACCAAAAACAATTTATTTTAGAAGATTGATTTTTTTAAATACATGTACATACAAGTAAAAAAGTTTGCATAGACAAGTGTATATTTACGGGTCTTTCATGCTGTGATGATTGACATATTTTTGTGTAAATTCAGTCTGGTTTTTTTTAATGTATGATTAATAATATACATAATGTTTGATGTATTAATATACAAAAGTATTATTTTTTTGAGATGAAGTCACAATGTTTACAAAATAAAGCAAAAAAAGTATTGGAATTTGAATATATTTACAATTTGTCAAACTTTGATACAAAAATAATCAAACACAATTTTATTTTATTACTCCTTTTAGCATAGTTGTAGCATTTTCTAGTGGTAGTATATAACACATTAAATCAAATTTAAAACTGTTGTAAATGCAACAGTCAACTGACATGAGTGAATTATATAATAAACAAAGTGACAAAGAAAAAGTGGGAGCAAGTGATCTAATTTTAATTATGGGTAGATTTGAGTTTACCATAAACATGACTTTTACCTAGTGCATTTAAACTGTAATATAGACTTCACAAAATTCTATAAACCACAATTTTCTATTTGTCTCTTTATAAATGAATAGATCCTGGGATATTCATTTCATATAATTATTCTTCATGTTTCATTTTATTTATTTAATTCTGCCAGTTATTTTATATTTGTTAATTTTATTGGGCTTTAAAGATTATATTTTTGTCAAGGAATTGCATCTGTTAAGGTTTCTAATATCATATTTGTTAATGTTATTTTCAGAGGAATAATGATAGCTTTTTTTTATATTTCTTAGTTTAAACATATTTTATTAATTAATTCAATATAACATTACAATATTCAGCTATTATATTTCTTGATTAATAAACCATTAACATAAAGATTTTGAAAGCACTTATAATATCTATTTCTAGGTTTTTTACTTCTTGTAGCTTTTAAACATTAATTTTGATTTTACTTCATTCTAATATGAAGGTGTTATTTTTTTTTAGAGAAAACATCTTAGCGCTTGCAGTCCTCACAATGAGCACCAGTCCTCCAGCCCAAGCAAGACCAGTAAAACTTTGTTCGGACCAGTAAATTTTTCAGTTTTTATTTAGTTATATAAAAATAAATTCAAGAATTTGATTTGGACCAGTAAATTCAAATTTTTATTTCAAGGTACATATACAAGAAAGGAATATTCTTTTTTTCTCGCAAATTTGTTGTGAAAAAATGTCAAATTTTAAAACAACAACAAAAAAAGCATGCATACATTTCATTGTATTTAATTGCTAGAAGTTATTTTTATAATTAATTAGAAAATAAAATTTAATTTGAGATAAAAATCACAAGCACAATATTTAAAGAGGTATTAGCTACAATTTTGACCAAAAAAATTATATGTTTTGGAAATTGGTAAATAGCTTTAAAATGATGAAATAAAGGTAAATATTTCACATTAAACAGCTTATCGTACCACTTTTCGCCTTTTGAGAACGATAATTACCATCGATTTATTATTTCCTTGCAAGCAAATAATTTGACCTCACTATCCGTATGCAACTGATCTTACTAGTGACAGGTAAAAACGAATAATTTGTATTTTGTCACTTATAAACTGCAAACTTCCATTGTTCTTTGTCTGTAATTAATGCCGACTAAAAGCAGATTCACAGAAAATAAGAAATAAGTGCATTATTGTACTGATTTAATGACGATTTGGCAAACCCCGAAAACAATGCCGATAATTAATAAGATGGCGTCCATTTCTTGATAGATCTCAAAACACGAGTAGTTGCACCTTTTTCCCCCCAATGCACATACATTTCATAACATTTATAAGTTACAGAAACACATTTTATTAAGGCATCAATCATATCTGATAGTTTTAATGGGTAACAAAAATTTACAATTTTGTCAGATAATGCCCCTTTAAGAATTGAATGCATTTTTTTGTAGTTTTATTGGAATGTAAAAGCGTGGACTGAAGCACATTTTGTATGAATACAAAAAATGTGCCTCGGTCCACACTTTTACATGCCTATAAAACTACAAAAAAATACATTCAATTCTTATAATTACATTTAAATCACACCAAAATTTAATATAGTTGAATTTTTCGTTGTGAATTTTATTTGTGTTAGATTATTTGCTGTTGGAAATTACTACGCCATTGATTGTTTACATCTGACGTCGTCATGGAGACACGTGCAAGTTCGGGTTTGAGTTTTATTGGGATGTAAAACATCTCTTATAATCATGTGACCACTTCATAACCAATCATATTGTAACATTTCAATTAAAAAACGGAAGTAATGTAATTATTAACACATCAAATAATAATTAAAACTAATGACTTGTTTTTATTATTTAGATGGCATTGTTCTAGTCTTTATTTTGTATAAAGAGTTTTTAATAGTTATAGAGGTTATACTCTAGTCTTTTTGATAGTATAGAGGTTATATACTCTAGTCTATATTTTTGTAATCTATGTGTTGTGGAGTTTTGTAGCTATTTATTTTGTATGGTGTACAATTTATTGGATATGTTCAATAAAAAATTATGAACAAGATTTTAGTGTAAATTATTTTACTATTACTTCAAAATTATCAAGACATATTGGTTAAGACAAGGTTGAAGATACCAAAAGGGTAATCAGAATCAGTAAATCGGAAGGACAGGAAACACAATGGCCAAAAGAAAAAGGACAAAAGGACAAACAGCAATCTACAAAACATTACACATAAAACTAAAGATCGAGTAACAGGAACCCCACTAAAAACTGGTGATGAACTCAGGTGCCCCGAAAGGGTAAGTAAGATTGTTGACTTCTGACCACAAGCCCAATACCACTGATGTGGGTCTGAAGGGTTGCATCTAGAAGGGGGCATTGTAAAAATGACCCTTTTTATTTGAAGAGGCACCCCACTTTATTAAAAGGAAGAGCCCATTGAGCACATAAAATTCCTTTGTGCAAATTTGTTTGGATCCTTGTCCAAGTAGGCATTTGACCCCTTTTTTGCGAAATCCTAGATGCAACCATGGAAATACACCATCTGCCCACCTTAAGTGTAAAGGAATCCAGCTGACACCTACCTGTGGTAGGGAGGGGATATTAGGTTAGGTCATCTGTGGACGCTGGCTCTCCGCCACTATATCCACCTCTACTTCCTTGATACAACTTATTTCGGTGTGGTTTCCAGTGTTTTCCTTGTTTTGGATGCTGGCTTTGTACTCAAATTTTACATCTTGGTGTTCCCAGTATTTATCGAGCCTGATTTCAAATTGTCTTACATCCTTTGCATCAATTATTGATTGGTGAAAGAAAATTTCCTTAAATTTATAATATATTACAATATATTTTACACAATTTTGCCAATCACACCTGAAGTTCTCTATAAGATAAGAAGATAAGAAAACTTTATTATTTGAATTCGGTTTTTGAATAACAATAAACACAAGCTCTCAGGAGCTTTTTACCGAATATACATATATAGTAGCACAAGATACCGTACATACAAATATTAACATAATCACATAAACACACATATAAAGCACATACAGTTAGCAAATGCAACATAAAAAGCACAAAAATAAAAGACATACTAAAACATGCTGAAGCAATATCAAGCAAACATATAATAACTAAGCAGCATTAAAACTTGGAAAAAGCACTAGAAATAAAACAGAAAGCTGAATATGTTATCTGCATGCAGAACAACGACATACTGAGCCATTCCAGGACTGAATCAAACTTTTAAAGTGGTTGAAACTGTTTTCAGTTCTGAAATAGTTCGGAAGGTCGTTCCACAGAGTTGCAGCTGCAAACATGAATGATTTTTTGCCATACCTTGTAGTTCTAACTTGAGGTACATCTAATATGTTCGAATACCTGAAAGCATATTTAGAATTCTTCACATTAACCAAATCATGAAGGCATACAGGAGCTAATTTGTTAACGATTTTATATGTCTCCAAGGCCATTGTCCTAATACGTCTGATCTGTAAGGAGGGCACTAGAGCTTTTTCAAGAAGGTTGCTATATGAACTGGTGTAGTCATCGTATACAAAGCGAAGTGCTCTTTCCTGCACTTTCTCTAATTTTTTTGAATTTTTATCGGTACAAAAATGCCAAGCCAAAGGGCAGAAGTTAAAGTTATTGAGAATGAAAGTGTGGAATATAGTTAATTTGCTTAATCTGTCTAAATATCGGCCCAAACGTTTAAGTATATTCAGTTGCTGTGATGCCTTCCTACAGATTGAACTGATATGAATGTCAAAATTTAATTGATAATCTATTTCAATTCCTAAAAGTTTTACTGTCTCTTCACATGAAAGTGTAGAGTTCTGTATACAAATCTTCATGTTTTTGTCAAAAGTCTTCTTCCCAACGCAAGTACCTGAAATTTATCTGGATTAGCCTGCATTTTGTTAACTTTAAACCAATTAATAAGAACATTTGACTCTGATTCTAAAACTGAGGTAAGTACATTAAAATCAGGATGACCATAAGACAAAGTATTGTCATCCGCATAATTATATAAAGTACCTTTTTTTACAAAATAAAAAAGTAGAGGTTCCAAGATTGACCCTTGAGGTACCCCTTTTTGGATGTCAGACCAACTGCTCAGGATACCATTAATTTTAATTTGCTGTTTCCTATTTGATAAGTAGGACTCAAGAAGGGATACAGAATCAGTGGACATACAATAGGCCGAAAGTTTATCCAATAAAACATCATGGGGTAGGCAATCAAATGCCTTGGAAAGATCCATTAGGACTGCGGCAACATACTGATTTTTTTCAAGGGCATTCCGCCAGTCCTCTAATAACCTGAGCAGGGTTGTCTGACATCCATGACCTCTTCTAAAAGCACATAAATAAGGATTAAAAATATTTTCAAAAACATCAGACAATTGCTGTTCTAAAATTTTCTCAAAAATCTTTGAAAAAATACATAGTACACTTACGGGTCTGTAGTTAGTCTTCAAAAGTGGATCATTCTTTTTATATAAAGGTGTTACTTGTGCTTTCTTTAATTTATCCGGAAAAACACTCTGATCTATTGACATGTTTAAAATACTTGTAATCTGAGGTGCAATAATAGATTTACTACATTTTATTATTTTGGCAGGTATACCATCAGCACCTGTTGCTTTTTTTATGTTGATATTATTTATAATCTTTTCAACTTTATCTGTTGTTACCTTTTCAAAAACAAATTTGTTTGTGCAATAATTTTGTTTCTTTATTTCTATTAAACTTGGATGATCAGAAGGGTCATAAACAGTATCTTTTCCTATATTCTCAGCTACAGTGGAGAACAAATTATTAAAGTGATTGGCTACTTCTTTTTGATCATTTACAATCTTGTCAGATTCATTAAGCACAATTTTTTGTTCTCCACTGGACCCCTTTTTCGAAAAGAATGGCTTAATGGTTTTCCAAAAGTCGCCCGATTTTGTTCCCCCAGAGCAACGTTCTAAAAAGTATGTTTTCATTGATTTTCTTTTCAATTTGGTTACAAAATTTCTTTGCTTTCTGAATATTTCCCAATTTTTGTTGCTCTGACATTTTGTAAATTGAGAATATAGCATTTGTTTTCTGTATACAGCTCTTCTGAGCTCCTGATTCATACATGGTAATGTTTTTTTTCTTTGATATCTAGATTTAATTGGAGCATGTTTGTTTAACACATTGATAAAATCTTTTTCATATTCATTATAAACAGAATCTACTTCATGACATGT
The DNA here is from genome assembly GCA_963680875.1 of Bathymodiolus brooksi. NCBI lineage: Eukaryota > Metazoa > Mollusca > Bivalvia > Mytilida > Modiolidae > Bathymodiolus > Bathymodiolus brooksi. The sequence continues at coordinate 55,756,070 of OY804578.1, read as the reverse complement.
TTGATTGATCTTAATTTGTTCTATATAATCATTGAAATTTTCAATATCAAAAGTCTTGTAACTTCTATAATACCTGAGCTTTTTTGGTTCGTGAAGAACTTCACCTTTGATAACAGTACTTATAATATTATGGCAGTCACTGACACCTGTTGGAACATTTTGTGACTTAAAACATAATGATTTCTTGTTTGTCATTATTACATCTACTAGTGATGGGATACAGCCCTTTTTGAAACAGGTTGGACCATTAACAAGTTGTGATAGATTGAAAATATCACAGAAATCATTCAAGGTAGCACTTTTATCTGAATTGAGCATGTCAAAATTCAGGTCACCAAATAATAACATATGTTCATAATGTATTAAAGATCTATCAGCAAATCTGGAGAAATGTTCAGTAAATTCATTGTTTGACATAGAAGGGGGTTTATATGCCCCAGCAATCAACCACTTTCTGTCACTTATATATACTTCATGACACAGAGTTTCAATTTTTTCACTCTCTAAAGATTGTTTTCTGCTGGATGGAAAGTCAGATCTGATAAAGGTAAGTAGGCCCCCGCCGTACTGGTTCCTGTCCCTACGTTCCTGTCCCTATGACGCAAGCATGAAACTTTAAAAGGTCTAAAAAATGTAACTGATTGTAATGCTATTTTGAAAAAAAAACTGTATACTCGTTCTATTGCATTCAAATATTGAAGTCCGCAATTTTTATTTATATGTATAAAACCATCTATTTATTACAAAAGACAAACCAATGAACTAGTTTCAAACCAGTTTCTAAACCGGAAAACCAAACTCAAACTGGTTTCTTAGCAATAAAAACGCCCTTTATCTCCCTTTACATATACATTAAAAAGAAAAGAACTGTTGATTTATACACAACATAAAGTAAAATAAACAATAAATATTATAAGTGGTGTTCATCGTTGAACAAAAAGATGCCACGTGTATTACATTATTAACATATTATATTTTATAAATTTATCAACAAATGTATCATCAATAACAAAATAATTAATGCCAACAACACTACTACTTTCTTTAGAATGTCAAACATTAAATATGCAAGCAACCCATGAAAGCGGTATTTCGTGTTTCAATGGTTTTGTTTGGTTTATGATGTTAAACGTCACTTTCAACTGAATATTTCAGTTATATCGTGGCGGGTCATTTTTATTAGTGGAGGAAACCGGAGTACTCGAAGAAAACCACCGATCTGTCGCACGTCACTTAAACTTTACCACATAATGTTGTATCGAGTACACCTCGCCATGAACGGGATTCGAGCTCACAAATTTAGTAGTGTTAGGCACTGATTGCACAAGTAGTTGTAAATCGAACTACCATGGCATACGATCACGACCATGACGGCCCATTTGTTTCAATGGAAAATTACTTTAAATAGCAAAAATATATTTAAAAGATTAATTGTTGCACCAGTTACAAAGAAGGAGAGAATATCGGTAGCTATAACTAGTGTCAAGCAAAAAATTGGTTTAGAGAATAACTACAACTAGTGTCAGACCAATACTGGGTTTAGAGAATAACTATAACTGGTGTCGGACCAATACTAGGTTTAGAGAATAACTATAACAGGCATCATACCAATACTGGATTTAGAGAATAACTATAACTGGTGTCGGACCAATACTGGGTTTAGAGAATAACTATAACAGGCATCAGACCAATGCTTGGTTTAGAGAATAACTATAACTTGTGTCAGACCATAGTCTGGTACTCGTGATCTCTCAGATTAGAGAGGTCAAGTAACGGCTGAATCCATGTTTTAATGGCGGCCTCCAAAGGCGATAAGAAATTCCATCTCGGCAAAGGTAAAGATATATAGCATCGACTGAATGTGTGTCTTAACTTGGAATTTGGCATCATTCTAACCAGATACCTTTTTTCTTTATTCCATAAGATAGTTTACAAGGAGAGGACAACCTGTTAAAATATTCTTCTGGTCATATTACGAGAAGGGGTATCGGAAAGTTAGAGAGGGGAATTGCAAGCTTGCAAGACTGACAAGCAAAAACAAAACAAACAAGCAAAAAGGCTTAAAACCTGCTTTTCTATTTTTATGCTGAGAATTCAGCTACTCATAATTTTTTTGCCAATAAAAAGTAAAATAGTTTTGCCCCCGGCGACTCATACGAGTAGAGCAAGTGCCCCCTCACCCCGTATACGCCTCTGGTTTAAATGCAATACATTAAACATGTTTTAGCGATCGAGGTGCGCAGTGAACTCTGAATGCCTCAAGTGGGTCCAGGGCTGATATTGGTTGGGGGTTTTGGTGTGTAGTCCAGTGGTTGAAGCTGACGATAATTCGCAGATTACAATTTGTAATAAATAGCAATACATGTATTTTATTGGAACAGTAACCACATTTTGTCAATTACTAAAGGGTCAGACATATGTCCATAATGCATGAAATTTTAGTATAACTTTTAAGTTTGTAAATTTTCCGTTTTTCGTCCTTTATTTTTTAGTTTTTCGGCCAAATAATCATAAGCTTAGTGAGGGACCGACCACTTAGCTTGAAGGAGGCTAAAAGCCTATGGTTTTATCCCCGAGTCAAATTTTTCTTCTTCTTAATATGTCCAGCTATATTCCCTCAGTTGTGATAGTATTGGTACCCCGTTACTCTTGATGTCAACGAGAAAATGGCGACCGTTGATTTGATTTGATTTGATTTGATTTATTGTGTTTAACGCCACTTTCAGCAATATTGGCGACCAGTTTTAGTGGTGGAGGAAGCCGGAGTACCCGGAGAGAACCACCGACCATGGGCAAGCAGCTAGTAAACTTTATCACTTGCGGTTGTGAGTCGAGTGCACCCTTTTTTGTATTTACAAAGCCGGACGCGAACCCACGTCGTATTGGTGATAGGCTTTTATGAGTTGCTAGGTAATCCAACTACCTAACTCATTGAGCCACCCGGACCCCTCTGGCGACCGTTGAAAGGTCAAAAGATAGACGTCGCGCAAGGTGTTGCGTTATCAAACGTAACGTTAAAAGAACATTATAAACGTATTGTTTAGACATTTGTATGGGACAAGCATTTTTCGTTGTAATTTTTTTCTTTTTAGTCAATTCAAAAGAAATTTCAACTATACAATGTAGATCAAAAACGTATTTTGAGAATTATTTTCTTTTGTTTGTGCGTGGACAATTCAACATGCTATGTCAGATTTAATTCTACCATGCGAAGACATTGAATGACGTTTCTGGTTGAAAAATTTAACATTGAACATTTCTGTATAACGGACATTTTTTTATGCAGTTTTCCTATTTCTTGTGAAAATCAAAAGGCATTGTAATATTATGATGTATGACAAAAAAGACGTATTTCAGTCATTTTATTTATTTTTTCATTATCAGATACGGTATTTTTCATACGCGTGAATTTCGATACTTAACGTCAAGACGGATTCAATTCACACATTGGACAATTTTAACTGACGTCTTTAAAATGCTCTAATAAAATAAATACTTGACCATTTTTCAAATAGTTGTGCTGAATAATTTGTCATCACAAAAGGATTATTACATAATATTTTGATTACTTACTGAAAACTTTTTGATCACTTATTTGTCATCTGTTTCCACTTTGTCACTCATAGTACATCAATTGTGACAGAATTTTACATTGTAGATTTTTTATCGTAGTTGGCGTCCAAATCTAAAATGACGTCGACCCTTCTATTATGCCGTCATATGAAAGTGTTGTACAAAATTTCACGAAAATTTGACGACGGGTTCTATACTTTTGTTACACAGATATAGGAGTAAAGGTTGCAAAATGTTACGCGTGACAGGCACTTAAAATACGTGTATGACTGTTTGATATTCATAAATCTGAATTATGCTTTATTTAATTAGAAGAAAATGTTATTAAACTTAATCTGCTATATTCAGCGAATATCATGATATATAAATTGTAGATATTTACAGGCAGGGGTACTGTATATTTTTATTATGATTACAAATTATTCTGAAATTCGTTAAAAACGCAACACCTTGCGCGACGTCCCACACTTGGATAAATCACTAATATGGTCATCAATTTCAATCATTTGTTACATTACTCCCAGGTAGCTCTTATATGCGAGCTTAAGCGAGCTCTTTATGGTATAAAATGTATACTTAGGATTTTTTAACAAACATGGCTGAACATATTGTCGAAGAAAAAAAAATTCTACGTTTTGTATTTGTTATTCGAGTTATCGTTCCTTACGTTTTGTAAACACCGGTTTCCGGGTAACACACTAACACACTCAACTAATGGAGATCTTCTTAACATAAAGCGCCGAGGTGATCCTGAAGTCTCGTACCCTCTCTCGTAAGGAACGATAACTCGAATAAAGGAACGACAGCTCGATTGAATGAGACTAGATTCGGCCCTAAAAAAAGTCGTCCCCAATATATCTCGGCCCAAAAATTCTCGACACTTTTGATGAAATTGCCAGATAATTTTCAGATGCGCGAGCATTTAAGGCCGTGCCGGTTTCATATGCGAGCTTAAGCGAGCTCTTTATGGTATAAAATATGTACTTAGGATTTTTTAACAAACATGGCTGAACAAATTGTCGAAGAAAAAAAAATTCTACGTTTTGTATTTGTTATTCGAGTTATCGTTCCTTACGTTTTGTAAACACCGGTTTCCGGGTAACACACTAACACACTCAACTAATGGAGATCTTCTTAACATAAAGCGCTAAGGTGATCCTGAAGTCTCGTACCCTCTCTCGTACGTCTGATACCACTGAAACTCGGAACCCGTGTGTAATAAAAGTAATTTTGTTAGCTTGTTCTACTTATATTTTTTTTATCATTATTTTCTGTCATATCCTCGCAACAAAAGTAGTCTTTTTCTGTACAATTAGATTCTAAAACTACGAGATTTTTCAATAACATCGTAACCTTTGACCCCAAACAGTCGTCTGCATCTGACAATCGTCTGAGCATTCTTGCGATCGCAAAATCAACAAAAAGGTACTGAGGTAGCAATATCAAGATTGATTTAAATCATGTATCAAGGCAATTATTGTCCTAAAGTTCCGTCCACACCATCTGATCAAAATTTATCACCGAATATGATGCAAAATGTTGACAAATGTAGGTCCTATGCCGAAGTGGTCAAATCATTTGACAAATGTGGTGTTATGCATGATCATGTTTATTCTCACAACATAAGTGATCATGAAAATATATATGAAATCCATACAACAAATCATGTTGACCATAGCTACTCATATTCTTCACCAACTGAAAATCCTGATGTCAAGGAACCTGAAAAAATTCAATCAACTCCATATTTCAAAACTGATTTTCAACACGAACATGATTATCATCAAAACAAAATTGAGTCTGTAGAAAATTCAAAATCTCCCAATGCAAATCCCTTTTATCATAAAGAGACACACCAAAATTCATTTAAAAGTACTGGTTCCTGTTCCAGTCCAATTTCATATGCTGATGTTCTTAAAAAAGTTAATGTTGAGGAACCTACACATGGATTTCCTGCAGCTTCAAGTACTTCATTCAACAATATAAAAAAATTGAATTCTGCTGTTCATACAACTTCCAATTCCATGAAAGAAAATCACAAATCAGTTGCTATTCTAGCACCAACTTTGCCATCTTCCAACATTTCAATAAATGAAACTAAGTTCAATGTTTTCCCAGTCCCTGGTGATGGAAACTGTTTTTTTCATTCACTCAGTTTTATTTTAAATAGAGATTTTTCAATGTCGAATAACTATAGACAATTAATATGTACTTTTATTTTACAAAATTGGGCTTTTTGGGAAGACAGAATTCTCATTTCTCATGAACATAGCATGACAAAATCTGTGTATACAAATGTAATGTTAAACGGAAATGGATGGGCAACATCTTCGGAAATTGCAGCTGCTTCATTGTTATTAGACTTGCAAATAGATGTCTGGTTACACCAAAGAAATGTTTACTCTAAAAATACATTTACTCCATGTAATTTGAATTTTTACACAGTTCATCTCCTGCTTTCCGGTTCCCATTTTCAGCCAATGAGAAAAATTCATCATGTCAATAATCCATCTAATGTTCTCAAAAGTCAACCTACAAATAGTAGTGGTAGTAAGAAAAGGAAAGGGTCTAAAATTTCATTTCCAAATAAAAATAGAAAACTTGGTTTAAATTATGAAGTTCCTTCTGACCTTGAATCTGCTGAAGAGAGAAAGAAAAGAGAATCGCGCTTAAGAAGTAAAATTAGTTATCAGCTAAAGACTCTAAACATTCCTGAAAATGAAATTCCAAATCCTCCTCCTTTGTCTAATGATAGTCATTTTAACAAAGTAACTGTATTCGAAAATTTGAATTAGAACAAATTTCTCTGTCTTTAAATTTTTGTTCAATTTGCAAGGAACGGCGGATTGGAATGAAAATATCAAACGAGGTATGCAAACGCTGTTCTATTGATAAAAACATAATAAAATTATATTCGGAAGACAATAATATGGACCCCAAACCATCCCCTCCTGAAATGTCTGATTTAACAGTAATTGAGCAACAACTTATTTCCAGAATCTCACCATGCATCAATGTCCATTTGCTAAATCATGGTGGTATTGGCTCGAGTGGTCATTGTGTTACATTTCCCCAAGAGGTAAATGAACCAGCAAAAATTTTTCCTAGACTCCCAAAAGAAATTGAAGTTCTTAAAGTAAAAAAACAAGGACAGAAAGACACATCAAAAGATTTTGTAGTTAGAAGATATAAGGTCCAGAACGCACTTAATTTTCTTAAAACTAACAATCCTGCATTTGCAGACATAATAATAGATATAGATAGAATAAATTCTTTACCTATTGAAGGAGAACTCTCCGATATAGAAACTATTGATTATAACCCCCACAATGACTTAAGTTCTGATAAAGGCCCAGCTCAAGATCAAACTGACCCAGACGAAATTTCTGGAATGACTAATTCAAGTGTCCTTTTGCCTGATCCCAATGTTGATATTAAGAAAACGGTTGAAAACGTTGTTAATGCAGTTATTGGAGAAGATCATGGTGGTGTTACTGTTAACAAGAAAGGAACAGTAACAATACCATGGCCAACAAGACAAAATATTCCCATTTCTGAATTCACCACTCAATATTTTTTTACATTGGCCTTTCCAGCTCTTTTTCCTTTCGGGACAGGTGATTTTCACATTAATAGGCCTAGAACATTTGATTCTGTGAGTGATTGGGCCGAACATCTTTTATGTGCACAATATGATAATGAGGAAAAAAGCACTTGAAAATTGCAATTTTGTTGTAAACCAAAAGCTAGGAGACAAACATTTATCAGTTTCTGAATTGAAAAATAAAATTAATGATGGAGACAATTCGATTGCTAAAAAAGTTTTATATTTCGGAGCATCACTAAGGGGAACTACTCAATATTGGTCCCAAAGAGGAAAAGAACTCAGGGCTTTGATTCAGTATCAAATAAATGAAAAACAAGGTTTACCTTCTTTTTTCACCACTGGCAGCTGTGCAGAATACCATTTCAAACCTCTTAGAAAATTACTTTCAAAATATATTTATGAAACTAGCGGAAAAGAAATTGATTTCTCTAATCGCTCAGACCTGTTTGATGCTCTTCAAAAAAATACTCATATTGTAGCACAATACTTTGATTTAAGAACACAAAGTTATTTTAAAAATGTCATGTCTCCAGCTTTTGGTGTATCAGCATATTGGTATAGGCAAGAATTTGCTAAGTCCAGGGGTATGGTACATTGGCATGGCCTTTGCTGGAGATCTGATAGGGAACCTCATAATTTATTACATAATGCCATAGAAGATGGTCTATCAGATCCAGATTGTGCCAATTTATTGTCCCAATGGGCTACTGAGCAATTTGGTCTCAGTGCTTCCCATCCAGCGGGAAAGGATGAAACTGGGAAACCTAGAAAAAATCTTTGGCCACCACCAGAGGGTTCTGCAGCTTTACCCCCAGAAGAAAAAAATCCACTCATAAAACTTTTAATGGATGTCAGTATGTCACAAGAGACTTTGTTAGAAGATTATGTTCTTTTAACTAACCGTTTTAATATTCACCGTTGTTCAGATTATTGGTTAAAAAAATCAAAAACTGGTAAAGAGAAAGCTTGTAGAATGGAATTTGGCACTGAATCATCACCGGGAAAAGAAATAAGAGAGACACCTGCATTGGTAAAGGACAAGAATGGCTCTTTGCGACTAGAAATGTCAAGAGACCATCCTTAACTTGTCCAACATTCCAGATTTCACACACAGGGTTGGCGTGCCAATGGAGATGTCTCTCTTATTATATCAAAAAGTGATCCAGAGAACCCCTCTGTTGAAGAACTTCTTTCCGTAGAAAAGTATGTGTCTGGTTATGCCTGCAAAGGGAATCAGCCAACTGGTGCAGTGGTTGATTTATTTAATGATTTAGTAAACTGTGCTGATGAGTCTACTGGTGCAACAGCAAAATCAATATGTACTAAACTATTAATGCAAACTGTTAAAAGGGATATTTCAGCTGTTGAGGCATCATTTGAATTATCGCGCATACCCTTATACAGATGTAGTCATACATTTCAAAATGTCTGTTTGTCAGGGTATAGACTGCTAAACTGTAATAATGAAGACAAATTTGTCACAAAAAATACTGCTTTGGATAGATATTTACAAAGAGATGAAAAAGATATGTCATCCTTTTATGGTTTTGTTTGTAAAAACGGAAAGGTTCCTGTTATAACAGGAAATATTCAAGCAACCTGGCCTTTAGATGAAAATTATTGTCGTACCATGTTAATTCTTCATTTTCCAAATTGGAGGACAATTTCTGAAATAAAAAATGATAATATTTCTTGGATTGATCGTATGAATTCTTTTTTAATTTCTGATAACTGTCCAAATTTTTTAAAGGCAAATGTCGAAAAGGCAAAACTAAATTTTAATGTAGATAACTTAGATGATCCAGTTAAAAATCAGTTTGAGAATGAAATGCCTCAACAGCCTGATTGGATGGAATTAATAAAACCTAATCCAAATTATGAAGAAATTGACGAGTCCAATTTCAAATATGATGACGGTGGTCCAGAATATGACTGGGGTCTGACGAGTCATCATTACCCCTCAGATCTTGGAATTAATTGGCTTAACAATTTAGATTCTTACATTAATACTGATGATACAGATTTGGACATTCCAAATGTTGATATTACTAAAATGAACAGGGATCAAAAATTTGCTTTTCAAATAGCTTTAAAAACAATTCAAACCTTTATTGAAAACCCAACAAATTATGAACCTTTAAGGATGATTGTGTCTGGAACAGCTGGTTCTGGTAAATCTTACCTTATAAAATGTTTAGTTAAGGCCGTAAGAACAATTTTTTCATCAAATAGAGCTGTTCAAGTACTTTGTCCAACTGGTAACAGTGCAAATATGATTTCTGGAGTAACTTTACATAGCTTTCTAAAAATTCCTATATATAAAAAGGGTCAAGAAATGAAACCACCTGAGGGTACTTTAGGTGAAAAACTTCAACACAATTGTGAAGGTTTAAAAGTCCTGCTAGTTGATGAGAGATCAATGATTGGTGCCACAACTTTAGGTTGGATGGAGTTCATGTGTCGTTATGGGGTTAAAAATGGAGAGAATTTTGATCAGTCGTGGGGTGGTTTGCCTGTAGTTATTTTTCTAGGGGATGATGTTCAGTTATCCCCAGTACTTGATTCACCTGTTTATAACTCTTCTTGCAAGTTGCCAGCAGCTCTTCACGGTGTTCTTGTTTGGAAAGATTTCAAATATTCTGTCAATCGAAAGACCATTGTCCGTCAGGGAATCAAAGAACAAGAACTAAAAGATGTGTTACTAGCAATTAGAGAATACAAGATAACACCTGTTCAGGCAAAATGGCTGCAAAAATTTCAATGGCAAAATTTAAAATCATCATATGGCCAAGGATTACTAAATGACATGTCTGAAAAAGGTCTGTTTGTATTTCCAACACATCAACAGGTCTGGGATCACAATAAAATAAAGCTTTTGGAAGTTAACCAAAGTTATCCTATTGCAAAATTATCTGCTATAAGTAAGGGTGTTCATGCTAATTCTATGGAAAGTGATAGAGCTGATGGTCTACAAAAAATTATTTTTCTATGCAAAAATGCAAAAGTCATGTTGACAACAAATCTCTGTGTTCCTTTTGGTTTGTTTAATGGAGCTACTGGCACAATCATTGATCTTATCTACAAAAATGAAAACAGACCAGAAAATTCCATACCTGATGTAGTCATGGTACAGTTTGATAATTATAGTGGTCCCCCTTTCATAGAGGAAAATCCAAAAATTGTCCCTATTGTCCCAGTAGAAAGAAAGATTGATTGTAATTGCTGTGGTTGTCGAAGAAAACAAATTCCTTTACGCCTTGGATGGGCTTCCACTATTCATAAATGTCAGGGAATGACAATTGGCAAAGGGGAACCATATTCCTATATCATCATTAATCCAGGAATCAGGTCATTTGAATCCAGGAATCCAGGTGCTCTCTTTGTAGCCCTTTCAAGAGCAAAATCTGCAGGTAATAATGTATCACCTCCAGATTTTGCATGGCATTCATCTGTTTTAGTGAACGAGGACAGACTTTGTCATAAAGTGAACACTCCTACAGTTTTAGCAAGAACACAGGAAATTAATAGATTACTTCAACTTTCCATTCAGACCAATGAAAAATTTCCATGTCTAGAAACAGATGAAAGTCTAACTAATTTTCTCAATTTAAACTTGCCTAATGATCACATTGAGGAATAAATAATGAAAGTTCCTCAATAATGAAAGAAGTATTTGCACTGTCAATTCAGTCTCTTAATCTTCCTTTGAAATACAAACATGTGATAGGTGGGTGATGTGAAAATCGCTAACCTTCATATTTGTTAATCACTTTTAAAACTGATAATTCATCATTTTTCTTTCACACCTAACCAGGCTTGTTATTTATCAAATGATATTTTTCAAGGAACTGAAATTGATAAATGTAATTCTTATTAAACACATTAAATCAAATATACTTCCTATTAAACACATTTAACAACATGTATGCTAGGTGGGTGATGTGAAAATCGCTAACCTTCAAAAATATATTTTTTATAAAATCAAAATCATCATTTTCATTAATAATATGTTTCATTATTAAATATATGTAAAGTTACTCCATAAAGGTTATCAAAAGAACTTTTGGTTTCTTGTACATTTGGTACTGATATTTTCATTCACTTATATGAGTAGTTCACATATTTGTTTCATTCCGATTCACTTAACTGTATAAACCGATATCATTTGCATATACAAAAATTTTGCTGTTGCATCAGTGACATTTATTTTCCGAGAGAATTTAAATTTAAAATCTTGTAAAAAACTTATACTTGTTAATAAATTATCGCAATTTTTGTTCGGTTCATTCGAAATAACCTCAATCAGGTTGTACATACCCTTGCGTAACCCGGGTTACACGGTGTGTACAACCTGACTGAGGTTATTACGAATGAACCGAACAATAATTGTGATCAATCCTTAATGAGCTTTCCGACTACCTAGCAGACTGATCCTATCCTATACAGATGATTTTAACCGATGATATCAAATGTTTCTTATCTCAATTTACCAATAGAAAGGACCAAAGAAGGTGGGTGATGTGAAAATCGCTAACCTTCATCAATTTGTGTTTTGTTGCTATAGTAAATAAAGACATTTTTTTCCCAGGAGACATACATTGACATCCATTAAAAGTATTCAAAAGTCATATGGCTATGCAGAAAGTTATTTTACACTTGGTAATATATAATTAGAAGGCAACTCCAAAAAGCTGTATACCGGTATTTACAATATCATTATCGTTATTTGCCAATGCCTTCAGGTCTTCACTGTTTTCTGTATTTTTAATCAACCTCACAGTTCCTCAATTTTTTGTTCTTACAAGAAGCACAAACATTGTCACTGAGACATTGACCCACAAAACATGACAAATATAAACTTAAAAACATGTATAGAAACCTTGTCACTGAGACATTGACCCACAAAACATGACAAATATAAACTTAAAAACATGTATAGAAACCTTGTCAACAATTTACTCATATTCCACTACTTTTCTTTTTTAAAGGTGGGTGATGTGAAAATCGCTAACCTTTATCTTCTTTCTACTGACTTTATTAACCTAATTATAGAAGCTATAATATGTACTTATTCTCTTATCTTACACTATATAAACACATACAGATTTTTTGCACAAAATATAAAAATATCCACTGTTCTTTCATTTATTCAAGATTCAATCTTGACTCCTCACAAATTTACATTTTTTCTATAGATCCAATATTCTTATGAATTGACGGGTGATGTTACAAATTCTAACCTTAACACTTAAAACATTTCCTTTACTGTGTTTGTTTTTATGGATGTGTTTTTATGCATTGGTGAGATTCTGCTGTTTAAGATGGAAATTTAACTAAATATTACATTATTTTCCTAAATCTACAGAAAAGTTATCTTGACCTGATACTTATCCTAAATTATGTGTCCTTTTCTTATAATTCTAAAATATAAATATATTTTCAAATTGAAATATCTAGAGTATTTTCTTACTATTCTAAAATATAAGGTGGGTGATGTGAAAATCGCTAACCTTACAAATGTATTAAAAATACTAATCATTCCTTGAGCCTGGGTTTGAATATTGTACACTTAGAAAACTATGCCATACAAAAAAGTTATGGTAATATCTTATACACCAGACATATTTCATGTTTCCTGTGCATTTGAAAAAAAATGTTTTTTTTTATTGACTTTCATGTTCTAAACACATATATTGAAGAACAATAGACAACACAATGGCCAAAAGAAAAAGTACAAAAGGACAAACAACGATCGACAAAACATACATATAAAACTAAAGATCGAGTAACACGAACCCCACTAAAAACTGGGGGTGAACTCAGGTGCTCCGAAAGGGTAAGCAGTTCCTGCTGCACTAGTGGCACCCGTCGTGTTAAACTAGTTACAAACCTGGTAATAAGTTGTGAATGAGGAAAGGACTAGGAAGTGTTTACGACAAGTGGAACATATCCGTGGTCATTTGTGACACAGATATTCCATAGCGGTCAGCCAAGTCATGGTGGCGACCGTAAAATTTTCAACTTTACCAAAAGGAACAAAAGTTGTTACATTCACGATATGACTACTTTTGATTTTTTCAATTTTTTTTTAATCCCATAGAAAATGGGTCATCATATTTTGGTGGGAACAGATTCAAGAGGAAGAACTCTAGAGTCCTTCATTAGCAATGTAAATCCCTTCCCTATTGGTTGGCAATCTGAGGTCCATTTTTTGCCTGGTGCACCCATTTCAAAAATATCAAATGAACTTTTGGAGAAATTAAAATTATTAAATGTTGAATCTAATAGTAAAATTGTAGTTATGATAGCTGCTGGAATTTGCAATTTGACCCAAAAAACAGACATAGAGGGGGGTGGCTATTTTTTAAATTATGAAATTAAAACATCTTCTGAAAGAGTAGAATCAGTCAAGAATGATATAATTAACAGCTTGGGAGCATTTCAGGAGTATAATGTTTTGCAAAAATTTGCCATGATACCACCAGTATCTTTATTAAAAATTTCTCAAAATTTTAATAAAAATTTCACTGACAAGGAACTTATAAAATTAGCCGAAGAACAAAAGCAGTTAGAGCAAGATATTGAAATTTTAAATGAATTTATTTATAAATTAAATACTGATAATTCAGTAAGAACTGTTATGTGGGATAGAGATGTAAGAAAATCACGAATTAGGACAAGAGGTGTAAAAAAACCTCATATCAGACGAATGAATATCAAAACTGTATATGTTTATAGGGACTTGTATGATGGTGTTCACCCATCTCAATTTTTAAGTAGCATATGGTACTGTGCTCTCTGCCAGTCCATAGTGAATGATATAAATGATAAATTTTCAGATGAGTTGGCTATGGAGGAGAATGAAGAGAATCAGGATGATATTGATGATAGCTGGGATTTTAAAAGGCGATGAATGTTTACATCGAAACACATCTGGGAATGTGAAAATTGCTAATCTTCTGAAGACAATACCAGAAATTATTTTCAAAGTTTTTTTTTTAAATAGAATAATCAATATCCAACTATGTAGTTCTAAAATGAGCTATATTTATTTTTATTATCTTATAACTATTTAATATAAGTGATCCATTTTAAATGAGTTTGCTATCGAGGGAATGAAGACAATAATGGTCCTAAGTAAGGATTTTATTAAATAGTGCAACACTTGTTGAAAGTGAATAGAAGGTGGGTGATGTAAAAATCACTAACCTTCTGAAAACAATACCAGAATTATCTTCATTAAGTTCAAAGTTTTTTTTAAATAGAATATTGAACTGTGTTGTTAAAAAATGAACTATATTCATTTTTATAATCTTATAACTATTAAATATAAGACATACATTTTCAAATGAGTTGGTTATGGATGGAGTGAAGACAATAATGGTCCTAATTCGGGATTTTCTAAAATAATGCAACACTTGAATAGAAGGTGGGTGATGTGAAAATCGCTAACCTTCTGAAAACAATACCAGAATTATCTTCATTAAGTTCAAAGTTTTTTTTAAATAGAATATTGAACTACGTAGTTCAAAAATTAGCTATATTTATTTTCATAATCTTATAACTATTAAATATAAGAGATACATTTTCAAATGAGTTGGTTATGGAGGGAATGAAGACAATAATGGTCCTAATTCGGGATTTTCTAAAATAATGCAACACTTGTTGAATAGAAGGTGGGTGATGTGAAAATCGCTAACCGTCTAAGTTTTTTGAACATGTTGAAATAGAATATCAGACTATGCTTTTAAAAATTACCTATATTTATTTTTAAACTGTTATAACTTTTTAATTAATTGTTGATAATGAAGTATTCATAATGTTACAGTTCTTTATTAAATTATTTATTCATTTTTTAATATTCAAAAGTCAAATATTGTTATTGTAAATTATTTGTTAAAAAATCAAAAGTTAAGTTTTAAAAAGAATTATAATAATATTTTCATCAATTTTCAAAAATTAACATTGTTTTCATATTTTACAAAATGTATGTTGTTAAATATAAATGTATAATTTTTATTAGTTTAAATATAAAATATAATATTTAATACATAATATTCTATTCTGGACTACTCTATGCTTTTTGCTAGATAAAATTAAGCTGCAAGGTTTATCACCAGAAATGAATTTATTTTTTAAGTCACAAAATATAAAAATTGTTAAGTAAAGACAATCTTCAAATATTAAATAGAGAGAAACAAAGAACAGTAATACTGTCATTTATTTTATTATCTTTTTTTGGTTCATGACTTAATGAAAGTGGTGGTGACATAAATATCTTCTGGCATTCATTTTTTTTAATATATAAAATTGAAACATTAAAAATTGAAGCCCAAATTAATAATTAAAGCATTGTCATATGAGCTCTGGAGTCTTGCCTTTGCTGACATAGATACCTATATACTGTACATGTAAGTTAAGAGTTGTATGGAATAATCCCCATATTTGTGTTCATAGATTTGGAACACTGTGTTTGAACTCATCTTCTTGGTTCTGTTTAATTATTCTTATAACAATCCTATTTTCATATTTTATAAATAAGTTTTTAAGGCTGTCCCATGTGTACATCAATATACAGGAGATGAGTGATAACAGGTGAAAAGGGTCAAAATGATTGATGAATGATAGACAGCCTTGTTACAATGCAAAAAGTCAGACTGAAAAAGATATGAATAAATTATTTATATTTGTCTTGAAAGTTAACTTTTTCAGTTGATTTTAATTCAAAAAAGTAATATGGAATATGTGAAAATTTGTGTCAGTTATTTACAATCATTCTGAACCTTATTTTAAATTTGTGTGCATGCATGTATTATGTATTAATTAATGTGATGTGTTCTCTTTATTCTTTCTTTCTAATTGTTTCTATCTTTCTGCATGTTAAGGTACATTCATATGAGTCATTGTGCATGTGTTTATTCATTTGTGTTTTACCAAAATTAAGACAAAGGGTTTATATTCTAAATGAAACAGTATGAAAATGCATATAAAAGTGTTGATACTTTCCTCAATGTTTAATTGGAGTTATTAACCAACATTCAAAAGCCCCTATAACTTACATTGAAATTTAAGTGTAATAATGTGTTTTAACTTTAAGCTGTTAAGACCTACTACAAAAAATCCCTATTTTAAGTTTCCCAATACTTGAATCAGACTTCAGGAAGTCATACAGTCTACAATGAATGTAATATGTCAAATTTGCATTTCTTATACAACTAATATTTCTGACTTTTACAGGTTACAGGCTTACTGAAATAAACACCACTCCAGCATGGGTGCACAAAGGAAAAGTTGTCAACACCACCTTCAATGTGTATGTAAGTACTTTTTGTTCTTTTTAATCAAGCATTGATCTATAATTAGAGGAAATCCTGGATAGAAGGTTAATGGGGTATACAATAATGGCTTTTAAAATGTTAACTATAGCAAGAGAAAGACAAAAAATAACTTCTGGACTTTTGTGTAAAATGTCAACACCAATATTTTCTTACTATTACTGAACACGAATGCTAATGCTATGCTTATTATCCCATTTTCCTGGATCTGCCCCTTCTCTAGGATCTTTGTTTTAATTTATTTATCTTATTGCAGTACATATATTTAAAATACCTCATGAGGCTATGATATATATATTGGTCTAGAAACCCGGCAACCTGTCACCAAACTGTGGAAAAGGCAAACCAGATTACATATTAATGTGTATTTATTTGAAAACTGACTGCTTTGCCTATGAATAGGGTGGTCAAGCCAAAAATTGAAATGCTAATAAATCATCCAATTATAGTTTAATATGACAGTACATACAAAATGGGAAATTTTGGTACAAAAATTATTAAAATCGGTTTGGCTGTTCAAAAGTTATGGCCTTTTCGGTGAGCCAAAAGTGGTCGATTTTCTGTTTTTTGGAAAAATGTTAAAAAAAAATGACATTTTTGGACCAAAATATATTATTTTCACTACCTAATAGGTTATCATGCTTTCTTCTATAGTAATGTATCCTCCTTATGCTTCAAAAAGAGGTATTATACACACCTGTTGGTGTTATATGAAAAAAATGTCACAGAATTTAAAACATTGAAAATAGCCTTTGGACTTAGTTTTTTTAATTTATGTGTCAGCTGTCTGCTTGTTCAAACTACCAGGTTTGTGGTCAAATATCTTCAAAAACCTTTAACTTGCAAGGCTGAAACATGCAGCACTGTCCACAAAGTGCCCAGTCTCTAGGTAAAAATATCAAGAATATCATTTATTCAATTAATATATATATTTTTTTAATATTATTTCCTTTGCGCAGGCCTCCATAATTTTAACGTCAAATTTTATTCGAAAAATCAAGTTTTTGGTCATAAAAAATCTGAAAAAAGTACTAGAATTTTTCTGAATACTGATTTTGGTAGGGAAAAGAACCCTCTAACAGGGAACACCTATATTTATCAGCAAAAAAAATTCTCAAAGTCTGTAGTGCCAGAATTATATACGCCGCAGCTTAATATTTTGAGCTCCGTAAAGTGTAAAAATAAGCTATTTTAGGGAATTAATTATATTTTGTATGCTCAAATTGATATTTTTATGGTAAACAACCTCAATATCCATACATCAATGAAGTTATTATTACAGTTTGTGTAAAAACTGCCATTTTTTCCATTGAAAAGGTCAATTTTCTTTGTTCAATCAAAATTTCAGATAATTCCCGAAATTGATACAATTTCAATAATTGTTGAATATTATAATATTAAATGTTCAAGTGTTTGGTATTATTTTGATCCTATAACTGTATACTACAAGGTGAAAACTATCAGCAACCCCAATTCTGACACTGGTATGAACTATGTCCTGGTTCATTAGCCCTCTACCTGGAAATTTAGTATAAATAATATTTCAATTATGGCCCCGTATTCCATGAAAAGTCTTATTTGGATTATCAGATATGTTCTCTGTACAATTTATAAGCCAGCCTTGAAGTTATTTTATCTTTTAAACATTTAATTAGCACATTTTATACATTATTTTCATTTTTTTGTCTGAGAAAAACCTCAAATTTGACAATTTTAGCTGATTTAAGCTAACAGTTCATGCGATTAGAAAGTCCCAAATTTTCAAAGTTATCATTTTTATTGTCACAAATCAATAAACTGTTATCTTCTACTATTATCTTAATTCATAACAGTCTTCAATGTCACTCTCTTTTCCTTTATATACTATAATTTTACATTTGACGACTACAAATAGTGCTGTGTCCCAGTTCATGACCAACTTATTCCAAATGAAATCTTTGTGATTTCTTTAAATTGTGTGTTTTGTGATCCTATGCATATCCAATGCATATTTGATTAACTGAATCATAATCAACAGCATCAACTTTCAGAAGTGTCATTTTAATGATTTAAAACTCTTAATGATCTACTGAGATGCCACGATCACACCTGTAAAATAAAAATAAACATTTAAAATATGTTATACAGAATAAAAATAAAGAATTAAAAATAATTTATCTTTTCCAGAAATAGTTTATCATACATGTACAAATGAAAAAAAGCTTTAATAAAATGCACTCTTCCGACTAAATTATCTTTATGCATATATGCTTGGTGGCAAATAGATTCTATATGAAAAATAGCATTATTCCAGAAATGTTTGCTGCATGCATCATAAATGTTCTGTCATACCAAACAAGTTTGCATACAGTAATGGTGTAATGAAAAAAATGTAATTAATTAAACTTAGCATATCACATGCACTGCCACTGATTACATTGTATATAGCCAGAATGTTAATACATTCACATACTGTAATGTATGCATTAAGCATATATTTCATAAAGCTTTCCTAATAGCACTGAAACATAATAATTATGTTTTATAACAATTTAAATAAATTGTTCAAAAATGTTGCATGGAAATTCATGTTACTATTTTAGTATTTAAAAACAATTGTCCTATGTATTGCTACAATATACACTAGGAACTTGATGAGAAATGCATAAAAAGTTTTCATGTAGACAAATTTCATTTAAAACCAAAAAATATAAAAAATCTTGAACATTTCACAAAAGATCCCCCCTTTTCTAAAAATATCAAAGAATACCGGAACAACTCCTTTATATATAGATGTATTAATAAATCCCGATAATTTCCGAACAGCCATGATTACGTCACCAAAGCTCTGATTGGATAAAGTTATTTATAAATTGGGAGAATTTGACAACTTTATATTGATGCTTGCCGTTTTCGCCATTTTTCGAGTAAAATAATAAATTCGTGAATTAAATCCCATCTCTTTTTCACTTATCGAAGCAAAGATATATATTTATTCAGTTCGTGTAAAGTTTCTGTGCGATTTTTGTGCATCTTTTGTTTTCAAAATTAACCCCCATTTGATCCGGTTGAAAACGATATTTCTTTTGAGAATAAAACTATATTTTAGAAGAAGTTTTGTTACTTACCGTGCATGATTGACCTCCGTGGTCTGAATACATCAATGCTAGATAATTATTGTATCAATTGGTAGAACAATACGTCGGTAAATTCCATTTTTCTTTGGTACAACTCTGAAATTGTCCTGGCCAAGATGGCGGAAGACATACATTTCGGTCATGCGCCACACAACGTCCGATAACTCTTCCCGCTCAACTCTGATTGCAAAGTCGGAAAATATGGACTGAACATCCAATGATTTCCGGGAGCTATTACTGCTTATCCATTGAAACCTTGGCGGCATATCTTTAGAGGAAGGTTCAGATTATTGATATCTGACTGTTAATTTTTTGCGGAAAAGCGGTAAATAAAGGTAATAACAAAATTACCGAACTCCGAACAATCTTATAAAGGGAAAGTCAAAACTCATAATTATATAAACAGACAAAATCAGTCAACAACCGGAAAACTGTGAAAACCGTAATGACCCTGACTTGGTACAGGCATTTCTAAAGAAATGGTGGGTTGAATCAGATTTTAAGGCGCCAAACCTCCCGCTCTCATTACGGTTCAAAGGTTCCGGCTGTCACTGTAACAGTATTTAAATACAGGAACAAAATAGGTAAAATAGTTGTCAAAGCAGTACCATATTCGGTGACGTAAATGTCAAAAATACTTTTACGTCACACATTGACAAAAAAATTCTTGACATTTTGGACTTCTTTATCTTTATACATTTTCACTATATGAAAATGCATCGCTTATAATTATTTCTGCAGAGACGGAATATATTTCGACAAGATATTGGTATCGGAATATAAACTTTTTAAGAGATCGAATAAGGCGAATCTTTTTATAGCCCTGGTCCAGTAGCCTGTTTCTCAGATGAAGATGACGTTTCAGGAAATCAGAATAATTGCTACTGGCCCTTGCATAGCGAATCAATTGCGAGATGTAAACACCATATGCAGGAGAAGCTGGTATATTGCTGCACATGTTTGGAAAATTTATGATTTTAAAATTGAAGTCGTCCCGCTTATCATAAATTTTAGTACTGAGTTGACCACTGTCGTCAAATTCGAGGTATAAGTCCAAAAATGATGCGGACGAAGCTGTATCGGTGGTCTCTTTAACTTCCAGCTCTGGAGGATATATCAATGGAAGAAATTCTGCAAATCTAGAATTATTGATAGATAAAACGTCATCAATATACCTGTATGTGAAATTAAAGGCTCTAGCCTCATGAATCTTCTTATCTTTTACAAGCTTTTGAAGAAACTCCGACTCGTATGAGTATAAAAATAAATCGGCTAGAAGAGGGGCACAATTCGTACCCATTGGTATGCCGACGACCTGCTGAAACAGTGTCCCTCCAAAGGAGACAAATATGTTATCGATGAGGAACTCCAGCATACTGATCACTTGTTCCTCGGAGTAGCATGTTTTACCTTTATGAATTTTGTTTGAAAAATATGTGGAATTGTAGCCTAACACAACAAATGTTGAGCCATAGTTTCTATGACTAAAAGCTTTATGAATTGTTTCTTTTAAGCGGGTTTTTAATTTGTCATGCGGTAGGGTGGTATATAGAGTTGAAAAATCAAAGGTTTTGATGGAGGATACCTGAGAGAAAGATCTTGATTTCAGGTTATCCAAAAGATCTTTAGAGTTTTTCAAAAACGAGTTTAAAACAATGTTTGTAAACTTTTATATTTTACGTTACGATTTTGACTTTTAAAAAATTCTTAACAATCGGATTGGTAAAATTGAAGACTTTCTGCAAATTTTAAGCCATGCATGAAGAATATTGGTCCAGGGATAGCTCTCAGAATTATTTTTGAAAATGGGCTGTTCGTTGACACATAAATCAAGATGGCGTCCGATTTTCGCGAAACGACTTCACTTTGGACGTTCAGTAGTAGTACCCAATCATATTTTTAATGCTTATAACTACCAAATTAATAAAGTTCTAGTTTTCAAGTTTTATCTGATATATTTTTTATCACGAAATAATAAATTTTAGGTGTTTTTCTAATGAAATGAAAAAGGTGAAAATTCGGGTTTTTCTACTCCGACAGAAAATAATAAGCTCGCTTCGTTAAGCGAGCTATTTATGACTGAAACATGGTAAAATTAAATCAATAAAGGAATAATGACGAATACCATTTACTTTGACTAAAACAGAAATCCTTATCATCCATACACTGCCTATGAAAAAGTTTCACCACATCCGGGTTATCCATACCACTATGGCTATAGCTTCACTTAAGCAATTATGAATAACGAAATTAACGACAACATACCGGCTAGGACGTCACCCGGGTTAACAAGGTCCTCATTTGCTACTACACGGAACAGGGTAGCAAATGATATATGCGTTCCACGGAATATCCTACGGGATACCCCCGATTTGTCTTACGTTCAGCCAGAGGGTAATTATTATTTCAAAACTTCAGATTCGTATCAAATTTTAAAATCTTGTTCTATTAATATTTCGGACTGTCTTAAATCTCCAGGTACTTGTGACTCTTCTCCATGCATTACTACTTGCAAAATAAAAACTGACAAAAATAATACTTGTAAAACATGCGTCATGCTAATAACTTCTCCTGAATTTACAAGTAATTTAACTGGAAAAACGTACTACACCAAATCGTTTGAACCTCTGGACTGTTCTACTAAAAATGTCATTTACGGCATAGAATGTACACTCTGTGGACTTTTGTATGTTGGTGAAACTCGTCAAACATTGCGAAGTAGGATGAACCAACATCGATATGATGCAAAAGATCCCAAATACAGGATTTTGTATAATCATTTCAATCAACCGGGTCATGACCGCTGTTTGACGATGAAAGTTCGAATCATCGAGAAGATTTACCATCATACAAACAGTCCTATTCTTAGTACACCTTACCGCACCGATAGAGAGTTGTTCTGGATAAAAGAATTAGGCACTGCAATGCCTTACGGTTGCAATGATAACATCAAAGGAGTGGGAAATTTGTCAAGTCCTGGATGCAACGAAATCAACGTGATGAGCCTTTTTAATACTATTCCAAGAACTAAACGTAGCCATGGTCATAAAAGAATTCAACATCCTAATGTTAAAAAGTCCTCTAAACCAAGAACGTTACAAGATACTTTTAATGATTTACTTTCTAATATACAGAAACCTCTTGGAATTCATCATATTCGTACAATCTTATTTTCACTACCTGTAAACTACCTCAAAGATCTTAGGGATTTTGGACTTGACAAAGGAGGCGTAGATCCTTTTTCTCCTAAGTACAGATTGTCTAGTATTATATGTGACGTGGCGTCCTTTCGTCTTTTTAAACCAGTTCGATCTGAACCTCTTCATGATAACAACAGAAAATTCCTCCATATTCCGTTTGCTAACAAAGGAATCGATGCTATTAACATCAGCAACATTCTTAATAGAAAAGAGGTCGTAAAAGAAATTCCACCATATTTCAAAAATCAATCTGTTCCCATTGTCTCCTATAGTTACACTAACAGCATTGGCCGTAAAATTTTCAACTACAAAGAAGCATTGCAAGATATTAACATAGAAGAGTACCTTAAGAACCCTCTGACTTGTGACTGCTCCCACTCTCCTTTTCAATACAACCTATCTGGACATGTAATCACTGGTGATCTGAATATCATTCAACATGAGAGTCTCCGAAAGGTGATTTCTCATGGTCCTAAATTCAGAGAACCTCAACACATCAATTGGAAACATAATTTCAAGATAATTATGGATGCTGTTGAAGATTATGCCAGAAGGTGGATAAAGAGAGAAGTAGACCAAGATCCTGAGTTAGAGTCCTTGTCAGACTGGGTTAGAACAATTAGGTCTCTAGTACAAGGTCGGATTCACAAACTCAAAAATTGTGTTAATAGTCGACCTAAGTCTGTATTTAAAGACCAAGAAGCTGTTAAGTGTCTTTCCTCTCTTCATGACAAATATGTTATCGTTCCTGCGGACAAGGCTTCCAACAATATCGTGTTTGTATGTAAATCATATTACTTCGAATGCCTAATCAAGGAATTAGGTATAAATAGCAACACCTCTAGTAATACCACATACAAACCAACTTCGTTCGACAAAGATGAAATCCTAGCTAACCACAGATCATTCATGACCTCTTTAAACATTCCCTCTGGTAAAAAGTCTGAGGATTTACCCTATTTATATTGGATACCTAAACTCCATAAGACACCATACAAAGAAAGGTACATAGCGGGATCATCAACTTGTTCGACGAAAGAATTGTCTATTCACCTAACAAAGATTATGTCTGCAGTAAAAGAGGGACAACAGAAATATTGTGAAACTGTTTACTCGCGTAGTGGCATAAATCACATGTGGATTTTGAAAAACTCTAAAGATCTTTTGGATAACCTGAAATCAAGATCTTTCTCTCAGGTATCCTCCATCAAAACCTTTGATTTTTCAACTCTATATACCACCCTACCGCATGACAAATTAAAAACCCGCTTAAAAGAAACAATTCATAAAGCTTTTAGTCATAGAAACTATGGCTCAAAATTTGTTGTGTTAGGCTACAATTCCACATATTTTTCAAACAAAATTCATAAAGGTAAAACATGCTACTCCGAGGAACAAGTGATCAGTATGCTGGAGTTCCTCATCGATAACATATTTGTCTCCTTTGGAGGGACACTGTTTCAGCAGGTCGTCGGCATACCAATGGGTACGAATTGTGCCCCTCTTCTAGCCGATTTATTTTTATACTCATATGAGTCGGAGTTTCTTCAAAAGCTTGTAAAAGATAAGAAGATTCATGAGGCTAGAGCCTTTAATTTCACATACAGGTATATTGATGACGTTTTATCTATCAATAATTCTAGATTTGCAGAATTTCTTCCATTGATATATCCTCCAGAGCTGGAAGTTAAAGAGACCACCGATACAGCTTCGTCCGCATCATTTTTGGACTTATACCTCGAATTTGACGACAGTGGTCAACTCAGTACTAAAATTTATGATAAGCGGGACGACTTCAATTTTAAAATCATAAATTTTCCAAATATGTGCAGCAATATACCAGCTTCTCCTGCATATGGTGTTTACATCTCGCAATTGATTCGCTATGCAAGGGGCAGTAGCAATTATTCTGATTTCCTGAAACGTCATCTTCATCTGAGAAACAGGCTACTGGACCAGGGCTATAAAAAGATTCGCCTTATTCGATCTCTTAAAAAGTTTTTATTCCGATACCAATATCATGTCGAAATATATTCCGTCTCTGCAGAAAAAATTATAAGCGATGCATTTTCATATAGTGAAAATGTATAAAGATAAAGAGTCAAATATGTCAAGAATTTTTTTTGTCAATGTGTGACGTAAAAATATTTTTGACATTTACGTCACCGAATATGGTACTGCTTTGACAACTATTTTACCTATTTTGTTCCTGTATTTAAATACTGTTACAGTGACAGCCGGAACCTTTGAACCGTAATGAGAGCGGGAGGTTTGGCGCCTTAAAATCTGATTCAACCCACCATTTCTTTAGAAATGCCTGTACCAAGTCAGGGTCATTACGGTTTTCACAGTTTTCCGGTTGTTGACTGATTTTGTCTGTTTATATAATTATGAGTTTTGACTTTCCCTTTGTAAGATTGTTCGGAGTTCGGTAATTTTGTTATTACCTTTATCATCCATACACTGCCTATGAAAAAGTTTCACCACATCCGGGTTATCCATACCACTATGGCTATGAAAAAGCTTCAACACATCCGGGACATTCCGGGTAACTGCTTTTCGCGACACCCTCTAGACCGTATGAAAGATACGGTGTACGAAAGGTATCGAATACCGGAATCGCTGTTGCCTATATTGTTTCCTTGTGAAATAAACATAAAATTTAATTCAACATTCTTCTTCTTTGACGAAAATATACAAATTATTTGTTTGAAATGAATATTTAAAGAATTTTGTCTGTAAATTGAAACCGATAATTATCGAATCCTACACGGAAAGTAACGAGTCGCTAAAAAATAACACGATTGCGCAACCCGATCGTCTGCTCTGGATTATTGCTAAAGCAAACGCAAGCTTATATTTATATTCGCATCAGGTATTGATAAAATACACAATTGCCCAAAATGTCTCAAAGAAAAACACTTTCAAAAGTTCCGTTGACCCCCAATTTACAACAAATGGTCCAAAGTCCAATCGGAATAAAATCCAGGTGTTAAGCGGCCTTCCTGTTTGGATTATTTCATGGCGTCTCGTTCAGTCATTGACATTGGCGATACCACTTCATTTTTAACCTTTTCGAAGTTCTTTTCAACTATATAATTTTATTCTACATTTACACATGGATCCTGGTGGTAAAATCTACACTATTGATGAGTTTAGATGTTGGAAAGTCGAGAATCTTGACGATCAGAGGTCTGACGAAAACAAGAACGAAGGGGGACGGTACCGGGTCGTTTCGCCCCAGAAAGTGAGTCGATTCGCCCCACTTAATCGCTATTTTATAATAATAGATGAAGTCTTTTTCGACAATTTGTTGGTAATTATTTATTTATTAGTTGTATACAAGAAATAATAATAACTGATATGTGTCGTATGTCAACACCTAATTTGAAGCCATGCAGAACAAACAATACATATAAATTTATTACTGTATTGTTCAAAGAAATTTTACAAATTTAAGCAGGTGTCAAACAATTTACTATATAATGATTTTATTGTCAATATATATATATAATTGGATTGGGAACAAGTTTTTACAACTTACTAGTTACTCTCCATACAAATACAGTAATAGCATAAACAAATCAAATGACAGCAAATGTGCAGGCTATATCAATAATTAGTAAATTAAGCAAAATCATGTCAAACTAAGCATACATATTAAATATTGTTTTAATATTTAACAGAAAAAAAGGAGGGGGGTGGTAAAACTAATAAATTGTGTTGAGATAATATCATGGTTGGGGATAATTAACACAGGCACTTGTTTCATTAAAAAAAATATATGCCCCGGCCTCTTCCTTACTTCAAGGTAAACATCTGCACTTTACCCCTTCCCCTCAATATTTTTCGCTTATTTGTGATCCTTTCGCTGACCCAATTATATCGTTACAATCCCGAGATATTTCTCTTTTCGACTGCCACATTTAAATATAAATACCGGGCCCCCTTCAGACGAATTGAACCAGAATATTCAGCGAAAGTCGCATTTTCTATTTTTCAGTCACTGAAACGGATACAGTCACTTCCGGTCCGTTCTAAATTGATTTAGAAACTAAAAAAAAAAAGTGTTTTAAAAATCAAATGTCAGTAATTTGGAGTTGAACATATTTTTATAATCTGCATTGGAACAATTATCTTTTTTTAAAGGCTTACTTTACATTTGAGAGATGATCATGATGGCATTGTTACACATGGCCGGTCTAGATAATTCCGAATGCATATGAAAAATCCAGCGCAAACCAGAAGTGGTTGTATCCGTTTCAATGTCTTAAATTTTCACCAAGCCACTTTCGCTGAATACTCTTGTCCAATTCGTCTGAGGGGGTCCCGGTAGGTATATTTAAATGTGGCAGTCGAAAAGAGAAATATCTCGGGAGTGTAACGATATAATTGGGTCAGCGAAAGGATCACAAATATGCGAAAAATATTGAGGCGAAGTGGGGAACGGGTAAAGGGCAGATGTTTACCTTGAAGTAAGGAAGAGGAGGGGGCATATACTTTTTGAATGAAACAAGTGCCTGTGATAATTAATTATTAAATCTACAAGTTTGTCGAATAAATTTTTGCACTGATTTGAACAATAAAGTATTCAATTCTTCACTAATTTCATTACATCCAAAGAGTATATATTCTATAGAGATGGGAACAATGTTATTAAAATAGTTAAACAGAGAAGTTCTATCGTGTTGATAAAGTGGACATTCAAGAAAAAAATGAATAGCATCCTCAAATAAATGACCACATACACAAATTTACTCTATAAATCGGCATTAAGGCCACTACTTCTATGTCTTAGCTTAGTATGTATTATGTTAATTTTCCTATCGCCAATATTGTCAAATGAAGCCACCGGAATTTGGACAGCCTGAATTGTCAAACAATGAAAGTGAAGCCATACATAATATTAAACACGTCAAGAAAGCATGTTAATTATGAGGAAGACAAAAATAAAGTACTCATGAACAAGCCTTACAACATCCAAAATACCAATATTTGCAATGCTATTTTCCGTATTTCATTTTTTAAAGCACTATTACAATGGTATTTTCCATATTTCATTTTTTAAAGCACTCTTAATAAATGAAGGCGAAACGACCCGGGGCAAACGGGAATAGGGGAAAAACGACTCGCGGGGCGAAACTACCCGGATTCAGGGAGAGCTGACGCCAACGGCATTCAGGCTTGTGTTGTCGGCAGGTAAGTTAAACTTGCCTTTGGTGCCATCACAAGATTATGTTTTACAAGATAACAAGAGGTGCTACGACAAAATTTTGAGTGACTGGAATTTCAGACTCCGTTCATTGGGCTTCAAATGTATTCTGGTAGGCTTGATGAACATGATTGATGGTATGCAATTTTGGACACCAATTGTTTTTTACAGACATAAAACAGTTCTGGTTAGCCCATGGTTATGTTGCATTGACAAATGACATGCTGAAAGCCTATAAGGTTGCCCAGGTCTGAATATTTTTAAGTGGGTGGTTGCAGGAGGCATATTTCCTAAAGACGAAGTCGAACAACAACAACTTATGTATTTTAAGAACAAAGTGTTCATCATCACAGACACTGGATGACGACCCCCACAATGTATAGATATTGCACCAAAGAAGATGATGGTTTAACAGAAGGAGCTTATTGTTCTTGCACTGCAGGGTATGAAATTTATGCATGTTTTTTTTTATTCTCTATATCGTGTCTATGTAGTGTCAATTCAGGACCATTAGATAATAACACTTAACAGAAGGGATTGCAACCAATCTTGGCTGAAATGTTCCTAACAAATTCATGACAAAATGTTGTAGTTACTATGGTGTCAATGAATCAGTACATTTCAATAATGTTTGAGAGATGTCAGTTCAAATCTCTCTGGAAGCTAATGATCTGCATACATATTAGGTTTGTCAACTACTAACAATTACAATACATGTATATACAATGTAGCTTCTATAGTACAAGGTAGTACGTTTCAATAATGTTGAAAAGATGTCAGTTCAAATCTGACTGGAAGCTAATCTATCATAGTATGGGTTTATTTTAATATATGCCTGATCATGTTGACTGCATTAACTAACTTGGACACAAGTCCCTAGCTTAATGAAAGTTTTGAAGAACTACTCCTTTTTCAATGCGACCGCAAAAATGTTGTGGAACTTTTGTCAGATTTTATAACTTCTCAATTCAATAACTAAAGGATAGAGAAATTTGCATAGTGTCCTCCAATATTAACTTTTTGATGTTAAAAGCAATATAATTTTCATTCAATCATTAACTTAAGACTTAATCAGGGTGAGGGGAATGTTTTATTACCCATTCTTCAATGTTCCAGTTCATAGTTTTGTTATTTTACAACATTGTTATTATACATGTAGCTGACCTTTTAATAATGTTTTGTTTTTGCAATAAATATTTTCTTGTTATTATATTTGTTTAATTTTTGTGCTCTATAATTTACAAAAGTTATCCAGTTGAATCTTTTACAAAGTACATGTGCATGTACATATTTCGCCCAACCAAGACTGACTTGTTCCTGAATTTAACACTTTTTCCATACTAATCCTTATATGTTATTATTGGTCTCCTGACATTGGCATAAACAAGAAAGGATGGAGTGCCTCATGAACAGAAACCACACCATAATAATGTGCTTAACATACATGTAAGAATGGAACATGACTGTTAATGTATAGCCCTGTATCAGGGCATACTATTTAACCCCTGTCTGTCCCTCCCTATAGTTTTGAGCTAGAGTTTTTGTAATATTTTGCAGTGTGTTTAATGTACAAATACTAAAGGTGTGCATTCTTACAGGATTTTGACTTCTAAAAAATCACAAAATGATATATAGTTGAACTAAGTCATTTTTAAGTTAGTACATCTAAAGTGTCTTACACACACAGACTTTATACATTCTCTAACAAAAGGGTCACACCAGTTTTAAGTTGGGCCTTTTAAAAAGTTTTATTTGATGCTCCATAATATGATAATTTACAAATTGCATGTTTAATGTGATATAAATATGATAAACTATAAAACCATGCAGAAGTCTAACATAATGCCAACTTTAAAGCATTAACATTACAAAGCTGGTTTTTGTACGAATACCTGCCAGTCGCTTAGGGGGAAAAAAGACTTCTTTGATTTCCCTTTTTTATAAGGACCCCCCTTTTATAGGATTGTCGGACAACAAAATATACAAGATTTAGATTAATTTTCTTCAAGTTAATCGATAAGTACCCTCTAGGATGATATATTTTTATTTATTCTTGCAGGTCTAGGATGTTTTGTAAACAGTACTATTTGCGAGGTTGTGTCACAATATCCTTGGAAGTTGGAACTACTACATGTATTCTACTATGGCTGAATATTCACACGATCTCTCATTATTTTCAAGATCTACGGGATACATTACATGTAGTCATAAATTATTTTCCTAACCAACAAATTCACGAAAACTTCCTTACGACAGGGACGATATGTGCATAACTGCCACGATGAATAAACTGCGTCACCGTGTTTACAAATGCAATGACGTCTTGTTTACGTTTTTTTACCCCGATTGACCTTTGAACCATAATGGCGGCGGTAACGTGAAATTGCAATCGTAACTACTCGGCCATTCTCGCTACCCTGCAAATAACCTCGTACGTATATAGGAGAAATTCTTCTTAAATTGTTTGCCGGAAGTTAAGTTAAGTTAAGCCGCACAAAAATATAGTTCACGAAAATCCAATATGGAAGACATACTAAGTAAAATCTAATCATGCAAAACTAATTAAAACTTTAATTGAAATATAGAAAATTGCTTAAAATATAACTTTATCAAACTTTCATGTAACTGACATGTGAAAAGTAGTGTGATTTATATGCCTAATGCATACAAGGTTATTTGCAGGGTAGCGAGAATGGCCGAGTAGTTACGATTGCGTGAAATTGGTAACCGATAATTATCGAATCCTACACGGAAAGTAACGAGTCGCTAAAAATAACACGATTGCGCAATCCGATCGTCTGCTCTGGATTATTCCTAGAGCAAACTCAAGCTTATATTTATATTCTCTTAATTGCATCAGGTATTGATAAAATACACAATTGCCCAAAATGTCTCAAAGAAAAACACTCAAAACCTTATGCATGTCAGAAACCCAGTATGGATAGAAACTGCTCTTTGATTGTTTTTTTTTGTATATATGTCATACAGTGATACATAGAAAGTTGCAAAATGTTGTGTACATGAAAAAAAAGGAGGGATGGGCAATCAGAGGCACCATAGGGTCCTGTCCACAAGTACCTGTGATCTTGAAGAGTGTCTCAGACCCTATGTTATGTGCAACATTTACAAAAAGATTCGCCTTATTCGATCTCTTAAAAAGTTTATATTCCGATACCAAGATCTTGTCAAAATATATTCCGTCTCTGCAGAAAAGATTATAAACGATGGATGTATAAAGATAAGGTGTCAACAAAAATGTCAAAATATTTTTTTATCAATGTGTGACGTAAAAGTGTCTTGACATTTACTTCACTGAGTTTGGTGCTGCTTTTACAGCTGTTTTACCTGTTTTGTTCAAGTATTGTTATAAATACTGTTATAGTGACAGCCGGAAACTTTGAGCCGTAATGAAAGCGGGAGGTTTGGCACTTTAAAATGTGATTCAACCCACCATTTCTTTAGAAATGCCTGTACCAAGTCAGGGTCATTACGGTTTTCAAAGTTTTCCGGTTGTTGACTGATTTTGTCTGTTTATATACTTATGAGTTTTGACTTTCCCTTTGTAAGATTGTTCGGAGTTCGGTAATTTTGTTATTACCCTTACCCTAGATGCTATGTGCAACATTTACATACTCTATTATGTCTACTGGTGGTCACTAGTAAACCAAATTTCTATTTTCAGGCAAAGTTGGTAAATAATTATATGTACATAAGCATAAAGTTTTGTATATGTTTGCTCATCCAAGACCAAGGATATCTAATTAGTGATTAGCTTCGCGAGCTTTCCAGGCAGTGCCTGTTTCATATTAACGCTATCGACGACTACGTTTGTCCTCCCTACTATGAATCATAGTTACTATGATGTATCAATTATATTTAAGCCTTTCTGATCTTGCTTAAGCTCGCATTTACAGGTAGTGCCTGTCTCATATTATTATGCGAGCTCTTTATGGTATAAAATGTATGCTTAGGATTTTTTAACAAACATGGCTGAACATATTGTCGAAGAAAAAAAAATTCTACGTTTTGTATTTGTTATTCGAGTTATCGTTCCTTACGTTTTGTAAACACCGGTTTCCGGGTAACACACTAACACACTCAACTAATGGAGATCTTCTTAACATAAAGCGCTAAGGTGATCCTGAAGTCTCGTACCCTCTCTCGTAAGGAACGATAACTCGAATAAAGGAACGACAGCTCGATTGAATGAGACTAGATTCGGCCCTAAAAAAAAGTCGTCCCCAATATATCTCGGCCCAAAAAATCTCGACACTTTTGATGAAATTGCCAGATAATTTTCAGATGCGCGAGCATTTAAGGCCGTGCCGGTTTCATATTAAATAAGTTCACAAAAGTATCAACAAAAACTAATTCCAGCCTAATTGCTGAAGTTTGTAAAAAAAATATAAACTTTGAGATAACCTTGGAATTAACACATATTTTTTGAGATGCACCCTCTCCTAGCACAGTTGCTTCCCTTTATAGTATTTCCGGTTGGTCACACGAGAATGATCAAATGAAACCTGCTGAAACATAAACAGAAGCAGACTCGATATATCCTGGTAGGCCTTATAAATGAGCAATATATATTTAAGAAATAATTACCGGTAGCCATATATTTATATTGTTTTTACCACGGGTTGGCACTTTATGCCGAATATTTTACCACGAGGGGTAGCGAGGACGAGGGCGAGGGGTAAAATGAAGGCATACAGATTAAAGTGACAACCCGTGGTAAAAACAATATAAATATATGGCTACCGGTAATTATTTCGATTCTAATAGGACAATTATGGAACATTTTCAAATCGAAACGGCCTAGGTCATCTAATCCTTTTTGCTTTTTTTGGGATTCGAAGCCAGAGTTGTTTTCTGATATTGTCTGCCTCCGAATCCCTTGTCAACCATGCATAGTTTTATTCGGGAATTTTTTTCAGGTATCCCCACTTCGAACCGGCGTGAATTACGCCTGCATCAACAACAGCAAAGGAAAATGCATATAAAAGCCTAGTTAAAGACCCATAGTGGAATATGCCAGCTCCATTTGGGATCCTTATCTCAAAAAAGACATACATCGTCTGGAAATGGTTCAATGAATGGAAGTTTGATTTGTCTGTAATAAACATCAAAGCACGACAAGCGTAGACAACATGTTTACATGTAGCAGCCACGAGTGGAGGACACTGGAAGACAGGAGGCGGGATACACGACTAACTAAGTTGTACAAAATATCCATTTACCTAGTTGCTATCAATAAGACCGATAGACTTGTACCACCTAAAGGACAAACTAGGAATACACATAATACTAATATATCCTATCAGATTCCATCTACATCATCGGATTACCACAAAGGATCTTTCTTTCTGCATACCATCCAAAAATGGAATGCCTACCACCGGATACTGTAATAGCCAAAGCACCTGAGGCCTTTAAAGCTCAGATGTCCAAGATCAAATACTAGACAACGTGAAAGGAAAGTTTTAATCTGTATATAGCACGATTTTATTTGTGCAAAAAAAATGTACATACTAATACTAATTCCTTCTTTCTGGATCGAAAAATATTTGCTGCGCAATCAACTCATTGATGGTGGCCAGTACTAGGCAGAAGCAGAAATCTGTTTGAATGTAGTCAGTTGGATTTAAATTTATTGAGTATCAATTTAATTTTTCGATTTAAAACTTAGAAATGTTGCTATTCATCAACATTTCAAGTAGAAAGGCATGATATAGAATATATACATTAATTCATCAAAGCAGCCTGCAACAAAATTATTTTTATTTCTCAGTTCATTTTTCCTACAATGTAAACACCTTTACTTTGTGAAATGAAAAAAAGGAGGGCGTCTCATCTCTATATCCCGAAAATTAATCATCAAATCATGTGTAATCTTCATGATTTTGTTGTTGGTAGATAAATAACTAAATCGTCTCTGGTTGTAAATTCTTTTATTTGTGGTACACTTATAATTACGACAAAGTTTGACCCTGCATAGCTTAAAAATAGCATGAGACACAAAGGAAGATAACTCAAAATTGAACGTCAAAAATATTTGTGCTGTTTTAAATGAAATATAACTAATTTGAACCAAACAATATATTACAATGTAGTCTTGTTTTTCATTAGAAATTTAGATCATAATGAAATACTGATCCAAATAATCCAAGGTGTATTTATAAATTTGCCAGTTACTTATCATATACACATCTATATGTAATACTTGACATTTACATGACATCTTCAATACAACATAATATAAATAAGCAAAGCAAATCCATATGGAATACAGACCTCGAAATGAAAATTTGAATTTACTGGTCATAATAAAATTCTTGAATTTATTTTTATATAGTTCTAAATAAAAACTGAAAAATTTACTGGTTTGAACAAAATTTTACTGGTCTTGGGCCGGAGGACCGGTGCTCATCGTGAGGACTGATCCAGTAATATTATTTCACATATTTTTATCAATATACATGGATGTAGTAGAATGAAGTGGACAAAGATATTTTGTTATAATAAAAGTTTATTGTGGAAAAAACAATGCAACTTCAGCATGTTGCAAACAAATTTTTTCAGAATCATTGGATTTACACAACTCCTAGATGGTTACAATTTAAATTTTATCTGTGTTTTTTTTTCAAATTTAATTAGAAAAAATTTATAAACTGGTAAGACACGTACCGGTACATGTCTTTAATAAAAATCACCAATCGATTTTACTTATCAATCATTGTTTTGACATTTTTGAAATTGATTTATTAGTTCATATTTAGAGACAGGAGATCATGACTAAAACAGAAAAAAGTTTTATTTACTAAGTAGTAGTTGTCATGCATGGCTTATAGGCAAAATATTCAATACTGGTAATAATAACAAATGATTAATTAAAAAAAAATTAAAGAAATGACACCAAAAGGTAAATAACAAATTTAAAGTCAAGGACATTTGTAATACTTCCTAATAGGTAAACAAGTTTATGACAATGTTGATGTTTGTATATAAAATGTTTATTTACATTTATATCAATAAGACAATTTATTATTATAATTACAATACTTTAAGCAACTACATCACACAATTGTTAAGCTAAAAATGATATAGAAACAACTACTTTGTTCTATCAGATCAGAGCTGTTACATTTATGTACCTTTGACCCTTGGTCTTCAGAATTATTGAACATGATAAAGTGTTTTATCCAGGTAAAAACAGCTGTCTCCACAAAATGTACTGATACATATCATGTATGTGAATAAATTTATTTAATTCTTCAGGGTAAGTGCAATAGCCAATACATATTATTTATAAATATGGTATTATTTATTTATTTAAATCTGGTTGCATAATTTGATTTAAATTGAGTTACACAAAATGTGTACATATATATACATGTATGTTCAACTTGTTGGTGAAAAGCTTATATATGTCAGTAAAAAGCTCATTAGAGCTTATG
Source organism: Bathymodiolus brooksi (assembly GCA_963680875.1). Lineage (NCBI taxonomy): Eukaryota > Metazoa > Mollusca > Bivalvia > Mytilida > Modiolidae > Bathymodiolus > Bathymodiolus brooksi. The sequence continues at coordinate 55,720,570 of OY804578.1, read as the reverse complement.
TTTATTCTTTATATATGCTCGACTTAAAATAAAACTTGATGTATTTTGTATTTTGTAAATTGACATTTTTTATTCTCCCTGCCATTGTTGTTTACTGATAAACAGAGCTAGACTAGGATGAGTTCATATATGCATTACTGGATTAATTGGAACCAGTGTATACTGTAATTGTTAATGAATATGAGTAAGATTTCATTTATTATATAAACATAAATACTTACCATGTTATTAATTTGTTTTTGTTTTTGCTTGTCACAAACTTGTATTAGTTTTAAAGACAACACTTATTTGAGTTGAGATGAGTAGTACAAACCATTAATACCAGTAGTGACTTACTCATTTGTAATCATTATGTTTGTCAAATTGAGGTACAATGTACTATTAACCAGAAAATCAAAGTGATGTTTAAGTTAAAGTTGTCAGACTTTAAACTTGTAATTATATAGGGTAATGGATTTTAAAATTATTTACACCTGACTGAAAGCTCAGACATGATTTTGATACCATTCAAAGGTTACCAGTAAAATAGCCTATATTACATATGTATACTTATCTTTAGATTTTATAAGCTTATTTGGAAGGATAAAATTTATCATAAATCTGTCATGGTGTCTTGAATACCGGTATGTAACTAGTAGTAAATACAAATGTTGTTACCAAATATCTTGTTGCTTGATGTGGACATGTATTAAAACTATTAACAGTTTGAAATAAGAAAAATATTATGTGACATTGACCAAAATTTGAAAATGTTGAAAATTAATGCAGTGTTATATGTTTCGTAATTGAAAGCTTGAAAGGTAAGATGACCATCTTAAAAGGGGGTTATTTTTATCTAAGGGAGACTTTAATTAAAGTACATGTTATTTATTTACTTATATGCTAGTTTATAATGGATTACACATTATATGATGTATTATCTATTGTATTAAAGTTTCATTGTCACATAGACTACATGTCCTACATTAATTCAAAGATTATTATAGTTGTTATTTCACAAATAAACTGAAATTGACATTACATTATCTAAATTGGGCATAAAGTTATGCTCACATAGTTTTATTAGTGCTTATATTGGACAGAAATTTATTTTGATTTTTCATTATTTATATACATTTTTGAATTAAAAAGCAGGGTAAGAAATATTAATATTTCATTACTTGTTCTTGCTATATAAACATTCATTAATCTAAAGAACAGGGTAAATTACAATAACATTGTTTGTCTGTTGCAGACCTTTCAGTAAGGGACAGTACCAGGTACTTTTATCCTACTAAAATGGTCTTAAATACCTCCTGATAGGACAGTACCAGGTACTTTTATCCTACTAAAATGGTCTTAAATACCTCCTGATAGGACAGTACCAGGTACTTTTATCCTACTAAAATGGTCTTAAATACCTCCTGATTTTAAAGTGTGTTGTAAAAGATATTCATGAAAATTGTTAAAATTTTAATAAAAAGTACTGCCAGTAAATAGTGAAGTACTGGTACAAATATAAAATATTGAAAGCCCTGCTGTGTGCAATTTTGGTAGGTGTTTAGATAAATAACGAACTAACAATATGATATTTCAGACTATGGTCCTAGTAACATAATATTGAAAGTATTATGTATAGTAATATTAATTTTTACCAACTCTCAATTTTGTTCAACCTGACATACCGGCAGTATAAAAAATTGAAATGGGAGATGCAATAAGATAAGATAAGATAAAATAAGTTTTATTTATAGTCGGCATATTTAAATAACAATAGTGGGCTTTTGACCGACAGACACAATACAAGAATAAATAACAGTTAAAAACAACAAAAGCATGCACACAAATTAATAATTTAGATAAAAGCACTCATAGTAGCAAAATACAGCAAATAAGTTAAAGCACACATAGCACAGACAAGGTAAGCATATACAAAAGTAAATAAGTTAATCAAGCACAGTAATAAAAGCTAAAAAAAAATTAAAAAAAATAAAATAAAGCTGGTGTTACGAGCTAAAAGCATGTTATACATGTACTGCTAAAAAATAGATAAATATAAATAATGCAATCACGAATCAGTGATAACGTCTGGTGATGTCCCCAGTAATGGAACAGTAAAAACTTTTAGTGACCTCGAATTATATTGTTTCAGATTATGACACATTTACATGTATGATAAGAGAGGGTAGAATTACAGTGTAACCAATGATGACAACTGATCATGTCACAGTAAAACTTTTAAATGACCTTGATTATTTTTCAGCTTGCGACACATATATAATGGGAGATGGCAGAGGAACTAATAATAACACCTGATGATTGTTGTAGTAATGGAACAGTAAAACCTTTTAATGATCTTGAATCACCAACCACTCCAGATTCCGGCTGTAATGATTCAGGTTTGGACAAATCGGACATAAAAACAGATTCTTTAGGGTCTACATCATCATTGTCAAGCCATGGAGACATTGAACAAGCACCTGTCAATGGTCATAAAGATTCACATGACCATACACACGACAAACTACCACAGACCAGTTCTTCAGTTCATCTGACCCGTCCTAAGGGCAGTGTTAGTTTTGATGTAGATTATCGACATGACTCTATATCTAGTTTTATATCAGAAACCAGTAATGGGAGTACACTTTCTATTGATTCCAGAGATTTACTTAACCCAGAGGAAGTTCAAGTGCCTATTATGGGATATGAGATTATGGAAGAAAGAGCAAAATTTACTGTAAGTAATAATGAAAAATATACAGACTACAGTGTATCCGTAGGATTAGTGAGATTATACTTAATTTTTTTACCTTTCTAAAGTAACTTCAATAATTATACATATATATACAAAATGTATGGGGGCTAGGGTTGTGGTGTTTAATGCCCTTTTCAACAATATTTCAGCTATATTGTGGTGGTCAGTTTTATTGGTGGAGGAAACCAGTGTACCCGGAGAAAACCACCTACATGCTACAAGTCACTGACAAACTTTATCACATAATGTTATATCGAGTACACCTCATCATGAGCAGGATTCAAACTCACAACGTTAGTGGTGATAGGCACTGATTGCATAAGTAGTTGAAAATCCAACTACTGTATGATCACAACCATGATGACCCCAAAATGTATGAGCTGTATTTAAAACCTTATTGAAGCTGTGCCGTACTGCATTTAAAGATTGTATGAAATTTTAACTGTTAAAAAGACTGAATCAAATTAATTACCTTGATTATTACATGTTTTTGGATTATCTGAGGTTAAATGTAAAAATAATATAGTCCATGTACAAATGTATGTTTATCTCAGAAATAAAATGTAAAAAAAGAAAGTATAACAAGTTAATTACCTTGATAAACCTGTGTAATACTTATCTGAGGTAAAATGTAAAAAAGAAAGTATATGACATTAATTACCCCTGTAGGTATAGTGCATGTATTTTGAATATCTGAGGTAAACACCAAAAAAAACCTAGTAATTCAATAAATTACATTTGTACGCTGGTAGATATTGGAATAATCTGAGGTAAATCGTTAAAAAAGAGAATACAGGATCAAATAGGGTAAATAGTCAAAATTTATTGTAATGTACATGCATCGGTACCTTAGTCACAGGGCTTTCAATATTTTTCAAGTGTACCAGTACTTCACTACGGTATTTACAGGTGGTACTTTTTATTAAAATTTGAACAATTTCCATGATTATATTATACAACACTCTTTAAAATCAGGAGATACCAAAGACAATTTTAGGCGTGTAAAAGTACCTGGTACCACCCCTTATTGAAAGGCCTGAGTTGCATGATTTTTTTTAATAAAATATGATACACATATGATAGGAATGATGGTATGTTTTGATTTGATAGTAGCTTACTACATGTTCAATCGTTTTTATTTACCAGGTTTTTAAAATTAATGTACAGAGAACAGAAGGAGATAACTGGTTTGTATTTAGAAGATATACAGATTTTGTCAGACTAAATGAACGAGTAAGTTTGCACTTAAAATGAATCCTATTGATGAAAAAAATGTCTGTAAATTTCCAGTTTTTATGCATTCTAGAATCTTGTTTAAATCTTTATATGGAACAAACTTCAGAAGTAAATTTGTGGACTCTACTGATTAAGAGTGATTGAATAAGATTGTTACAAATTATTTGTATTTGTATCACCAGTGAATTATTGTAAACATAGATGTTGTTTAAAATGCATATATTTATCAAGGAACTTAGTTCACATGTGCAAATCCCATGTAAAAAGCTGTCAGGACATTGCATCCATCCCAGAACTTTTGAATGCATAGAAGGGTAGTAATGCTACTTCCCACCACTAGAGGGTATTCTGTAAATTAGGCTGGAATGTCTTTTTTTCTGGAAGGTCAAGGTCACAAACTAATGTACAACTGTATATATCCCATACACAATGTTGAGTTTTAAACTGAGTGAAAGCAATGCAGGTGGGGTATCATTTGCGAGCTTTGTTCACAGTACTTCTCGTTTTCCTATTTTTGACTTGATTTTGAACTAACATCTGTCAATCGATACTTTTACATGTCTTTCACTAATGATCTTTTTCTAAGTGTCTGATATCAAATTATTTGTACAAATCTGTGGCCAGAATGTTTGTCCATGATTGTAGGTAACTTTTTGTTCATTTGATTGATATTTATTTTACTGTAGATAAGGAAAAGATTTCCAGGCCTTAGTTTGTCTCTGCCTCCCAAACGTTGGTTTAGAGATAACTATGACAAGAATTTCCTAGAAGATCGGTTATTGGGACTACAAGCATTTGTTAATAATTGTACATCTCATAGAGAGATCTGTAATAGGTTTGTACAAGACCAATTAGTAAATAACATTTTATTGTTTCCCCTATCTCCAGTGGTGTATGGCAAGTCATTTTAACATTTTACTTATTGCAATGGAAATAAAACCTTTTCTGTGTATCAGTTCGTGTTGGCCAGTGTATTTAATTTTTTGGAAGCTGAACTGTCCCATTACACATTTACATCATGTATTTATGATGAATGTGTACAATCGGATATGGCATTAAAAAAACAATGGAATAGGAAAGACCTAATTTGTATAGCTAACAGATACTGGATACATTCTTATTATTTTAGTCCTAATTGCTATTTTTTACTCGGAATTTTTTTTTCCATCTTGCCCAGTGTATAAGTATGATATATGGACATACATGATTCTTTTATCGTCACATAAAACAGATATGTTTTAATTAAAACATCTGTGCTTATCCTTCCAAATACTGCTAAGATGACCTTCAAAGTTGTTTATTTTGTAGACCTATTACATCTATTTATAGTTTCCATTTTGATTATTGGTACACTTTATTGACATAGGCCAAGTAAAATTGATTGTTGGTTTCCCCTAACATAGGGAAATTTTTAAGGGCCGGGAGCCAAGGTTTTTATTTTATTTTATTTTTTATTTATTTTTTTTTCTCAAGAGATATTGCAAATCAGGGTTTTGCTATCTTTCCTGTGAAGGTCAGAAAATATATCATAAAGATTTTGCTATGCAAAAAATTTTGCATCATCACTCTTATTTCGGTTGATAAATGCGAACATTTCTGTAAATGAACAGCCAGAATGGTTCCACTGGGCACACCGACGGTGGCCATTTTATACATACTGTACGTCACGTACACATTTTAGATCATGGTCATTTCACTGATATCGTAAGTGCTTTGATGATCTAGATCAATGACCTTGACATGTGGAAAAAACATCGAAAAAGCACGACTGTAATTGTTTACGATAACAAAAATCTCCATATCACTGAGTTAGAAGACACACGGCCAGTGTTTATTTTATTTTATTTTATTTATTAGTAATAAAATATAACGACCTGGCAGTAAAAATTTGACCCGGTCGGGTTAAGGGAAACCGACAATCATTTTTCTTTGGCCCAATCCTTCCTAATTTTGTTTTTACTAAAGAAAGCATGTTATTGACAGAATGTTTGCTTTTATGTCACATTCAAAAATATTTCAGCGAAATCATGACAAGGAAGAGAATAACAAGAGAAAACCAGTACCAAGTGCATTTTCTCACATAACTACCTTAGTACAAGTCGGGGAAACCCTGAGTTACTTCACAACCAATCACTGTATACCAATAGTTAACCATGTAGTTTAATAATAAAGTTCTGGGTACTGGTGCAGGTTCCCAGGTCTCAAACCCACAGAGCTGCTCTGCATGTCCCCAGGTGGTGGATAGGGGTGCCCTGTGAGGGGAGGGGGTTGTTCTCGTGACAGTGGACCATAGCAGGTAACTTGTTTGGAGAGTACATTCAAGACTTCTTTTGTAGATTTAAAAAAACAGTGTTGGTGCATTGGTGCCACCACCACCCTCCAGGGCCAACTCTCTATACTTTTCCAGTGGCAGACAAAAGTTGATGCCCCTTTTACCTCATACCTCCCTCATTTCTATATAGATTTTATATTTTGTTAAACTTGTTCTCATCCTGAATATAACTGGACGTTAAGCAATAATTAAATAATCAATCAATTAAGTTTATCTATAAAGATTAGTGACAAATATTTAATTTCCCCCCACTCCCTCCCCCTTTTTAGCTCACCTTGCCAAAGGCAATGTGAGCTTTTGCCATCACTTGGCATCCATCGTCTGTTAACTTTTCACATTTTAATCTTCTCCTCTGAAACTGCTCAGCCAAATGAAGTGAAACTTGGTAGGAAGCATCTATGGAAGGTCCTCTCTAAAGATTGCTCATTTTGTCCCGATCCATCAACAAACATGGCCACCATAGACAATTCTTGTTTCTGATTGGCTGATTTTTTTAAATCTCCTCTGAAACCGCTTGCCCAAATGAAGTGAAACTTGGTAGGAAGCATCTATGGCAAGTTCTCTATAAAGATTGCTCATTTCGTCCCGATCTGTTAACAAACATGGCCGCCACAGGCCATTCTTGTTTCTGATGGGTTGATTTCTAAAAAATCTTCTCCTCTGAAATCGCTTGGCCAAATGAATCGAAACTTGGTAGGGAGCATCCTTGGCAGGTCCTCTTTAAAGATTGCTCATTTTGTCTCGATTCATTAACAAACATGGCCACCACAGGCAATTCTTGTTTCTGATTGGTCGATTTCTAAAAATATTTCTCTGAAACTGCTTGGCCAAATGAACCGAAACTTGGTAGGAAGCATCTATGGAAGGTCCTTTATAAAGATTGCTCATTTTGTCCCAATCGGTTAACAAACATGGCCGCCACAGGCAATTCTTGTTTCTGATTGGCTGATTTTTTAGATTCTTCTCTGAAACCGTTTGGCCAAATGAACCGAAACTTGGTAGGAAGCATCTATGGAAAGTCCTCTGTTATGATTGCTCATTTCGTCCCGATCCGTTAACAAACATGGCCGCCACAGACAATTCTTGTTTCTGATTGGTTGATTTCTAAAAAATCTTCTCCTCTGAATCTACTTTGCCAAATGAACCGAAACTTGGTAGGATGCATCTATGGGAGGTCCTCTATAAAGTTTGCTCATTTCGTCCCGATCCATTAGATCCATTAACAAATATGGCTGCCATAGGCAATTCTTGTTTCTAATTGGTCAATTTCTAATTTTGTCCTCAAACTGCTTTGCCAAATGAACTGAAACTTGGTAGGAAGCATCTATGGAAGGTTCTCTATAAAGATTGCTCATTTTGTCCCGATCCATTAACAAACATGGCCACCACAGGCAATTCTTGTTTCTGATTGGTCGATTTCTAAAAATCTTCTACTCTGAAACAGCTTGGCCAAATGGACCGAAACCTGGTAGGAATCATCTATGGAAGGTCCTCTATGGGAATTGCTCATTCCGTTTTGATCCGTTAACAAACATGGCCGTCATAGGCAATTCTTGTTTCTTATGAATATTGGTCGATTTCTAAAACAGCTTTTCCTCTGAAACCTCTTGGCCAAATGATATGAAACTTGGTAAGAAGCATCTATGGAAGGTTCTCTATAGAGATTGCTCATTTCGTTTTGATCCATTTATAAACATGGCTGCCATAGGCAATTCTTGTTTTAGATTGGTCGATTTCTAAAAATCTTCTTCTCTGAAACTGCTTTACCAAAATGAACCGATATTTGATGGGAAGCACCTATGGAAGGTTCTGTTTTAAGTTTCCTCAAAGCAGAATGAAAGGTGAGCGACACAGGCTCAGCCTCTAGTACTTAAAAATATTTTAGGGGCCGTCATGGCCGTGATCGTATGGTAGTAGGATTTACAACTACCTGTGCAATCAGTGCCTATCACCACTAAAGTTATGAGTTCGAACCCCGCTCATGGCAAGGTGTACTCAATACAGCATAATGTGATAAAGTTTGTCAGTAACTTGCCACAGGTTGATGGTTTTCTCTGGGTACTCTGGTTTCCTCCACCAATAAAACTGACCTCCACGATATTACTGAAATATTGTTGAAAGTGGCATTAAACACCATAGCCCTAACCCTAACCCTCTCCCTTTTACTTAAAAATATTTCATTATATATTGTTGAAATAATGTAATACATTTTTGTAGTGATATTCTAACAACACATAGAAAGGTAATTGTGTTTTAATCTTGATCAATAACTATTATTGTCTTATCATATTATTGATGTATCATAAGAAATGTTATGTCAATATTAAGCTGACAATACCATCTGCTACACAATTATTTATCAGTATCTTCAAAATGAAAAGAAAAACAAGCAAACATTTATGCTGTATAAAGGACAAAAATTGTTATAAATGGTACTTTTTGTTTTTTTCTAACAAATGTACAGTTTTTAATAAAGATGATTCAAGAAAAAAAAGTGAAAAGATATATGGCCGTTAAGTTTTTATATATATGTATTATTTAAAAATCAGGGATTTGCTTTCTATTGCTCTTTTTAACATTTTAGGCACACATTATTCAATACGTATCTGAGTAAAAGTTGTCAAAGAAAAAATTCAAATAATAAAAAAAATCTCCATAGGGCCCAATACTAATTTTATCAGATTGTAAGTAAAGGAGGCTGCCATTATAATGAACAGCCTTACCTGTTCTTTCCTGTCTGTTGTTATGCTAATTTCAGTCACATGGGAATGCCATATTAGGCTAAAGATTCAAGATGTTTTGAATAATTGATAAACAGTTTGACCATTTAAAACTAATGATGTAAAGGACTTAATAATAAAAGGATTTAAAACCATAACCCCAGAAAAGTGGACTAACTTTTGCATTCATGTTGAAAACAAAATAGAACCACAATATTGGAAATCTGACCACATTATAGAGGAAATTCCAAAAATTATTATAAATCTAGACAGTGATAGTGACACTGATTCAGATGGGGATCATGACAGTGAGGGTGAAACTACTGATATGTACTGGTCAGAATAAACAACGTTTTCAGGTAATTTTGTTCTCTATTATTAACCTCTATGCACATAAAGGGAATGGATAGTTTGCATGTACTTTAAATGCTCCACAATCAGTTATGTAATAATGTATCATCATTATTGATTTTTACCTGAACAGGTGTAAATCTAATTTGAATATTGTCCATATTTGGTATGGCCAGTAGTAAACATCTGATGTAACATGCTAATGATGAAATCAGCTGACTTGCTGTTTGTCAATACTGACCACATGTTGCTGTTCATTTCAGTAGTATTTACTCCCATGTTTGTTACATGACAAAATGACATAATTTTACAATTAAGTCCTATGGCAAACTTTTTTTTTCTTTAATGAATTTTTTTGATAAATTCACCTATAATATGTAATAATAAGTCCTTAATATAAATATAATTAAAAAGAAAATTTGACAACCCGTTGATTTTTTAGGAATTTTTTTCCCTATTTTCAGAGTCACCAAACAGACTATACCTTCTGTACAAATAATTATTGTCCAAGTTTCTTTTAAGTACCGGTGCATGTATTTATTATATTAAGATGCAACATTACATTATTAATATTAAATATATTGAAGTGAACAATCTTTTTTTTCTCTTCAGTAAACCAGTTAGAGATTTTTTTTGTTTTGATGACCCTCCAGGTCCACATGACAGTATAGAAGAAAGTCGAGTAAGTCTTGTTTAGGAAGGTTTAGCTATTTTGTCATGATATTATTTTAATGATGCAATATCTGTATGAGTTTAAAAAAAATAAAATAAAAAGAAATATAGTGTATCCATCACTGCTACATGACTTGAAAGGCCAAATAACACGACTTCTGCAAGCATAGATGGCAACTCGCACGACTTCTATGAGCCACCCATGCAAATCCAATCTTTCATTCCAACCGCATCTGTGGTATAATGTTTAGCATGCTCGTCTCAAGTGTGGTAGATTGTGGGTTTGAGCCCAGTCAGGTCACCATAGACTATAAAATTGGTATTTGATGCTTCCTATCTAGGCACACAGCTTTAAGGAGTAAGAGCAAAGACGAGTTGGCTCAGAATCAGAATAACGTGTTGAAGTGGAGTGACATGTCCACCTGCAGACTGTTGTTTCAGTGAGCTAGCATTATAAAGTGGTCGAGTACAAAGTGGACATTATCATCATTTCATTGAATGTAACTTGTTCTCACCATGTTATAGTATTATATAACAATCACTCATCACTGATCTATCATCCATGCATACTGTAGTAGGGACGTATATGTATATCATGTTATATTTCCTTCAAGACATTTAATCTTGGAAGAGGATTGTTTCACTGCCTTTCTGTTAGAACAGTCTTTGCCTTAATTTTTTTCACCTACTTGCCCGAAAGCCAAATTTAGAAAAAAATTCTATTTATTCAAACAAAGTCTTTCATAATTATCACTTGTCCGAATCCAGTTTGACTTTTCCCAGGCTTCGGGAAAGTGGGTTAGCGCAAAGACTGTTAGAATTTCACATTAACTGCAATATGATTAAAACTATAATCAAGATTTGTATGAGAATATTTTTGTTTGTAATTACAGGCTCAATGTGAAAATTTGGAGGATTCTGTCAGCACTTTAAGAAATGTAATAGATGCCAAAGACAGAGAAATAGATCTCCTTAAAGAACAATTGGAACTATACAAGGGACAAGTGGAAGAGATGTCAAAAACTCTCAGGTACCATAAATTGGGAAATTTTGGTGTAGGTTAATTTTGGCCTTTTTTCTCCAAAAGAGGGTTGTTTTATTTTGGTGTGTGAAATTTTGGCCATTTTCATTTCTAGTGTGTTTAATTTTGGCCACTTTGATTCCCATGTGTTTAATTTTTTTGTCAGTTAATTCAGAACGTAAATGGAAGCGTTCTCATTTCAACCAGCGATACTACGTTTTTACTGTTACTTGCCGGATATTTTGATGTCGTACTAAAAACCAAATCGATTATGGATAAATTGTGATATTTATTAAAACTAGGAATTTAAATATTTAAACAGCATAAACTAAAGTAAGATGCATTTAATATAAAAACAACAAATAATAATTTTGCACTGGTATTAATCATCGCTTTTACAGGTAAACAGTCTTATTATAACGGTGGGTACATGTATTTGTTTACACAACAATTATACATAATAAACAGATCAAAGGTTACAAAAAAATGTATATGACAGATCACACCTTTATAATTGGATTTTGCACCTGTAAATCTATTTGATTATTGACTGTGAATTTTATGTTGTTATAAATAAAACCGATAAGACACTAATTACGTGTTGATTGATTTTTCTTTTTTCTATAGGTAATCGTCATTTTAATGATATTTGACATTTTGTTGATTGAATACATTTTATTGGTATTGCATGGTTTTTATCAATGTACTTTATTTACCTGTAATTTCTCTCTTTGTCATCCAAGCCAACATTGTAAACATTTTTCAGTTTGACTTGTGTGTGTATATGTTACAGTAAATTTGCATAATCAGGAATTATGCATAATTACTGAAATTTTTAGGAATTATGTATAATAACTGATGGGTTTAGGAATTATATATAATTACTGAAATTTTCAGTGATTATGTATAATTACTAAAAATATTGCCAGTTATTATGCATAATTACTGAAATGCTCATTTCTCCTTATTTAACTTTACATGCGTTAGAAAAGGGCTAAACAGTTTAACGCTTTAATCAAATCAATGTCACATAAAACACTTTACAAAGAAGAAGTGATAAATACCTTCATTTATTTTTACAAGCAAGATTTGGATGGCATCTACTATTGCACATTTGTCCAGCCTTTCTGCATGCACATCTATTTGTTTCACATCTGTTTTTACCACAACAACCACATTTTAAAAAACCCTGTCCTTCAAATAGTGAATCTACTTTTACAGCATGTCTAAGAGAAATAAAATTTTCAATTGATATGTCGGAAGGTCCCAAAAATAGAGAATCTGTCAACTCAAATTGATTCCTTGTGTATGAGCCTAGCAGAATTCTGTGCTTTGTAGCCAAACGATACCCCTTGTCAGTCTTTTCATGCACAATTGCCATTATATTCTTTGGGTCACCTTTACCACGATCAACTTGGGGTATTGGAATCAAAACATTGCAACCAATATCAACTTCCTCCAAAATGTTATTCGATCTACTAAGCATTCGCTCCGCCTGTTTTTCGGTACAGACTGTGGCATTTGATCTTTCAAGTTCAATTTGTTTTTCATTAAAACATAAGAAACATAAGACTGATCTCCCGAAGCCTTCTTCACCATTTGTTTTTCCACAAATCACATGTACAGTGTTGCTACATTTTGAACATGAATGAGCATTTGAAGCTGGTTTCTGACACACAATATATGTTACACTGTCTGTGTTTCCAGTGCCAGAAACCTCATCGGTTATTTCAATAATGTCACAGTCATTTCTAAATCCAGTGTTTGTGATATCTTTAAGATCATCTTCAGTGTTGATTTTTGAAATTATTTCATCCGGTAAGGAAGATGAGGTCAGACCAACTTTCACTTCTACTCCAAACATTGCCTTATATGGTGTTCGTTTAATTCCAGAATGATAGCTAAGGTTTTTCTGAAATTGCACAAATTTTATTCCAACTGGCCAATCTTTACAACTGTTTTCACGCATCCATGTTACGGTCATATCTTTTATATCTGCGTTTGCCCGCTCAACACTTCCCTGGCTTTGTGGGTGTCTCGGCTTCCCATGAACGATTTTACACTCTGGCCATAAATCCTTTAATTGAGATATAATACTGGCAGTAAATTCAGCACCGTTAACACTCTGTAAAATATTTGGAGCTCCAAAAAGAAGAAAAATATCCAAAATCTGCATCGCTACATCAGTCGCTCTTTTTGATTTCAATGGCCGCAAAACAACAACTTTTGTCATATGATCTTGGTAAACCATGATGTACCTATAATCATTATAGGATAGCGATTGCATATCGATTAAATCCATTTGACAATGGGAATTAAATTTCTTGCTAACAATAGGTTTAACAACAAGACCTTTACTGGCAAGTTTGCGTTTCTTTAGCTGGCATTCTTCACATAGCTCTTTAAAAAGTTCAAGCGCCTCTATAGAAACATTAGCATATTTTTTATTAGCCTCCTTGATCAATTTATCTCGGCCTCCATGTCCGGTTGCAATGTGAATTTTTTGTACAACATTAAACATATCTTCTAGACAAACATAATACTTTATGTCATCTTCACAAGAACTGCCTTTCCTGATTATCTTTTGTACATCACCACACTGAAGGATTTCATACCTAAAACAGATGTAAGAAAGTGATCAGAGTCAAAACAGAAAATGTTCTATGTTATTGCAATGTTCAAGTTCATAACTAAGCAACAACAAATACTTAAGATGCACTATGGATATTTTGTTGACAGATATAGTAAGGGTCTCATTTTAAATACCTTTCAAACCCATATATCTTTGTATTGGTACAAGTGTGGACACAGAAATGTGCAGTCCAAAAGGCAAGTGTGGATGTCAATATTTCATATTATTAACTTTAAATGGACAGGGGTCCTGGATTTTTTTTAATAAAAAACTAATCCTGGATTAATAATTTTGCTTAACGTCCGGTCCTGTGTTTTTATTTCAAAATTTCATCATAGCCCCCCTCCCCCTCCCAAGGGATATAAAATTGTATCATTAATAATAAATTAATAAATAATAAATTCAGATTTTCTATTTAAAAAATAAATCTCATTTACAAAACCACTGATATTTGTTCAATTTTTAACGCTGATTTAAGCTTTAGTCGCAACAAATTTTTATTTTTCTCTTTAAATTGTCGAAACATAACATTTATTTAACTGTAAAATTCACAAATAAAATTCACCCCCCCCCTCCTTTTTTTTCTTGTTTAAATCAATGATCAACAATATTCCAGAATCAAACAAATGAATAGATGTAACATAGATTTCGTTTACATGCATCTTTTTACCATGTGGAGTCAATGTGTTTTAAATCGGTCATCCAATCAGGACGTTCATTATTCTTGTCCAAGATAAAAAAAAAAAAATGCATTGCTATAATCACCTGTGGGTGTTTCCCCACTTCAACTCGTAAATTTACATAGAAATCGGAGATATTTCGTCATAAAACTTCACACATGGTTTTGTCTATCATATTTCTTGAAGACAAACATAATTTTTGGGGTATTTCATGTGATTTTACGCCAAAAAATCATATTTCTTCGAATTTTAGGGGGCGCGCCAGGTGCCACCCCCCCCCCTGGATCCACCCCTGCCGTATATGTTTCTCGATACAGCCGCCCGATTACAGTGACCCGTGACCCAAAACAAAAACAAAAGTAAAATGTTTAAAATAAACTTACTTTTTAAACAAGTAATAATATGCAGGAGTTTTGTCTTCTTTGCAAGTCTCTTTTGTCATCAAGTCCACAATCTCATCATATTTGCTCCTGGTCCATATCTTACATTTAAGTTTATCATCTGCAAGTTGCAGTAACTTTTGAGCATAGGTTTGCTCCAATCCAAGAGACATTTGTGCCTGAGCCATATTTTATGCATCAATGTTGTTAAACAGTTGAATTTAAAGTGTCATTCTTAAAACTAGTGTTCACTTAAGATTAACTAACTTGAGAAGAAATAACCAAACAAAATCTACTCACTTTTAAGGTTTTTAAAAAGATTAACATTCAATGTCTATGTTTTAATATATGGCATTAACATTGACTGATCAAGTCTAGAGATGATTATTATTATTCAAATTTCCTAAAATCAAACCAGTAAATTTGTAGAATAATTAACAAAATTTTCAGTAATTATGTATATTTACTGGTCAATTTCAGGGATTATATAAAATCACTAGCATGTTTAGTAATTATACATAATTACTGAAAATTCAGTAATTATGCATAATTCCTGATTATACAAATTTACTGTAACATATATACATGTATAACGGTAATTGACAAAGTTTTACTTAGAAAAGAAGTAGGACAAAAAGGTACAGACTAGGGAATATAAATATAAAAAGATATTAAGGCAGTGTTCAATTTTGGAGGTTAATTTTTGGAGTGTGACACATTTTGGTGTGTTTAATTTTGGCACTTAGTATTTAGAGGCCAAAATAGGCCAAAATAAATCCATGACCAAAATTTCCCGATTTACGGTATTACATTTGTTTGCTTTTTGACAAGAATCTAGAGGATGAGGTTGGGATTTGATTACCATGATTAAATGGTTTTGTCCTGCTACATCTTTGTGCCTGTTTCAAGTCAGGGACCTGGATTTTGGTGGGCATATATTATTGTTATGATCTTTTTGTATTCAATGATTTGCGAGAGAGTTGCTCATTTTGTTAATATAATGTGGATTTGTTGATTATTGCTGTTTTATACTTTCTTTTCATAATAAATTATGAGTAATATTTATACCTTGTTGTGTTGCTTTCAAATTGGCTGGTTCAATGCATTTCTACAAACACAACATTTGTAGATAAAACAAATGGCTATGGGTTGGACCACAAGTAAAATGATATATGGGCAGAAGTATAGTTTGTGATAGGCAATGCAGACATGTATGAAATAAATGTCAATGCTTTCTTTTGAACCCATTTGGCCAATTCAGAAATTCAGGTCCTTCCTTCTGAGTTAAATTGCTTAACCTCAGTGTCTTAATGAATTAATCAATTACCAGTATGTTATCAAAAATATGCACTTTTACTTATAAGGTAAGTGTACAATCTAACCTGCCTTATTTGACCTTCCAAGGGAACATTGAAATAGGGTCACATAAGACAGGTGGCCACTAAATACAGGTTTAATTAATATGACACAGTGAAGGGAAATTAAAATGAAGGTCACAATTTATTGCTTAATAGAGATGGTCACTAAAACAGGTTTGACTATTTCTGAATTTAATTTAACTTAGAAATAACAAGAACTGCTTATCTTTTCAGTACACAGACTCTAAATGAACAAAAACTAAACAGAGAGAAGTTGAAGGAATACTGTCCAAGCTGATCTATAGAATGTTATGTTATTGATCTCAATATTGTATCTTCATTCCATTGATTATATTCTTTGACATATCAAGCCATTACAGTGATAAAAAAAAAAAGGCTGTTTATTGTGTTGTGAGGCTTCAGTAGAGTTATTTCCATCATGGGACCTGAGGCTTTTTAAATGGGACTTCTGACCTCGCAAGTATTAAAATGATCTTATACAAAAAGTGACATTCATCATCTCAAATCATTGCCCTTCATTGATGTGGATTAACGTTTTCCCCATGGGAGCCAACTGAACCCTGAACTTATAAATTTAGGGACCCAATCCCAACTTCAAAGTTGCAACATTATAAAAAAAAAAATTATACAGACCTTTACTGATTTTATAAAGTTAAGATACTTAATAATGTCAAACTTATTATTTAATATCTTAATGATTTTACCAGCTTCAGAATCGAACCTTCTTTTCAACTTAAGCATGTGCAGTAAGATAGATTTTTTCGTATTATTTCGTGCTGATGTTTTACAATGCTGTCTTATTTGTAACTGCTGCATCTAGTGACAACATTTTAGGACCTGTTCTGGCCAAACTCAACACAAACTTTACAAATCAAAACCCATTCTCAGAATCTTGTAACCAAGGATTATTCTTTTCCCACATTCACATGTATATGTATCATAATGGGCACAATATTCATGTTTTTCACTTTTCCCACATTCACATGTATATGTATCATAATGGGCACAATATTCATGTTTTTCACTTTTCCCACATTCACATGTATATGTATCATACTGGGCACAATATTCATGTTTTTCACTGTTTTCTTTTGTTAATAGGCTTGCTTACTACCTCAATATTTATTTAACAGCATTAATTATCCCCTAGTCATAATTTTCATAATACTCCATTCACAAAGAAGTGTATTATTTGCTGACGGAATAAATAAGAAATACAGAATCGATGAAGAAATAAAAAATGTCTGTGTTTGCCAGTAATTATTTCCAGTCACAACGATTAATTTTTAGGTGTCAAGTCAATTTTTGACTAGCCGAGGGAGAATACTAATCTGCATCACTGTCCTAGAAGTAAGATAAACAGTGTAATCTTTCATTTTGTGACATTAGAGATAACTTTGTTGCACTCGCTTGTTGTAGAAATTGCAAACAATGCATAAATCATTGATATCACTTAGTTTGGTTGTGAAAATATTATTATAAAGATTTTCTTTGTATTATAAAAACAATTTTAGCATTTGATTGTGATTGAAATGACCAATAAAAAATGCTGTCATTTATTTTGACATTGCAAAGGGTCTAATAAACCGATAAAAACAAGTTTTTGTTTCGTATTGGATAGACATTGTTTGAAACTGGGCAAGATATGTTACATATATTCTAGTCATTGTGTTACTAAATGCAATTAGTCCCAAGCTATATTATCTTCAGTGGCTATAAAATGTGATTTTTGAAGAATTCCATTGTAAAGTACCGGTAGTAAGAAGGATAGCACAGGGTCTTCCTTTTATGAATGTTTGTTATTTTGTTATTATTTTTTAAAATTATTTTGTTCATTGTATTTATTGGCTGCAATTTTCTAGAAGAAAGCTGTAATTTTTGCCGTTTTTGATTTTTTGTTAACCTGACCTAAGGCCATATGAGCATTTAGTATCACATGTCGTCTGTCATCATATACTATTTCACATTCCATTACCAAAAACTGATTAACTAAAGGGAACCAAACAGGGATGATCATTGAGAGGTTCAGATGATCAATGGGAAGATCAGATTCAGACTTGTACAAAATAAGTTCATCCTCTTTGGCAAGAGGCTAGTAGGGGAATTATGTAAATCTTAAAAACATGTCCTTTACCAGGTGAGAAATGCAGGATTATGTAAACCACTAATTATTTTGCAAATAGTGTGAACAGTTTTTTTTTCCTTTTATTTGATTGATACATTTTTCTTCTTCTTTATTTTAGTACATTGTATTTTGATTATTTTTATACTGTAATATTATATTATTATTTATCTCATGTCATAGATACTGTTTTGAATTTAAAAATGAGTTGTATACTTTAAGCTTGTATACTTATTTCCAATTTTGTTTTTCTAATTCACAAACATTCTAAATTGGTATGTTGCATGTAATTTATAGTCATTGCATTTTTTTAAACGAATCTCAAGTTTGAATTCCTATATACTGATGATTTGTGTACAGGGCTCACCACACTTAGTAAATGCAGGGATGACTTGTCTTCTCTCTTGGTTGACTTGAGGGCAAAGTGAGGGAAAATATGGGAAAGGCTAGCAAATTTTAACATTTCTTTCCCTGCTTCCGCATGTCCCCCTACCTTTCACAAAACAAACATTCTGCACAACGATCTTCAAAAGGATGCAATCAACGAGTTTGGAATAAAATATTGAATATCAAACCCTGTCAAATTTTAGGAACATGTGAGCTCCTTTTATGTGAATATTGAAGAAAAAATATGCTTATTGGTAAAAAAAATACTGACTTACAAAGAATGACAGGACGACTAAAAGTTCACCTTTTGGCGGGAATAGGGTGATTTCATTGAAACCAGGGTGTAAATGGTCGCCCACTCCGCCTGGTTTGGTTAGCCTTGGTGTATCGGTACATATTAATTCGAATGAATATTTGTAATGTTCGTATATTTTGTTTAATTACTAATGTCCATTATTCACATCAACTGTAAATCTTAGCACTATTGCATGTGTCAAATGTGTAATATTTTATTTAATATTCATGACTTGATAATTAATGTGTTATTCTGTACTTGTATCAGAGTGAAAAAAAAGAGGGACAAAGTTCATTCTGTATGAAGCATGGGTGGAGAGGCATGTCATACTGAAAATTTTCACTCAACCTTTTCTTTTACACTCATATAAAAGTACAAAATAATACATTAAAGGCTTACAATTTCATCATTGTATTTCATAATGCTATGTTAAATTGTATGATATATTTTTTTGAAATTGGGTCTGTAAGTTTATATAAAACAGTAATTATCATGTTTTGGAAGTATTCATTTCTAGTGTTCACTAACAGGTTTTATTTATTTTGATGTTACCAAGTGAGGAATGTGATCTCATTATTCTATACAATAGTCCCTTCTATAAGGCCATTGCTTCTGCAATGAAAAAGTGAGTTTATGAGAGGGATGGCCTCTCCTAAAGTGGACAATTTAGTAGTATTTTACTATCTCAGTGCATCTGAAAATGGGGTGGCGTGTTGTGGCAGTGACTTTATAAGAAGGGGACTACTGTTTTATCATTTTGTGTTCAAGCTACATGTTTGCATATGAATTGCCTTTTTAGATATGTATGGATATAATCTCATGCTGCATTTTTGTGGTTTATGCATTATATTTATTAAAACTAAAGTAGATCATATTGTATTTAAAAGTCTATGGTGGGGTAGATAGGTAGTTAGAATATGGACTCGTAACAGTAATTGATTTCTGTACAAGGACTATTCCATTTAAAAGTCTATGATAGGGTAGATAGGTAGTTAGAATATGGACTCATAACAGTAATTGATTTCTGTACAAGGACCATTCCATTTAAAAGTCTATGATGGGGTAGATAGGTAGTTAGAATATCTACTCATAACCAACATATTTTCTCCTTGTTTTCTACTATTATATATACAAAGAAAAAAGTTAAGCACCCCCATGTTTTTTTGAAATGACAAATGATACGACAAATATTACGAGATTACTGACCAGATAATCTCAAGAACGCAATGGTGATCTGTTAGGACATTACATTGGCTGTAAGAAACCACAAAAAAAAATCAAGAAAAATGTTAATTTAATGAATAGTTAATCACAATATCACAAGGCCAGTTTTTGCAGTAAAACATGTCCATTTTAAGTATTGACCTTCACAGTTCAAAAAGCACGATAAGGTTGTCTTTTCACTTTCAAAACCTCACTTATGAATCACTTGACGACATCTATTGTTAAAGTTCAGTACCGGATGTAACCTCCATGTGCTTGGATGACGGCCTCAACCCTGCATCTCATCCCTCCAGTTAGACGTTGGATGTTCTGTTGTGATAGCTGCTGCCATTCCTGATGCAATGCTGCTTCCAACTGACGAATGTTTTGCACGAGAGGTTCCAGAGCCTGTATACGACTGCCTAACATGTCCCAAATATGCTCTATGGGATTCAAATCCGGGCTCATAGCTGGCCAAGGAACAGAAGTCACGGCTTCGCTTTGGAGGTAGGCGGTTACTGCTCTTGAACGATGAGGCCTGGCGTTGTCATCCATATACACAGGCCTTGTAGCTAGTGGGTGGTTGTCGAAATGGGGGACAACTGGTTGCAAGACGTCTCTGATGTACTGATCACCAGTTAGGTTGCCTTGTATGGTGACTAAGTCCAGCTTCCAGTCATGAGAGATACACCCTCAAACCATTACTGAGCCTCCACCGAAAGGGACAGTTGGCTGGATGTTCCTTGGGGTATAGGCTGTATTTTTGTATCTCCAAACCCTCATCCGGCCAGCGGTTACATGAAGCAGAAACCGGCTCTCGTCTGACCAATGGATCTTGCGCCATGTCCTTAAATTCCAACCACGTCGTGCTAAACATCATGCCAAATGTGATCGTCGATGACGGTCTACCAACAGTGGACGTTTAATGACTCTCCTTGACCCAAGTCCCGCTGATTTCAGACAGTTTCTAACTGTTCTTGTTGACAGACGTCTATTGGGCAGCCAGTGTTGTTTGAGTACGGGACTGGTGGCGAATGGCATCCGTCTAACCAAACGCTGCAATACCCTGTCGTCACGATCAGATGTTACCCGTGGTCTGCCGGATCTTGGCAAGTCTTTCACATTGTTGGTTTGTGTGTGTTTTCTCACCAGTCGGCTAACTACAGTATAGTGGTAGCCCATCTGACGTCCAATAGCTTTGAAGGACATCCCTGTTGTATGCATGCCGATTATTTGCCATCTTTGTGCTTCTGATATTCGCCTTCGTACCATGCTTACTGAGAATGAATAATTTTTTTAAAACACTGGACTTAAATACCCAAATTCGAAGCGTGAACATACTGAATTTTGAGTAATGCGTGATAGGCATGGTTCATGTGCATGACTAGTCGATATTAGATATAATGGTCACACCTGTGTGAGCACATCTTTTTAATGGAACAATGTTCTTGCTATAATCAATATAAATATTAGAATCTAAACTTAGTGTAACTTATTATGTTTTAATATATCTGGGGGTGCTTAACTTTTTTCTTTGTGTATATATAATTGATTGGATAAAATTTGTGTTAATGCTAGGTTTGAATACATTGAGCTACGTTTGAAACATAGGTACCCCATTTGTGGACCCCCCCCTCCTTTTTTTTAAAAAATTGTTTAATTCATCACTTTTGTGGGACGTTTTCATTATAAACAGTGTTGAACAACTTCAAACATTACCAAAAACTCAATCCGAGATCGATATAAGCACATTTCTAAAACCCTCCTCTAGTCTATTATAGATTAGAGGAGGGTTTTTGTGTTTTTAGACTAGAGGAGGGTTTTTGTGTTTTTAGAAATGGGCTTATATCGATCTCGGATTGAGGTTTTGGTAATGTTTGAAGTTGTTCAACACTGTTTATAATATCAACGTCCCACAAAGGTGATGAATTAAAAAACATTTAGAAAAATGGGTCCACAAATCGGGTACCTATGGTTTGAAAATGTAGAGGTATTCGTAGATATAATTATTGTAAACATTTTTTCTCAAACTTCAAATTAATACGCACCAAACATATGAACATTACCTTAGATGAAGACAAAATTCCAAGTCTTAAGTCATAAAACTGTTGAAAATGAGTTTGGTACTCATGCACAAAATACATTCAATCAGAACCCCATATCCAGTAAATACCACTTTCTGATTGAAAAAATTTTGAGCATATGTAAAGTTTTGTAATCGTAAACCCTGCCTCAGGATTGGCCACAGTCCATGATATAAAGAAAACCTCTTCTTCCCTGGTTATAAATCTCAGTGGAATTTATTTATTTCTATTATTCCGTGATCTATTCATAATCTTGAGAAAAATTTAAAATTAATGCAGTACATGTATACACAAAATCTATTTAGATTTGTTTAACTCTTTGTGCTTATCCTCTTAAAATATAAACCAGTATTCTCACTTTACATAAATAAGGGGCTGTCGTGGCCGTGATCGTATGGTAGTTGGATTTACAACTACCTATGCAATCAGTGCCTATCACCACTGATGTTGTGAGTTCGAATCTCGCTCAGGGCGAGGTGTACAACATTATGAGATAAAGTTTGTCAGTGACTTGCGACAGGTCAGTGGTTTTCTCTGGGTCCTCCGGTTTCCTTCACCAATAAAATTGACCGCCATGATATAATTGAAATATTGTTGAAAGTGGCGTTAAACACCATGAAACAAACAATCACTTGCCATAAGTCAAGTTTGAACAGGTTCAGAAAGATAATTGTTATCAACCATGTATGTTGTCACAACAGTAAATATTCTTTGATACTACACCATGTCAAGATACTATTGTACCAATGAAGGGACGATACTTAAATAGGTGTATTCCATAATGTAGAAATGATTTAATTGCAATAAACTTACCTAGTATACGGAGAGGAGGTCTCCTATCATCTGAAAGCCATTTAAAGATTCAGATCTCCTGTATTTATTTTCAAAATTGATATTTACATTTATTTATAACTTTAGTCTGCATATGTTGTATCTGCAAATATAATAGCAAAGTGATGGACTTAGGAATCTTCAAACCAATTTATATAATGTTTTTTCTCTCTTAAAATCACCACTTTGAAACCATGAATTATAAGCTAGAGTAAAAATGAGATAAATACATAAATCACAGAGACCCTAAACTGTTTTCTGTTTTATTTGTATGTGAAGCATTTATTTTTCAGACAATATTGATGATTTTTTTTAATTTTCTTAATAAAGTTGTCTTTGTGTATTATGCAACAGATTTTGTATGTGTCTTACTGTTTTCAAGATATAAGGGGATAAAAATGTACAATTTAAAAATTTGTAAGTCTGATTACGATAGTGTTCTGTCCCCTTTAAATTCCTTATGAGATTTAGTGGTTTTTTTTCCTTTAGATTCTTTATGAGATTTCCTGCCTATATTTGTCAAACAGATTTGACCTAGCTCTTATGGTTTCCGAGATTAAAACGGTCAAAAGGAGCCAAAAGGGAATTATGCTCAAAATGATAATTTATTATGTAAAACATGTACCAAAACAAGGTTTAAATAGTGCATATACAGTGGAACTAACATGTACCAAAACAAGGTTTAAATAGAGCATATACAGTGGAACTAACATGTACCAAAACAAGGTTTAAATAGAGCATATACAGTGGAACTAACATGTACCAAAACAAGGTTTAAATAGTGCATATATAGTGGAACTAACATGTACCAAAACAAGGTTTAAATAGAGCATATACAGTGGAACTAACATGTACCAAAACAAGGTTTAAATAGAGCATATACAGTGGAACTAACATGTACCAAAACAAGGTTTAAATAGTGCATATATAGTGGAACTAACATGTACCAAAACAAGGTTTAAATAGTGCATATATAGTGGAACTAACATGTACCAAAACAAGGTTTAAATAGTGCATATACAGTGGAACTAACATGTACCAAAACAAGGTTTAAATAGAGCATATACAGTGGAACTAACATGTACCAAAACAAGGTTTAAATAGAGCATATACAGTGGAACTAACATGTACCAAAACAAGGTTTAAATAGTGCATATATAGTGGAACTAACATGTACCAAAACAAGGTTTAAATAGTGCATATACAGTGGAACTAACATGTACCAAAACAAGGTTTAAATAGAGCATATACAGTGGAACTAACATGTACCAAAACAAGGTTTAAATAGAGCATATACAGTGGAACTAACATGTACCAAAACAAGGTTTAAATAGAGCATATACAGTGGAACTAACATGTACCAAAACAAGGTTTAAATAGTGCATATATAGTGGAACTAACATGTACCAAAACAAGGTTTAAATAGAGCATATACAGTGGAACTAACATGTACCAAAACAAGGTTTAAATAGTGCATATACAGTGGAACTAACATGTACCAAAACAAGGTTTAAATAGAGCATATACAGTGGAACTTGTGCAATCCGACATCTTATGACATCTGACACATTTCCCTGGTCCCTTGGTGTGTCGAATTAGACAGGTTCCACTGTACTGTATATATGTTGTGTATTTATGTATCTGATAATGAATGCTTTGTTTGTTGCTCAATACCATGATTTGTATATTAATATTTATTGTTGAAGTAGATGAAGTTTATGCCATGAAGTTATTGTTAATAGAGGTTACGATTACTGGTATGCCATATGGCATGGCGATACCTTGTGTGCAATAAAATTAAAATGATTTGATCTTGTTCTTTATAATAGCCTTAATATACAGTAAAGATTGATACAGATGACTCACTTTTCAAAATGTAATGCATAGCTAGATCGTCGGGTCAAACCAAACACTATGACTATAAAATACGTATTTACTGCTTCTCCGTTAAGCATGCAGCATTAAGGAGTAAGAGCAAAGACTATTTGGCTCAGAATCAGGATAACGTGTCTACCTACCGACCTTTGTTTCAGTGAGCTAGCACTATAAAAATTCAATAAAGTGCATTGATCTATAAGAAAGCAGAAGTCATCATCATCTAATAGAATGTAACTTGTTCTCACCATGAAATAGCTGAAAAATTGCTCATTTAGCATAAAACAACAATCACTTACTCACTTGCATTAAACAACTATTTAGAGGAATATCCCATTTGGTAAACAAACAAAAACTCTTTACATGGCACAGTCATATTTTGAATGACTTGAAGTAGACATACAATCAATTTTGAAAAGTTAATATAACTTCTACATCTGTCACAGAACCTTCCAACAGACTCGGACAATTGTGCATATATCTACGTCTGTCGCAGAATCTTCCAACAGACTCAAACAATTGTCAATGTATCTACATCTGTCACAGAACCTTCCAACAGACTCGGACAATTGTCAATGTATCTACATCTGTCACAGAACCTTCCAACAGACTCAGACAATTGTCAATATATCTACATCTGTCACAGAACCTTCCAACAGACTCAGACAATTATCAATATATCTACATATGTCACAGAATCTTCCAACAGACTCAAACAATTGTCAATATATCTACATCTGTCACAGAATCTTCCAACAGACTTGGACAATTGTCAATATATCTATATCTGTCACAGAACCTTCCAACAGACTCAGACAATTGTCAATGTATCTACATCTGTCACAGAATCTTCCAACAGACTCCGACAATTATCAATATATCTACATATGTCACAGAACCTTCCAACAGACTTAGACAATTGTCAATATATCTACATCTGTCACAGAATCTTCCAACAGACTCAAACAATTGTCAATGTATCTACATCTGTCACAGAACCTTCCAACAGACTCAGACAATTGTCAATGTATCTACATCTGTCACAGAATCTTCCAACAGACTCAAACAATTGTCAATGTATCTATATCTGTCACAGAACCTTCCAACAGACTCAGACAATTGTCAATATATCTACATCTGTCACAGAAACTTCCAACAGACTCAGACAATTGTCAATATATCTACATATGTCACAGAACCTTCCAACAGACTCAGACAATTGTCAATGTATCTACATCTGTCACAGAATCTTCCAAAAGACTTAGACAATTGTCAATATATCTACATCTGTCACAGAAACTTCCAACAGACTCAGACAATTGTCAATATATCTACATATGTCACAGAACCTTCCAACAGACTCAGACAATTGTCAATGTATCTACATCTGTCACAGAATCTTCCAACAGACTCAGACAATTGTCAATGTATCTACATCTGTCACAGAATCTTCCAACAGACTCAGACAATTATCAATATATCTACATATGTCACAGAATCTTCCAACAGACTTAGACAATTGTCAATGTATCTACATCTGTCACAGAAACTTCCAACAGACTTAGACAATTGTCAATGTATCTACATCTGTCACAGAACCTTCCAACAGACTTAGACAATTGTCAATATATCTACATCTGTCACAGAACCTTCCAACAGACTCAGACAATTATCAATATATCTACATATGTCACAGAATCTTCCAACAGACTCAAACAATTGTCAATGTATCTACATCTGTCACAGAAACTTCCAACAGACTTAGACAATTGTCAATGTATCTACATCTGTCACAGAACCTTCCAACAGACTTAGACAATTGTCAATATATCTACATCTGTCACAGAACCTTCCAACAGACTCAGACAATTGTCAATGTATCTACATCTGTCACAGAATCTTCCAACAGACTCAAACAATTGTCAATATATCTACATCTGTTACAGAAACTTCCAACAGACTTAGACAATTGTCAATGTATCTACATCTGTCACAGAACCTTCCAACAGACTCAGACAATTGTCAATATATCTACATCTGTCACAGAAACTTCCAACAGACTCAGACAATTGTCAATATATCTACATCTGTCACAGAATCTTCCAACAGACTCAGACAATTATCAATATATCTACATATGTCACAGAATCTTCCAACAGACTCAAACAATTGTCAATGTATCTACATCTGTCACAGAAACTTCCAACATACTTAGACAATTGTCAATGTATCTACATCTGTCACAGAACCTTCCAATAGACTCAAACAATTGTCAATATATCTACATCTGTTACAGAAACTTCCAACAGACTTAGACAATTGTCAATGTATCTACATCTGTCACAGAACCTTCCAACAGACTCAGAAAATTGTCAATGTATCTACATCTGTCACAGAACCTTCCAACAGACTCAAACAATTGTCAATATATCTACATCTGTCACAGAACCTTCCAACAGACTTAGACAATTGTCAATATATCTACATCTGTCACAGAAACTTCCAACAGACTCAGACAATTGTCAATATATCTACATCTGTCACAGAATCTTCCAACAGACTCAGACAATTATCAATATATCTACATCTGTTACAGAAACTTCCAACAGACTTAGACAATTGTCAATATATCTATATCTGTCACAGAAACTTCCAACAGACTTAGACAATTGTCAATATATCTACATCTGTCACAGAAACTTCCAACAGACTCAGACAATTGTCAATATATCTACATCTGTCACAGAACCTTCCAACAGACTCAAACAATTGTCAATGTATCTACATCTGTCACAGAACCTTCCAACAGACTCAGACAATTATCAATATATCTACATCTGTCACAGAACCTTCCAACAGACTCAGACAATTATCAATATATCTACATGTCACAGAAACTTCCAACAGACTTAGACAATTGTCAATATATCTACATCTGTCACAGAACCTTCCAACAGACTCAGACAATTGTCAATATATCTACATCTGTCACAGAAACTTCCAACAGACTTAGACAATTGTCAATGTATCTACATCTGTCACAGAACCTTCCAACAGACTCAGACAATTGTCAATGTATCTACATCTGTCACAGAATCTTCCAACAGACTCAAACAATTGTCAATATATCTACATCTGTTACAGAAACTTCCAACAGACTTAGACAATTGTCAATGTATCTACATCTGTTACAGAAACTTCCAACAGACTTAGACAATTGTCAATGTATCTACATCTGTCACAGAACCTTCCAACAGACTCAAACAATTGTCAATGTATCTACATCTGTCACAGAACCTTCCAACAGACTCAGACAATTGTCAATATATCTACATTTGTCACAGAACCTTCCAACAGACTCAGACAATTGTCAATATATCTACATATGTCACAGAATCTTCCAACAGACTCAGACAATTGTCAATATATCTACATCTGTCACAGAATCTTCCAACAGACTCAGACAATTGTCAATATATCTACATCTGTCACAGAACCTTCCAACAGACTCAGACAATTGTCAATATATCTATATCTGTCACAGAACCTTCCAACAGACTCAGACAATTGTCAATATATCTACATCTGTCACAGAACCTTCCAACAGACTCAGACAATTGTCAATGTATCTACATCTGTCACAGAACCTTCCAACAGACTCAGACAATTGTCAATGTATCTACACCTGTCACAGAATCTTCCAACAGACTCAGACAATTGTCAATATATCTACATCTGTCACAGAATCTTCCAACAGACTCAGACAATTGTCAATATATCTACATCTGTCACAGAAACTTCCAACAGACTTAGACAATTGTCAATATATCTACATCTGTCACAGAACCTTCCAACAGACTCAGACAATTGTCAATATATCTATATCTGTCACAGAACCTTCCAACAGACTCAGACAATTGTCAATATATCTACATCTGTCACAGAACCTTCCAACAGACTCAGACAATTGTCAATGTATCTACATCTGTCACAGAACCTTCCAACAGACTCAGACAATTGTCAATGTATCTACACCTGTCACAGAATCTTCCAACAGACTCAGACAATTGTCAATATATCTACATCTGTCACAGAATCTTCCAACAGACTCAGACAATTGTCAATATATCTACATCTGTCACAGAAACTTCCAACAGACTTAGATAATTGTCAATATATCTACATCTGTCACAGAACCTTCCAACAGACTCAGACAATTGTCAATATATCTACATCTGTCACAGAACCTTCCAACAGACTCAGACAATTGTCAATATATCTACATCTGTCACAGAACCTTCCAACAGACTTAGACAATTGTCAATATATCTACATCTGTCACAGAACCTTCCAACAGACTCAGACAATTGTCAATATATCTACATCTGTCACAGAACCTTCCAACAGACTCAGACAATTGTCAATGTATCTACATCTGTCACAGAATCTTCCAACAGACTCAGACAATTGTCAATGTATCTACATCTGTCACAGAACCTTCCAACAGACTCAGACAATTGTCAATATATCTACATCTGTCACAGAACCTTCCAACAGACTCAGACAATTGTCAATGTATCTACATCTGTCATAGAACCTTCCAACAGACTCAGACAATTGTCAATATATCTACATCTGTCACAGAACCTTCCAACAGACTCAGACAATTGTCAATATATCTACATCTGTCACAGAACCTTCCAACAGATTTAGACAATTGTCAATGTATCTACATCTGTCACAGAACCTTCCAACAGACTCGGACAATTGTCAATATATCTACATCTGTCACAGAACCTTCCAACAGACTCAGACAATTGTCAATATATCTACATCTGTCACAGAATCTTCCAACAGACTCAGACAATTATCAATATATCTACATCTGTCACAGAATCTTCCAACAGACTCAGACAATTGTCCATATATCTATATCTGTCACAGAACCTTCCAACAGACTCAGACAATTGTCAATATATCTACATCTGTCACAGAACCTTCCAACAGACTCAGACAATTGTCAATGTATCTACATCTGTCACAGTTTTATTGGTGGAGGAAACTGGAGAACTGAAGTCACTGACAAACTTTATCACATAATGTTGTATTGAGTACACCCATCCATGAATGGGATTCGAACTCACATTTTTAGTGGTGATAAGCGTTGATTGCATAGGTAGTTGTAAATCTAAATACCATATGATCACCACTACGATGGGCCCGAAATGATACTAATTTTCCCACAATTTCATAATTAAATTGACTTTTCCATTATTTACGTAAGAAATTGGTCGAACATTCACCCAAAATAAAGAGATCTGAATATCTTTCACTTGTGTGTGAAATTTTTTTTTTTTACCATGATTCCGCTATGCTCTACATGAGAAATGATGAAATTTCTTAAACTCGTGAAAGACGTTCCTACATCTTTAATAAAGCTTTATGGATGAAACTATTGATGCTATAGATTTCTGCAGGAAAGCATAAATAAAACAGTTTTTTATGCATGACAATAAATAAAGTAACATATATGAATTTGGCAAGATTTTAATTTAGCCTCTATTTTTCTTTGGCATAAGTTTTACGAATAAAGAATCTTCCAATGACACTAGCATTTTATAATACATTTGTACATCCTTTACGACAAAAATATGATGCTGTCACAATTCATAACACAAGTTTGGAATTGCATTTCATTGTTAGTTCAAATAAAATTGAAGAGTACCATCCTTCTATCCCATTACAATCAGACCTCGTTGTGTCGAAGTTAAACAGACCGACGACTACTTCAAAATATCAGAGTATTCAAGTTATCCAAGGTATATTAAGATGACAGCTACATCAAAATGAGCCAATTGTTACATTGAGTTATCCAAGGTAACGTCTTATCTGGGTTCGTGATAACCAGGTTGCACTGTATTTAAAAACAATTCAGATATTGTTTTCCTGCTGCTACTGAAAATTATTGGTTAAATCACTACATCCTTTTTAAGTAAAAGCAACCAACATTTTTCAGTTGAAATTAATTTTTCTGCATGTGAATGATAATCTATACAATGATAAGATTAAGATTATAATGTAACTGGTATTTGGTCTTGTGGACTTTTAGGGATGTTTTTTTCTGCACCAAATTTGATGAAAAAAAAATATTTTGACCTGAAAGAGGCACAAATTAAATAATCTGTTTTTTTTATTCATGTGAAAATTGTTTTCTGGGTTAAGGTGAAAAAATATAAACTTCCCAACCTCTAAAAGTTAAATGGTTGGTCCCTTATAATAGAAAAATAGAATTTTGACAAAGTATGACGAAACCTTTGTCCATTTGAAAATATAAATAAATTAAGAAATAAATCATGGAAGCCAGACTGTGTTTTGGTGTAAAACCACTAATTAATTTCTTTAAGGTTTTCTACTAAATTTGTGTTTTTTCGAACCTACCTGGCCAGTTTATCTTAAGTTTAACCTTTCCAAGACCATATATTTTCTGAAACGTACATGATTCCTCTACGTTCTGTCAAAATATCAGGGCATGTTTAAAATCTTGCAGTGAAATGCTGTGCTACGGAAAACACCTACTCTAAAAATAGCTCGGTCATCCCCAAGAAATTCAGTATTTATAGGTCATGAATAAAATCATCCATAGAGGTATTAAAATACAACTAAGTCCATCAAATTTGGGCTCAAAATAATCCCTATATACTTAACTTCAATTATCAATTTTAATTAGTCCATTCCATTCGGTAGTTTTCACAATGCTACAAAGTGAAAGGAACTTTTTCTTGAAAAGGGACTACTTTCGTATATGTTCTTAGCTCTGATTGGTGAATTAGTGGTTTGACACCTTTTGAGTTTTAACATGGGTTGGCAGATATTAGTATTTTATCCCTACTAATATCTGCCAACCCATGTTAAAACTCAAAACACATTCTGGCTTCCATGATTTATTTCGATTCTGATATGTCCAAGAGTACAAATATGGTAGTATACTTTGATTGGAAGAAGGTAATTTATATTTACATTTGCGGAAAATGTCGCACACAATTTATGCTGCCAAATTCGACCAGACGATAATTCATCAACATGTACATTTACGACGGAAAAGTCACTCACATGCACCAGCACATGTGCAAATGAGATTATACCCAATCGATAAATCGCTCGTTTGTCTACAAAGCGAAAGAAGAACGTCATGTTAGAATGTATAATACACATATAAAATATCATTAGGAATGTGTGGCAATCTAATTACAATTATATCTCCCCACTTGCTCCTTACTACCATGTGGCGACTACAAAACAACCAATAGAAAATAGGGAGATCTTAATTCTAATTAGATTGGGTAAATATTGACTTATTATCATTTTGAAATGAAACACCTAGCTGTGATGTATTAAAGACACCTGTCGCTTTTCTATGTCATGATTATATATATGTGTAAATTAGTCATATTTGTAACATGTAACAGGTTAATAATGGATTTATGTCTTACTTTATTGATCAAGATCATATGAATTAGTTTCGAGACAGTCTCATGCAACTGGATTAACGAGTCGTCATATAACCGCACTGGCATGGTAATGGTTAGCAAGCTCCCCTCGAGTGCGTTAGATCATGGGTTCGAGCCCCGGTCGGGTCAAACCAAAGACTATAAAATTGGTATTTGTTGCTTCTCCGCTAAGCACACAGTTTTAAGGAGAAAGAGCAAATACTGGTTGGCTCGGAATCAGAATAATGTGTCAGAGTGGAGTGACATGTCTACCCACAGACTGTTGTTTCAGTGAGCTAGCACTATAAAAATACAACTCGAGTGTGTTTGTCTAGTACAAAGTGAACCTCATTTAAAATTAACTTGTTCTCATCATGATATACATGTAGCTGAAAATTTGCTGAATTGGCGTTAAACAACAACCACCCACTCACTCACTCAAAAAGTTTGTACAAGCAACTCCTTTTCTTCAAACTGCTTGCTTGTGTTTTCCTCTTTTTCAAAATCGTGAATGGGTAATAATAAGGTATGATAATGTATTAATGACCTGTATAAGCTGTTTTCATATCTGATATTTTCGACATTCCCTCCACTTGATCTTGCATCAAGGCTATAAGTCATGAAATGGACTGCATACGATCGCTTTGTCATTCGTTGTTTTTGTTAGTTGTCGATTTACCAAACAGCAGTGACTTTCTAAAACCAGTTGGTAATACTGCCATACAATATTTTTTGTCAATGAAACATTCCAAAATTGTTCTATGCTACTGTTTCAACTCATCGATGCCAAATAGTGGTAAAATATCTGTCAAAGCACTGTCAATCATATCACATGGAGGCTGTCATGTTTTTTTACACAACAACGAAGACACTGAGAAAGCGGTTTTCTGATTGGTTGTTCTGCGAAGTCGATTCTATTTCTGATTGGCTAATATAAATTTCAGATAATGCATTCATGTTGACCCCTGACGCGACCCTTAACGGAGCAAGTGCAAAGATCTAATTTTAATTAGATTGGAATGTTTGGCAGTTAGTTATGTAATGGAGATTATTATAAGACAAAAAACGTGATCAATATGAAGTGAAAATGTGGATCTAATCTAAATTAAAGCTATTTTGTTTTTGATTAAAGTTAAATGTAACATGAATGTTCCAAAAAAATAAAATACAGTCAAATCTGTCTTATATGACCTTCCAATGGAACAGTAAAATATGGTCATAAAAGAAAGGTGGTAGCTTAATGCAGGTTTAATTGATATGAAATGCACTGTGAAGGGAAATAAAAATTAAGGTTACATAAAACAAGTTATTGCTTAATAGAGGTGGTCACAGGTTTGACTGTATATCCATTATTGCTTAGAACAATGACCAATTCTTACATTATCACTTACATTTCTTACTTTATAAAGCAAACATGGATTATTGTTTTGATCTCTCAGATCCTTCGCCCATATATTGTTTTCCATACATATTGCTATGGTATATAATAATCAAGTCAACTAATAATATAGATGTATTAAGTACCCACACCCTCATTACACCAAAAGATCATAAACATCCTTCAAAAGAAATTTAAGAAATTTGATTAATTATGAGAATGTAATTGTGCAAGCACTAAAATATTATTGTAACAAGGATAATATGTTATATAATGTATGATGTCACTTATAAAACCCTGAAGATAGTTCCTAATATCTTATCACTTATAAAACTGAAGACAGTTTTGTTTCTTGTTTCTTTGACTTATTCCATTAACCAATTTAACTCTGCCACATTTTTGTGCCTGTCCCAAACAAGTGTATCAAAGAAGGGAGAATAAAAAAATTCAAAGCTAACAGATCCTAAAAAATATTAAATTTAATGGTATTGACAAAAAAATAATAATAATGACAATTTTAAATCTTATATGCGCTAAAATGTAAACAATCATCAAAAAATAATTTACACAGTTAGAAGACTTAAAATGCTTCACCATCAAATATATACATTTACCAGATACAAATATTATAAATGTTCATATTTCCTTTGGCAAGAAAAAACCATTTAAGGCACTACAATTTCTCTGGAATTATATTGGGCATCATTAAATCTTGAAATCTAACGAAAATTAGATGTTTGTTGTGTCTTTGTTAAACAAAAAAAATCTTTGGCGATACACTAACGTCCAACAACATCCTGTTTGGGATAATGTAGACTAACTTTTTTTTCCATTAATTTTTGACCATCCAATCCATGCAAGACAGATAAAAATATTGACCAATTAGAAAGCACATCTTGGTGTGTACTTGGTATTAATTTATATAATGGTAGGCTCATCATTGATTGGTCGGTTTAAATATACATCCTGACATGACCCCATACACGATGTTGTTAGATGTTAGGGCATCACCAAATAAAGATACAACAAACATATAATTTTAATTGTCAGTTGAATTCAAAAGTTATCATAAAACAAAATGAAAAAACTGGATTAGGTTAAAAATCTCCTTATAAATGTTGGCTTACAAAAAACATAGTTTAAAGGGTGTCAAGCCACTTCTGACAAAAATTATATAGGAATATAGGATTTTTTAATGAAAATATAGGATAAATATAGGATAAAATTAAGGTATAATTAGCAAAAAATACATGGCCTCCACCCCCCATATAGCCATGCCTCACCTCTTTTTTACTGACAAATGAAAAAACCAGTATATTTCAGCTATATCGTGGCAGTCAGTTTTGTTGGTGGAGAAAACTGGAGTACCCAGAGAAAACCACCGATCTGTCGCAAGTCACTGACAAACTTTATCAGCAGGGCTTGTACTCACAACTTCAGTGGTAATATGCACTGATTGCACAGGTAGTTGTAAATCCAACTACCATATGATCATGAACATGGCTGCCCGCCCCTAAATGAACATTTGTTTTTTTTCAAAGGATTGAACATTACAAGTACATGACAACTCCTTTAACACTTTGACAAATTTTGATATAATGTCTTCGAAATCATGACTTCTAAATTATATATAATATTTGTAGTGAAGAAAATGGTACCTTTTCAACTTTACAAAGTTTGTTGGAATAAATGCTCTTTATCAAGACTTAGGGTTTACATTAATTTTCAATGACTCTTTCAAAAAAAATACATGTAGTAATAAACTGGGCTTGTCCAAAAGCCCTGAGAATTAACTTGGTATTTTTTTGTTATTATAGACCATTAAACATTGTATTCATAATTATATTATCCTAAACCAAGGAACCTATTCTGAGTAGCAGACCACTATCAAAATGGATATATACCACAAAAGACTACCATACTGAAATAAATATTCAATCATTTGAATTTAAACCCTAAGAAAATTCAACAATAAAAAAAGTCACATGAATGTATCTGTTGCTATACAAGATCAGCTAAAAACTATAGAAGTATCAGTATTAATATCTTGCATAGCAAATATATTTGTCATGTCTATATGAAATTTCCACTCAAAATAAAAAATTCAACTTTTTTCTCCCATAGTTTTGGAAAAATATAGGATTTTGGGATGAAATATAGGAAATTTTAGGCAAATATAGGAATATAGGATCACTTGACACCCTGTGAATGACTAAAAGAAAAAATATATTAAAAGTATTATATCAAGTAAGAAGTATAAAGCTAAGAAATAATTTCTGGCAGCCATTATTCACAGCATTTTATAAGTTAGAATTTATAGATAGAAGAATGCTTAATAACCTTGGGAACACAGAAGTCAGTCATGGTAATATTGCTGATACGACCTCATACAGGATGTTGTTAGATGTCAAGTGTATAAAAATAAAAAATAAAATAAGGGAAAAAAAAGAACATATAACAAACATCTAATTTTAATAAGATTGATGAAAGTTCTAATAGGGCCTGGGTGGTTCAATGAGTTAGGTAGTTAGATTACCAAACAACTCATACAAGCCTATCACCAATACGGCATGGGTTCGCACCCGGCTTTGTAAATTACAAAAAAGGGTGCACTCGACTCACAGCCGGGTACTCCGGCTTCTTCCACCACTAAAACTGGTCGCCATGATATAGCTGAAATATTGCTGAAAGTGGCGTTAAACACAATAAATCAAATGAAAGTTCTAACAGTAATGATATGACTTTTCATAAACAGCTAACATTAGAAAATCACATATTCTTTAAACTATAAATTTTCAATTTAATAATATGCATATTGGTACATTAAAATTTACTTTTAATCAACTTTTGAAAGCTTGATATTTTTTTTTTGGGCCACGTGTTAGTAAGCTACACACCGGTATTCATTTAAAAAAAAAACATATATTTTTTTTATTGGTTAATTATGAAGATCATTTTGGATAAAAGTGTTCATGTCCACCAAATATACACCTATACCACTAATATAGTCCCATAATACTCCTGAAGGACATTTACATAATTATTGATTTTCAGTCAAGAAAACTGGGGTTTTGATTGAATATAAAGCACAATGAGGTAATGCTGTTCATATATTCAGGAAAGGATATTATTTTAGTTTGTGTGTGTAAAAAATTGTGTTTGAAATTATTGTTCATGATAGTTGTAGGATTTTGTTCAATTGATACTGTAGCTAGATTAATTAAAAACTAATGTTTTCATAGATTTTACTCTCTTTGCTCCAAATTGGTAGAACACTTTAATAAAAAGTTAATATATTTTGACTCTAGTTCTATAACATAAAAGCTCACATTCATTTTTAATATCAATGTGTTATTTGGATTTTTAAAATGTTTTATTGATAGCTGAAAACTTTGAAAATGAACATGAAATGCTAGTTTTTGTGTACCGAACTACTCTTGACCCTAAAATTATATCTATCTGAGTTTTTGATTGGAGCATTTTGTGGACTTAAAATGTTAAAAACCAAAAAGCATAAACAAAACCTCAATGTTCTTAGACTAAATAATCCTGAAAACAATTTTCAGCAAACATTCACTGTTCCTATTAGATTTCAAAATACTTTTTTTCCATTAATGAATTATTGGCAAAGATATTAACCACTGAACAAAGGAATAAAACCTACAAATCAACATAATATTTGGATTTCAATTTACATGCCAGCACTTTTCTATCCTGAGTTTAGTTTTGGTTATTCTGAGTTCAAGTTCACTTTATTATTCGCTCTGTTATTCTCTTCTGTTGTAAAAGATGTCGTCTGCATAGGATAATCACTGAAGGAAGAAATCTCATTTCCAGAAGACATATCTTCAAACTTATACTTGTCCATTTTCAATAATTTAGATTTTTCTCCACGTTTTCTTCTGTGTTTAACCCTTTTCTTCGTTGTAAATAATTTATACAGTAAAACTATATTAACTATGGCACTGAGGGCAGCAAATATACTGATACAGATCAGACTAGTTGTAATACCCCTGGAAAAAAAAGAACAATGTAAGAATTATAAGTATTCTAATCTTAGTGGCTAGAGAACACAAAAATATCGAAAGACCAGTAAATAAAATAAAAATTGATAACTGACAGTGAGTAAACGACATTCAGTCGGACAAAAAAGGTCTGTTTTAAGCTGACAAAGCCAGTGACAAAATATTATTTTGAAACAGACAAAAAATGTCAGAAATAGCTGGAGAGACCTTTGGATGCTTGATTCCAGCATACATATTCATGTATATACATGACTTCAAAACCCATCTACCATAAACTGAATCGTGCAAATATAAAATATGAATTACTTTTTGAATATAGTTGTAATGAATTATTATATGAATATAGTAATATGATAAAATTTATCTGTGACTTTGTTGTTGGTTGGTGTGTTTTCCCACGTACTTCTGATTTCTCCTGATTTCTCCACCGCCACAGTATAACTGAAGTATTGTTAAAAGTGCAGTTAAACATCCTTTATGCCAACCTTCATAAATTAAGTGTTTGTCTAGATATTTTGGATTCAGACACATGAATAGAATAATATAAAATGTGATATTACCTGAACTCCTCAGATCTGTCAGATACTAAATTTTGTTTTCTAATTTGTTGTCTTGCATAACATGTTCCAACTGAAAGAAAATGTCCAAGAATTTTTTTAAATTATAGTCTTTATTTGAAATTATTCTTTTTTAAATTTAAAAAAATAATTGTTTAACAATCTCTTGAATTCTTTTGTAATAAAAACATAGATATGTAATTAAGTGTTCATGACACGCTTCTGGAATAACCTTATCGGATGTGCTCAAAATCGAAAGAATGCAAAGCCAAATAATTTAAAATCTTTGGGAGCAAAAAAGCCAAAGGGCCTAACAGGATAACCAAAATCAAAGGACATCTATGCCTGGAGGAGAAGAGCATTAGTTTTAATAATCATTACAATATTTAGAAAATTGTGAATTTCAATAAATATATTCTAGAATACCAATTAATAGCAAATAAAATGTTTCAGAAAATTTGGAATACACTGTAAATTCATTTTTAATGATGATGACATTTTCTCAAAGTATAATATCTCCAATGAAAAATATCAAACTGACAGCCTAACTATTAACTTCAATGTGAAAGTATAACTATTTTGTTTCAGTAAGTACTACATTTGACTATTGCACATCCTAATTGGCTGATTTTTTTAAATCTGGCCTTCAACTCACGGCAGTCATGGTCATGATCCTATGGTACTGAGTTAGATTTGTCAATGACTTGCGCCAGGTCTGTGGTTTTCTCTGAATACTCTGGTTTCCTCCATCAATAAAACTGAACGCCACAAAATAATTGAAATATTGCTGAAAATGGTGTTAAACACCATAACCCTAACCCTAACCCTGACCTTCAACTCGTAAAAAATTAGCAATATACACAAGTAATTCAGTTTGTAGGCTTATCTATAGAATGTTTTATAAAAAAATGAAAAAAATCCTTTTTTTTTTACCTTGCATATAATGCTTATCCAATTGTGTAAAGTTACAGCTACCAGTTACTGGATGACATGGGCACTGATCTGGACATAAACATATACTTAAACAATGGTTACCATAGAAACCAACGGGACATTCTGAAAACAAGAGGTTGATGGTATATGAGACATGTATTCCTGATATTGGTTAATATTGGTCAAAATTTCTCAAATTTAATATTGCAATATTATGTGTGAACTTGTAACAAACAATAAAAGAAATTAAACCTCATTAAAACTTCACTTACATGTAACTTAACTTACTAATCAATTCTACAATAGAAGTTTGATAATTGATTATTTCACCATATATTATTCCTGTAAGGTTTCATAATCCTATTATGCTCGGCTGTAATATTAAATTCTTCTGTGTTTTTTTTAAAATAGCTGTACATGTCAGAACAGGTTATGATATAATGTAGAAATCAGTATAAAATGTTTTAGTTTTATCATGGATTGACTTCTTCATAAAATTACTCACTAAAAGTAAGTTAAACCACTAACCAATCTTCACTATGCAAATGGTTTTCTTGTAGTTACTGGTAGTTATAAGTTATAATCACATTTAAACAGAAACATGTGTTGGCTAAATTTTAAAACAATGCTCTCAAAAGAGTCTCTATCAAACATTTTTATTAGGGATGTCAAATCGATTAAAACCTTATAACCGGTTACTCGGTCAGGTTTCCGATCGAGTACCCGGTTACTCGGTAGACAATTTATTTTGTTCGGTATAAAAAAGGTACAGCTGGGTTCAATGACACTTCTGTTTTCTTCCTTTCTTTTCATTATTTTATATTTCAACTATAATTGTAAAGATTCAGTTGAATGATAAAAAAATTAAAAATATAAATTTATTATTTACAACACAGTACAAATTATTTACATACTAGGTTATGTCATGTCACATTCATGATTGTTATTCGGTCATTGTGGTACAGAGTTTTTGCTAAGGAAAATAATTTGGTCGATGCAAGACGATGACAGTCTGTTGCTTCGTAACTATCAAACCTTCTGCCGAGAAGATTTCTTTCCGACGGAACAGATGTTGTCGGAACAGCTAAATACCGGCGCGCAAGAACCGAGAGTCTTGAATATTTATTGGAATTATCTTTTCACCACGCAAGAGAATCAGTTACTGGCATTTGACAGTTTCGAGTCATTACATCGTTTGAAAAACTTCCAAACTTTAGATGTAGGAGGTGGCATTTTCACAGCCCTATCTCTCGAAATTCAATTCAAACACACTTTTAATAGTTCAATACTTTAAATTTG
Source organism: Bathymodiolus brooksi (assembly GCA_963680875.1). Classification (NCBI taxonomy): domain Eukaryota; kingdom Metazoa; phylum Mollusca; class Bivalvia; order Mytilida; family Modiolidae; genus Bathymodiolus; species Bathymodiolus brooksi. Next base: position 55,679,957 of record OY804578.1, on the reverse strand, counting down.
AATTGTGTTCATACCAGTTTAATCACTTTGTTTGGTTAACATTGTTAAGCCTACAAGCTAGTGTTTTGCCGGGGGAATAAGCAGATCAGAGATCAATTACCATTTAATTGACCAATAATTGTTATGTAAACATATGCCAAGCGCTGGTTTATGTGTACGATTTCTATTATATCTAACATTAATTATTTATTGTTCGGAAAATTTTATCATTATTTTCATAAAAAAAAGTTTTCCGAGTAACCGAATACCGATTTTGGTATTCGATAATCGGATGTTCGAGCGAGTTGCCATCCCTAATTTTTATATAAACCATCTAATAATTCTTGTGTAGGGTCAAATGACATTTTAATTAAACTTTATTATTACAACATAGAAATGAAAAATGTTTGTTAAAAGCTACGATTGCTTTTAGTCATGACTTTAACTTTATGTACCTTTTTCACATAGAGATCCAGTAAAGCCTGGTTTACAGTTACAATTTCCATGAACATGATCACAGGTACCAGTAGAACCATATGAACATGAACATGTCTGTTGACAATTTTTCCCGTAATATCCTGTTGAACAGGAAGTATTACAGTTGTCTCCCTTCCATCCAGCATCACATGCACATCCATCTACAATAAATCATAAATCATAAAAGAAAAATATTTTACTTCAGCAGTGTGAATTATTAAAGAGTTATGCTTTAGAAGCATGACACAACTAAAGCACATCATCATAAGAATAACAAAAACAAAATGAGCAAGGATACTATAATAAGATCGTAGCATTATATCCCAGTTGATATGGCATGATGTTTGAAGATAATTAAAAATATACATGTCATACATTTTCCACTTTTCAAAGCATTTAAGGTAACAATGTATTTTCATATGCAAAATGTATATATTATAGGTTTAGATATTACATGAACTGTATCACTCCTCAGACACATAGTGATCCTGTTCTTACAATAATCTCAACATGATACAGAGAGCTGCATCATCCCACTATAAAAATCAATATGTAAAAAAAAAATCAAAATTTTTGTAAAAATGGGAATAATTTGTTAGAAGTATCCTGAAAACTAATATAAAAACTACAATGCAAAAAAAAAGAAGTTTAATACCATTTGTACAAGTTCCATGGTTTGAGCATTGGTCTTGACAACTGAGGTGATTACAGGATAATCCTCGCCAGTTGTTATCACACTGACACACTCCTTCTTTACATGTCCCTTGGCCTGAACAATCAAAGGGAGAGCACTCAGCTTCATGAACACATAAAATGGTGGACACATTTCTTGCACAGTTGAATTTCTTGTTATCCGTACTGAAAGAAAAAGAAAAAAAATCAATAATATATATCCCAGATGAAAGACCTTGAATTAAGACATTAGAGAAGAGCTTTTCTAAAATCTAGGGCTAGTTTAGATACAATGTATGACCTATAAATAAAATTAATATAAATCATATACAAAATGTAGTTAAACTTGTATTCAACAGTCACTATTGAAACAAAGAAATATGACAACTAACCACATATTTAAGATCGGTCGATCCAGACTTTCAGTTCCAGTCCAGTCCAGTGTTACGGGAAGGAGATTTATTGACAAATTGGACATTTTGCCTTTGATGTGTGCAGCTGATAAAGTCTGGATCACTAAACTGACCTTGAATATTAGGTCAGTTCGTAACTCGTATGCCAAAGAACTGATTCTGATATTGAAAATTATCGGACAGTGTGACCTCAAACATATTTTGACCTCACCAATAAAAACAATAATGCCAGTTTGGAAGATCTCGACATACATTATCACTAGTATCACAATTCGTCCTGTCTCAACCTTCAAAACTACCGTTATTCTATATTTATTGTAAAAAATGTTGGCCACTTTGTAATGCTGCTGTGTTTTTATAATGATTTACTGTTAAATCAGTTAATTATTCAATAATTTGATAGCTTACCGTAAATCGGGAAATTTTGGTGTAGGTTAATTTTGGCCTTTTTTCTACAAAAGAGGGTTGTTTTATTTTGGTGTGTGAAATTTTGGCCATTTTCGTTTCTAATGTGTTTAATTTTGGCCACTTTTGGTTCCCATGTGTTTAATTTTTTTGTCAGTTAATTCAGAACGTAAATGGAAGCGTTCTCATTTCAACCAGTGATACTACGTTTTTACTGTTACTTACCGGATATTTTGATGTCGTTCTAAAAACCAAATCGATTATGGATAAATTGTGATATTTATTAAAACTTGGAATTTAAATATTTAAACAGCATAAAGTAAAATGCATTTAATATAAAAACAACAAATAATAATTTTGGACTGGTATTAATCATCGCTTTTACAGGTAAACAGTCTTATTATAACGGTCAGTACATGTATTTGTTTACACAACAATTATGCATAATAAACAGATCAAAGGTTACAAAAAAATGTATATGACAGATCACACCTTTATAATTGGATTTTGTACCTGAAAATCTATTTGATTATTGACTGTGAATTTTATGTTGTTATAAATAAAACCGATAAGACACTAATTACATGTTTATTGATTTTTCTTTTTTCCATATGTAATTGTCATTTTAATGATATTTGACATTTTGTTGATTGAATAAATTTTATTGGTATTGCATGGTTTTTATCAATGTACTTTATTTACCTGTAATTTCTCTCTTGTCATCCAAGCCAACGATTTCACATCATGAACACTTTTCAGTTTGACTTGTGTGTGTATATACATGTACATGTATAACCATAATTGACAAAGTTTTACTTAGGAAAGAAGTAAGACAAAAAGGTACAGACTAAGGAATATAAATATAAAAAGATATTAAGGCAGTGTTCAATTTTGGTGGTTAATTTTTGGAGTGTGACATATTTTGGTGTGTTTAATTTTGGCACTTCGTATTTAGGGGCCAAAATAGGCCAAAATAAAACCATGACCAAAATTTCCCGATTTACGGTAATTAGCATAACAATATATTAAGAACACCTCGAAAGTTAATTACTGATGATTTTTAAAATGTTAACACAGATAATCTGATACAATGGGATAAACTTAGAGTGATAGTTGAGAGAAAAAAAAGTTTAAATCTGGTCCAGAGGGTTTTAATTAGGACAGCGGGTGACAGATAATTAAGGTGACCATTCAGGAACGTTTTACTATATACAGTGGAACTTGTGCAATCCGATACCTGAGTTTTCCGACATCCTGTGACATCCGGCAAAAAATTATGGTCCTAAAGTATTTCTATTAACTAAAATAAAACCTGAGTATTCTAACATCCTGTACAATCCGACACATTTCTCTGGTCCGTGGTGTGTCATTAGACAGGTTCCATTATATATATTTATATTTTCCTAATTGTGTAGAATTAACTATAATGGCCAAAACTTTCAAACATATAATTAAATTTTACAGTTTTACATAAAATGTTCGGACTTAAGAAAGCATTACATGATGTTAAATTTGTGCTGATTAGCTATGTACTATAATAGGTTATAATACTAACCACTGATCAGTAGGATAGTTAACCAGCGTTCCATTTACAACATATGTAGATGAACCACCTCCATCTAAGTTAACAGCATTGACAAACCCATAGTCCAACAAGATATCAGCAAATTCATACAATGTCATTCTATAAAAAACATAAATACAAAATTAATCAAAACATTTAGAATTTCTCCTTCTATGTCTATGTATAGTTGTTAAATTGCCAGCTGATTGAATAATCATACCCTTGACAATTCTAACATAACATAGACTTCCTCAGCAACATGTTTTTATTATATAGTTGGGTTGCTAATGTAACTATACAGCATTTTTGCATCACGAAATTGGAGCTGTCGTGGTTGTGAAAGTATGGTAGTTGGATTTACAACTACCTGTGCAATCAGTGTCTATCACCACACTTAAAAGTTGTGAGTTCGAACCTCGTTCATGGCGAGGTGTACTCTATGCAACATTATGTGATAAAGTTTGTCAGTGATTTGCGACAGGTCGGTGGTTATCTCCGGTTTCCTCCATCAATAAAACTGAACGCCGCACGATATAACTCAAATATTGTGGATAGTGGCATTAAACACCATAAACCAAAATTGTGAACCTGTGAGATTTGATCCCTTAATATCTAAGTTCAGATCCTCTGACTAATTATCAGTTAACAGAAATCTTTGTGTAGTGGAAGTAATTATGAACCTACTAAAGTTCCTATAATGTTGTAACATTGAAGAAAGAATATCATGTCACAAAATAATGTTAAAAGTTATTAGCTTAAGTTACCCTGGATAACCTGAAATACTAGCCTAATTTATTGAAACATTGTCTCTTCCTTCCACTTATACACAGATAAACCTGCCTTAAGTGATTACTCAAAGGAGAGGGAAAGGGTGTTCTTTTAATACAGGTCGTCTCTTAATGAAGGTAAAAATGCATTAGAATGGATACTGAAAACGAAGGTCATTTAACTAGAGTTTTGCTTAATAAAGTGGTCTAAAAGACAGGGTTGACTGTACAATGATGTTCAACTCATCTGTAATTTATTACACAGATACCAATTTTAATTACTTTCAAAACCTTAAAATTCAGAATCCATTTTTAATTACAAACTAGAACTGTGAGTGACCTCACTGAGTGATACCCCCTGCTTGCAATACTATGATGTTCATACTTTGGAATACAGGTATATTAGCAAGTTACCTATGAAAAATGAACAGATATGGAGTTATGTCAAGGAGACAACATCCCATCTCCAAAATAAACTAACCAAGAACATACATCTAGGGGTCGCCACAAGTACACGACCCCCCTTTTCGTGAAAGTATAAGTTGAATTATCTCCCCTTCTAAATTTTAGACAGCAACGGTATTCCTTCATGCACATCTGCAGGTTGTGTACTACAACTATGTAAAGTTTCATAAAAATTCAATAAGCAGGTTAGTAGGAGTTGCGCTTACAAGGTACATGTTCCCCCCCCCTTTTCGTGAAAGTATAAGTTGAATTATCTCCCCTTTTAAATTTTGGAGAGCAACCATATTCCTTCATACACATCTGCAGGTAGTGTACTACAACTGTGTAAAGTTTCACAAAACTCCAATAAGCCGTTTAGGAGGAGTTGTGCTTACAAGGTACATGCCCCCCCCCCCCTTTTCGTCAAAGTATAAGTTGAATTATCTCCCCTTTTAAATTTTGGACAGCAACCATATTCCTTCATGCACATCTGCAGGTAGTGTACTACAAATGTGTAAAGTTTCATAAAAATCCAATAAGTCGTTTAGGAGGAGTTGCGCTTACAAGGTACACGACCCCCCTTTTCGTGAAAGCATAAGTTGAATTATCTCCCCTTCTAAATTTTAGACAGCAACGGTATTCCTTCATGCACATCTGCAGGTTGTGTACTACAACTGTGTAAAGTTTCATAAAAATTCAATAAGCAGTTTAGAAGGAGTTGTGCTTACAAGGTACATGCCCCCTCCTTTTTGTGAAAGTATAAGTTGAATTATCTCCCCTTTTAAATTTTGGACAGCAACCATATTCCTTCATGCACATCTGCAGGTAGTGTACTACAAATGTATAAAGTTTCATAAAAATCCATTAAGCGGTTTAGGGGGAGTTGCACTTACAAGGTACATGGACGGACAGACAGACTGACGGACGGACAGGGTGATTCCTATATACCCCCCCCCCCCCAAACTTTGTTTGTGGGGGGTATAATAAGTAACAAATGAATATTAAAACCATGAAATACGGTTTTAACAAAAATCTCATTTTCAGTCAAGTTGATATTACCAAAAAAAAAAAATGTACCCATATATTTTGCAGAGTGGTTTCAGAGGAGAATATTTAAATGTGAAAAGTTTATGACATGCGACGGTTGACAAATGGATGATGGTTGCCAGGTGATGGCTAAGTTCACATGTGTCCCTTTACGTCAGGTGAACTGAACATGACATAACAGAAGACTAAAGAATTTGTTGAAATAAAACACATTACCCATTGTGATTTGTCATGCCATCCACTTGCATGATTAAAACACGGCCATCTTTGTCATGTCCTACAGCAGTTCTAGCTGACTTCACTGAGGCAAATGTTTGCAGAGTTCCTAAACCATGTAAAATATAGATAATTATAAATATAATGGGTATTATCTAATATCATTGTCTGAAGAAAAGTTTGAAGATACCACAGGGGTAATCAGAAGCCGCAATTCTAAGATACCACAGGGGTAATCAGAAGCTGTAATTCTAAGATACCACAGGGGTAATCAGAAGCTGTAATTCTAAGATACCACAGGGGTAATCAGAAGCCGTAATTCTAAGATACCACAGGGGTAATCAGAAGCCGTAATTCTAAGATACCACAGGGGTAATCAGAAGCCGTAATTCTAAGATACCACAGGGGTAATCAGAAGCCGTAATTCTAAGATACCACAGGGGTAATCAGAAGCTGTAATTCTAAGATACCACTGGGGTAATCAGAAGCCGTAATTCTAAGATACCACAGGGGTAATCAGAAGCCGTAATTCTAAGATATCACTGGGGTAATCAGAAGCCGTAATTCGAAGATACCACAGGGGTAATCAGAAGCCGTAATTCTAAGATACCACTGGGGTAATCAGAAGCCGTAATTCTAAGATACCACTGGGGTAATCAGAAGCCGTAATTCTAAGATACCACAGGGGTAATCAGAAGCCGTAATTCTAAAATACCACAGGGGTAATCAGAAGCCGTAATTCTAAGATACCACAGGGGTAATCAGAAGCCGTAATTCAAAGAAGGACAGACAATACAATGGCAAAAAAGACAAACTATGGTCCACATAAAATTACACTACACACGAACCCCACTGAAAAATCAAGGTCTTGAAGGGTAAACAATTCCTGCTCCACTAGTGGCACCCGTGTATTACTATTAAACAACATGAACATCACTTGAAGCAGAGGCTATATTTTTACCTGACTATAACTCATAAAACTGGAAATTATTACAATAGACAATGTTGTTTTAATTAATTATGGATCTGTGAAGGGTTCGATATTAAAACAAAGCAAAACTGAAAATAATGATAGAATATTAGATTATAGAGAAGAAACAAATTTATCTACAAGGTCATACATGTATAACAAATTATATATTCAAAAACATAAAAAAACAGAATACAAGATGATAGACCTGACTGTCCTTCACACCTGTTTACATGTATGTTATCTTGTTATAGATATCAGCAACCTGTTTACCTATTCTTTTATATCAGGGTCAATATTTTCTATAGATCACATTGTTGAATTTTATCACAGCTATTGATCAGTCTAGAAATTTATACTTTTAAATATAATGAATTTAACAATTTCATTACAGTCAACCTGATTACAATAGGAAACTGTAGTGAAACCTGCCTAAACTGAACCCTGAATAAACTGTAACATTGTAAACTGAACCCTGAATAAACTGTAACACTGTGTATACTGAATCCTGAATAAACTGTAACACTGTGTATACTGAATCCTGAATAAACTGTAACACTGTGTATACTGAATCCTGAATAAACTGTAACACTGTGTATACTGAATCCTGAATAAACTGTAACACTGTGTATACTGAATAAACTGTAACACTGTAAACTGAATCCTGAATAAATTGTAACACTGTGTATACTGAATCCTGAATAAACTGTAACACTGTGTATACTGAACCCTGAATAAACTGTAACACTGTGTATACTGAATAAACTGTAACACTGTAAACTGAACCCTTAATAAACTGCAACACTGTGTATACTGAATCCTGAATAAACTGTAACACTGTGTATACTGAATCCTGAATAAACTGTAACACTGTAAACTGAATCCTTAATAAACTACAACACTGTGTATACTGAACCCTGAATAAACTGTAACAATGTGTATACTGAATCCTGAATAAACTGTAACACTGTGTATACTGAATAAACTGTAACACTGTAAACTGAATCCTGAATAAACTGTAACACTGTGTATACTGAATCCTGAATAAACTGTAACACTGTGTATACTGAACCCTGAATAAACTGTAACACTGTGTATACTGAATCCTGAATAAACTGTAACACTGTGTATACTGAATCCTGAATAAACTGTAACACTGTGTATACTGAATCCTGAATAAACTGTAACACTGTGTATACTGAATCCTGAATAAACTGTAACACTGTGTATACTGAATCCTGAATAAACTGTAACACTGTGTATACTGAATCCTGAATAAACTGTAACACTGTGTATACTGAATCCTGAATAAACTGTAACACTGTGTATACTGAATAAACTGTAACACTGTGTATACTGAATCCTGAATAAAGTGTAACACTGTGTATACTGAATCCTGAATAAACTGTAACACTGTGTATACTGAATTCTGAATAAAGTGTAACACTGTGTATACTGAATCCCGAATAAACTGTAACACTGTGCATACTTAATCCTGAATAAATTGTAACACTGTGTATACTGAATCCTGAATAAACTGTTACACTGTAAACTTAACCCTGAATAAACTGTAACACTGTGCATACTGAATCCTGAATAAACTGTAACACTGTAAACTGAACCCTGAATAAACTGTAACACTGTGTAAACTGAACCCTGAATAAACTGTAACACTGTGTATACTGAATCCTGAATAAACTGTAACACTGTGTATACTGAATCCTGAATAAACTGTAACACTGTGTATACTGAATCCTGAATAAACTGTAACACTGTGTATACTGAATAAACTGTAACACTGTAAACTGAATCCTGAATAAACTGTAACACTGTGTATACTGAATCCTGAATAAACTGTAACACTGTGTATACTGAATCCTGAATAAACTGTAACACTGTGTATACTGAATCCTGAATAAACTGTAACACTGTGTATACTGAATCCTGAATAAACTGTAACACTTTAAACTGAACCCTGAATAAACTGTAACACTGTGTATACTGAATCCTGAATAAACTGTAACACTTTAAACTGAACCCTGAATAACCTGAACTCTGAATAAACTGTTACCCTGTGTAAACTGAACTCTGAATAAACTGTTACCCTGTGTAAACTGAACTCTGAATAAACTGTTACCCTGTGTAAACTGACCATGAATAAACTGTTACCCTGTGTAAACTGAACTCTGAATAAACTGTTACCCTGCCTAAACTGAACCCTGAATAAACCGTAACTCTGCCTAAACTGAACCCTGAATAAACCGTAACTCTGCCTAAACTGAACCCTGAATAAACCGTACCTCTGCCTAAACTGAACCCTGAATAAACCGTAACTCTGCCTAAACTGACCCTGAATAATCTGTAAATCTGCCTAAACTCTACCCTGAATAAACCGTTACCTTGTGTAAACTGAACCCTGAATAAATAAATTGCTACCCAGTGTAAACTGAACTCTGAATAAACTGTTACCCTGTGTAAACTGTTCCTGAATAAACTGTAACCTTGTGTAAACTGAGACCCTGTGTAAACTGATCCCTGAATAAACTGGTACCCAGTGTAAACTGAATCCGGAATAAACTATAACCCTGTGTAAACTGAACATTGAATAAACTGTAACCCTGTGTAAACTGAACATTGAATAAACTGTAACCCTGTGTAAACTGAACATTGAATAAACTGTAACCCTGTGTAAACTGACCCCTGCTTTACAACTACCTATGCAATCAGTGCCTATCACCACTAATGTTGTGAGTTTGAATCCCGCTCATGATATTAGGTGTACTCGATATAACATTATGTGATAAAGTTTGCGGCAGGTCGATAGTTTTCTCTGTGTGTACTCCAGTTTCCTCCACCAATAAAACTGAAATATTGTTGAAAGTGGTGTTAAACATCATAACCCTACCCTTATATATTCATCTATGTATTTACCTGTCTCCTCTGTATCTTGATGGTGTTAAACATCATAACCCTACCCTTATATATTCATCTATGTATTTACCTGTCTCCTCTGTATCTTGATGGTGTTAAACATCATAACCCTACCCTTATATATTCATCTATGTATTTACCTGTCTCCTCTGTATCTTGATGGTGTTAAACATCATAATCCTACCCTTATATATTCATCTATGTATTTACCTGTCTCCTCTGTATCTTGATGGTGTTAAACATCATAACCCTACCCTTATATATTCATCTATGTATTTACCTGTCTCCTCTGTATCTTGATGGTGTTAAACATCATAACCCTACCCTTATATATTCATCTATGTATTTACCTGTCTCCTCTGTATCTTGATGGTGTTAAACATCATAACCCTACCCTTATATATTCATCTATGTATTTACCTGTCTCCTCTGTATCTTGATGGTGTTAAACATCATAACCCTACCCTTATATATTCATCTATGTATTTACCTGTCTCCTCTGTATCTTGATGGTGTTAAACATCATAACCCTACCCTTATATCTATGTATTTACCTGTCTCCTCTGTATCTTGATGGTGTTAAACATCATAACCCTACCCTTATATATTCATCTATGTATTTACCTGTCTCCTCTGTATCTTGATGGTGTTAAACATCATAACCCTACCCTTATATATTCATCTATGTATTTACCTGTCTCCTCTGTATCTTGATGGTGTTAAACATCATAACCCTACCCTTATATATTCATCTATGTATTTACCTGTCTCCTCTGTATCTTGATGGTGTTAAACATCATAACCCTACCCTTATATATTCATCTATGTATTTACCTGTCTCCTCTGTATCTTGATGGTGTTAAACATCATAACCCTACCCTTATATATTCATCTATGTATTTACCTGTCTCCTCTGTATCTTGATGGTGTTAAACATCATAACCCTACCCTTATATATTCATCTATGTATTTACCTGTCTCCTCTGTATCTTGATGGTGTTAAACATCATAACCCTACCCTTATATATTCATCTATGTATTTACCTGTCTCCTCTGTATCTTGATGGTGTTAAACATCATAACCCTACCCTTATATATTCATCTATGTATTTACCTGTCTCCTCTGTATCTTGATGGTGTTAAACATCATAATCCTACCCTTATATATTCATCTATGTATTTACCTGTCTCCTCTGTATCTTGATGGTGTTAAACATCATAACCCTACCCTTATATATTCATCTATGTATTTACCTGTCTCCTCTGTATCTTGATGGTGTTAAACATCATAACCCTACCCTTATATATTCATCTATGTATTTACCTGTCTCCTCTGTATCTTGACATTCAATTTTCAAACTTTCACTTATGTACTGTTTCCCATCTCTTATGATCCAAATCACTCCTCCTACTAATTGATTGAACTGCTCAGCAATAAGATCTATCTCTGATAAATAACTGAAAGACAAATTAAACGAGATGACAAACTGATATCTCTCTATACCATTGGCTTATAGTTAAGTCCAAGAGAATCAAGATATAAGGGGGTTAAAATGTTGAGCTTTTTACTGTAAGTCTGATCTTTTTCATAGATTCATGATGAAATTTCCTGCATGCACTTAACAAACAATCTGATCCAGCTCTTATAGATTCTGAGATTTAAAGAGTCAAACAGAGCCAAAATGAACCAACACCCAAAATGACAACTTTTATATTCTAAGTTTTATTTGTATGCAAATTTCTTGACAAAATTCCTGTCTGAAGTAGTTCAACAGATTTTTAGCAAAATATGAGGGGACAAATCAAAGCCCACATTTTAATTGTTTTTTAATCTAGTCTAATATTAATGGTTTAAAGTTGTTTTTTTATTTATCAAAAACTAGACTTGATTGAACACAAACTGCATGAATAACCAGGTGATTGATACAGGTTCCGCTGAGCCGTGTGTATGTTTAGCACCTGCAGTTTCCCAAAACATTTAAAACTTGAATGCTTGCATTTCTCAGTTATATGTGTGCAAGTACTTGTTAAAACTCCATTTAGATGTTTATACATTACCCAATAAATAAATGACCATCCTTTGTAATTCCAAAATGTGCATTCTGTACTCCTTCAGAGTTTAAAACCAATCTTCCATCACTGATCACATTACCTGGAAGAAAAAGTTAACAATGTCTTGAAAGACATTCTTATATGTAGATGTATAAAACCATAAAATTCTATTAGCAATGACATTATTTTGTGCCAAAATGCTTTATTAACATGTAATTTCTTTTCTCATATAGTTGGTGTGTTTACTGGGAAGTTATTTAAGAAATAAATCATGGAAGCCAGAATGTGTTGGGAGTTTTAACATGGATTGGCGGATATTAGTATTTTATCCTGAGCCAGAAGCGAGGGATAAAATACTAATATCCGCCAATCCATGTTAAAACTCAAAACATATTCTGGCTTCCATGATTTATTTTGATTCTGATATGTCTAAGAGTACAAATACAGTAGTATACTTTGATTAGAAGACGGTAATTTATATTTACGCTTGCGGAAAATGTCGCACACAATTTATGCTGCCAATGGAAAAGTCAGTCACGTTCATCGGTGCATGTGCTAATGAGATTATACCGAATGGATAACTCGCTCGTTTGTTAACAAAGCGAAAGAAGGTCATATTAGAATGTCAAATAAAAACTAGTTGTCTTCATAATTAACAGGGGCCGTCGTGGTCGTGATCATATGGTAGTTGGATTAACAACTATCTATGCAATCAGTACCTATCACCACTGAAGTTGTGAGTTCGAATCTCACTCATGTCGAGGTGTCCTCTATACAACACTATGTGATAACGTTTGTCAGTAACATACGACAGGTCAGTGATTTTCTCCAGGTACTCTGGTTTCCTCTACTAGTAAAACTGACTGTCACAATACAACTGAAATATTGTTGAAAGTGGCATTAAACACCATAACCCTAACCCCATAACTAACAGGTGCATTTGTATTACAAAAACAAAAAAGCATGGATTTTTCCTCAGCAGCTCCTCAGTGGGGTAAATCACACAACACTTAATTCTTTGAAATCCAATAGACCTTTTGCACAGTCGTTTCGTTTTCAGGTAATTTCCTCCATAAGCTGGAGCACTCCAATTTCCATTGGATAAAAGCACAATGATTTTAAAAAGACGTAAAATAGTTCAGTATATCACGATTAGATAAAAGTTCATTCTCTGACCTTATAAAAGCGTCTAGTTAAAAGTTTCTGTGTAGCACATAAAAACACAATGTACATATGTACATGTCTATATACATTTCAGGAGTTAAAATATAAAAGATGGATCTTGTAGTGATAAACGACATCCAAGTTTGTCTCTATCTTAATTCGCAATATAGTTTGGTTCTAAGTCTATGTAGTTCAAAGCACAAATTTTGTGAGGCACGTTCTATGGCCTTCAAGTCATTGTGGTTATTAGTAATAATAGTATATACATTTTTAGATGTACAATCTAATATAGCCTGTAAAAGCTGATTTTTCTCTTCAAGTAGTTCTGCACCACCACCCTATATATCAGTCCTGATTTGATTCTAAAATTATGCATCTTTATAGGAGTTATTTCCCTTATGACAGGCAAAATGGTATCCATATTAGCAACAGAAAGGAAAAAGAATTTGAATATTAACAGGGTTAGACCTAATAATGTTTTTAAAGCAGTAATTCTTATCAGTCATTCTACTTAGCTACCGGTAAATATTTGTCTTCAAAGTTTAGGTCATTTTCAAAATCTTTAGGCAAATGGCTAGAAAATGCCCCAAACTTAAGCTCTGATAAATATCATATAATTTGTAGATATCTGAACCTTGTAAAAAATAAGGATAATTTTATGGCAAATTGAAAATTCAATTGTTACAACATTAAAATATTGTAGAGATTGTAGGAATAATTTGTTATTTTCATAGAATTTTACAGTAAATGGGACCCTTTTTGCTTTAAAAAGAAATTACTCCTAAATAAACATGTAAAAACGTATAATTTTAGAATCAAGTCAAAAACCTACGAATGGTCTACTGGAATGATATTCCGCTCAGCGAGGTGTACTCGATACAACATTATGTGATAAAGTTTATCAGGGTACTCCGGTTTCCTCGACCAATAAAACTGACCGCCACGATATAACTGAAATATTGTTGAAAGTGGCGTTAAAACACCATAACCCCTTGGAATTAATTTCCTTAAGAGAAATAGTAATGTTTTACCAAATTTATCTTTGATCATGTTTATCAACCTATATTAGATAAGGATGGGGCAATATTATATATATTTATACACTACCAAGACATGATCCGTTATGTGTATCGAAGAAACCAGCATTTATGGCAACTAAACAATGTTTCTGTTTTGCAGACTCCACGACTGTAGATCTCATTTGATCCTCACAGCCTCCTATACTGCCAGGCTCTAATATAGATACAGTACTCAGAGGATTATTTACAATGGTGAAGTGAACTTGATTGTCTCGCTGATTGTAATACGGTCCTTCAGGTACAATAGCATGGCGAGTCTTGGCTACAGGTTGGACGACATTTTTACTTTTATACCCATGTACTCTATACTTTGTTCTGGTAACATTTCCATATCTAACATGTTGACATTCTCTTGTGTGACGATGACTATGCTGGTTAGAATTATGACTAGTCAGATAAGTTTGGATTATGTTATCCAATTCATCTATTGGTTGGCCTTGTATTTGAAAATATGTTCCACTAAAATAAAAAAAATAAACTTGAAATATACATCTCTTGAAGGTCAAGTTATTGGTGTTTAGCATCACATTCAGCAATTTTCTACAATATCGCGACCATCAGACTTAATGGAGAAGAAGGCCTGGACAGCTATTAAGTTGTAGAAGTCTAGAAACCTTAATATTTCAGGTAGGTATCAGGTGTGATACTAAGTTAGTCTTGTTCCAGGTTTGTGGTCATAAGTCAATGACCTTATACACCCATGCTCCTCTTTATTATGTGAATTGAAATTGTACCACTAAAATAAATCATATACATATATGATTATGTTAAATAATGTGCAGATAAATGTAGAATTTTTCAATCAAGGCATTCCTTTACGAGAGGTCCCGGAATCAAATATGATTGGGGAGATTGCCTTTTTGGGACTTGTAATATGCTGTACTGTTACATTGGTCCCCAACTCAATATCATAAGCATTTAACAACAAAAATAGGACTTGAACTTGAAGCAACCATGGGAAAAAAATGTCGACCCTTTTTTATATGTGTTTATGCAAGAATGGCAACATACATAGTCACCAAGCTCCTGTGATTTATAAATTCAAACTTTATATAAAATATTCACGCTTTGCTCATTTTAAAGGACTGTTGTTTCAGTTGCCGTTAAGCAACAATCACTCACTCACTCACTCAAAAGTAACGGATCCTAAAAAGGACATCAGGTCAAATCGGCATCTGGTCACTTCAGCACCTATCTAAATAGTCAAATCAGTACTTACATGTACTCAAATCGGGACTTAGTCATATCGGCACTTTACGTTTGGTCAATTCGGCATCAGTATTAAAAAATATAGTAATAATAAAATATCTATATAAATATGAAAAAAAAAGAAAGTTGGGTTAGATAAACTTCCCAAAAATGTTAGACGACAACTGCATACAGTGCGCAAACTAGGTCCGCCCTTGACAACCTTGCGTGGCACTTCAATGTGATCAGTATCAACGATTGCAGCATCGTATGCAATACTGGTAAGAGTTTTTTTTTTTTATTATTTTACACCAAAATATAAATATTTTATTTTCAAATGATTTTGTATTGGAAACAAATATACCAGTCAACGACTTTAGCAGTGGTCCGGTGGCCCACGGCCAGTGAAAATTGATTCGGACCAGTGACTTTTGCAAAATTTTTACAAAAGAATCTATATAAATATTCTAATTTTGAAGTTTTCTGGCCAGTAAATTCGAAAGTCTAATTTCGAAGACTGATATACTTTTAAGGGTAATTTATTTTCGAATAAATAATTAAATTAAACAAATCAATTAACGTAATTTGCTTAATTTTATGGATTCAATCATTATTTATCAAAATAACGAACTAATGATAGGTGTGATTTGTGATTATAAAAGTGTCATAATCGTGGTATAATTTAATTATGTTTGATTATTGCAAATATTCATTCATTCACATACAATGTACATATATACATTCAAATATTAAACACTAAAATATCAATAAAATGATGATTTTCAAATGTACAAATAAAAAAACATTAATTATACATAGGTGCCGATTTGACCAAGTGTTGATTGAACAAGGGCCGAAATGACTGTCTTAGGTGCCGATATGACCAGGTGCCGAAGTGACTTGAATTCCCTAAAAAGTAACCAGGGAAATTTGAAGACAGAGTTACATATACATTTTGTACATATATTTTCCTTATATGAATGTTCTGAAATTAAAATTAAAATTAGAGTTAGAATGCAATAAACGATGATATGTTTATTCGAAAAAAATATATTTAAAAATATAGTAGAATATGAAAGTTTGTCTTTCCATGTGTTTATCACTATAAAAATTACACGTGACTGTACTCAAGGGTTACAGTGTATATTCACAGGTCTCTGAACAATTATTTGTAGGGATTAGGGTCAATATGGGGCCCGCCTGGCAATATGTCATTATATGACTAGATAAACACGTTAGGGTCAATAAGACAATATGGGACCCGCCTGGCAATGGCATATGTTTATTTAGTCATACTGCCATTGCCAGGCGGGCCCCATATTGACCCTAATCCCTACAAATAATTGTTCAGAGACCTGTGCATATACATTCTTGCCACTCTTGGTCAAATTAGACTCAGTTCTTTAGCATAAATCAAGCACCTTAGAAAAAATAACATAACATGCAGTGGAAAGATATAACAGCTCGTTTGCATCTCTTAATGCTTGTCATACACATTTTGACAATCAAATTTACTTCCACATCATCCGTCATCTGCTCCATTCATTCGGACCCCTCTTTCTTTTACAAACGAAAATTATGCCGAATAGCGGAAGTCATAAGTTTGTTTTGTTCCGGTTTGATTTTTGAGATTGGTCAACAACTGGAACATAACTTTATACGTATTGTCTGTTACCTTGATGGAGTCAATCTAATTATTTCATTTAAAAAAACATTTCTATGAATGAATTGCAACTTTGGAAGTATTGATTTTATTTCGAGACGTAACATTTTATTCGGGAAGTAAGAAATCTGTTTATTTTTTCACTAGCTATTGTTACATAATTTTCAATATTGTGTCACTGTGTCAGTTTGTGAAAATCATTTGTTATCATATCCATGTACCTGATATTGACCTGTATTATGGTAACTCAAAATTCAAGAAGTAGTGATTTAAAGACAAAATGTGTTGATGGGTTCGAGTAATTCTAGGAGGAGTAGAACTATTACTAGTATGAGCACAAGTAGTGAGCCTGAAACAGATCTATTGGGAGCTCAAGGGGGATCTGATTGTCCACCAAGTACTACTAACACTTCAACAAGACAAAGAACTGGCAGTGACGAGGAACAACAGGATTTACAGGCAATACTGGCTTACCTTGTACGCAGGTAGCTTATCGTTGCAAATGCTTAGAACATTTCTAGCCTCACACTTTCTGTACATCTCAAAATCTTTTTTTTTTTTAAATATCTTAATATATTATAGTGAGATTCTTGCTCAATGATGTAATATTCATTGTATAGTAAATCTGCTTTCTTGTATCAAAAACTTCTTTTTTTTTTAATAACAAAGCTGAATGGAAAATCCACTAATTTATAATGGTAATTTTATCCTTAGAACCATCATTATGCACAGCATAGATAACTGTACATGTCTGGTGTTAAAACTTCCACCTTATTGGTTTTTCCTTCAGAGATACACACTATATTGCTTTGTTTTGCGAGAATGGAATTTCTCAAAGCAATATCACATCAAAGACTGTGAAAGCTTAAGATAGAGGATACATGTGGCGAGAAGTCCATATTGAGCAAAACATGTTCAGTAGTACATGTAATATTGTTTGCATTGTCAAGGCAATGTCGGCATAATGTCTCATAGCTATAGTTATACATTGAAATCAAGGAATATTTTTCATATCATGCTTGTCAATTGAGGATCTATTAATATGTACATTTTGTACATGTATGTAAACAACCTAGGCTCAGACTTAATATATATACCAAACATCAAAATAGGAAGTCCATCAACAAATAAACTATTATATGATAATATATTTTATTTCAAATACAAACTTTTCTGGCCTTTGTAATCGATGATCTTCTTTTCATTCTGACATGCAGTCACCACTTCATTTAAGAGATTCAGAACTCAACTGACCAATAAAGAGCTGCATGTGTATATGGGGGATAATGCATGCCTACATGTACATTACAAATATATTTGTTAAAATGTCTACAAAGAAGTACTGTAATTTCTGAGAGAATGGAAAAAAAACATATGAAACACATATGAATAAATTTATTTTGTGTCATCTTAAACACAGTCTAAAACTTTCAAGTCAAATCATGAATTTGGAAAATGCCTATGTTTTTTATGTGCTGATTTGAACTTGCCAGAAAATTGATATAAACAGTCAATTTGGGCAGCAGGTACATATGGTTCTTGGGCCCAGTTGGGGAAATAATTATAAATGCATTTGGTTGAAGGCTACATGCACTGTTCTTGGTCTTTAAATTTTTTTATGGTAAAAAAAATTCCACCATGATCATCAAAGCTAACACATTTTTTTCCTCTTACCACAAATCATTGAACATTTGCAATTGTACATTTTACATTAATTATATGTTATATACTGGAAATAACATGTAGAGAGGGAATTTCACACATGATATACCCGGCATGTTTAATTACATGACACAAACATGTTGTGTATGTGTCAGTGTAACTAGCTGATTGTTACTTGCTGAGTGAATAGTTTCTCTTTTCATCCTGGTTTCCATAATAAAACAAAAAGTTCATAATCAGAAGGAAAAAAATGTTGCTAGATGTTACTGGTATTTCAAACTACAAATGTATGAAACTACCGGTTCACATATCCTAAAAATTCTTTCATGCATGTATAAATTAATTACCTTAAAGGGGCATTATCTGCCATAATCGTAAATTTTTGTTACCCATAAAAACTATCAGATATAATTGATGCCTTAATAAAACGTGTTTCTGTAACTTATAAATGTTATGAAATGTACGTGCAATTGGGGGGGGGGCGGGGGGGAATGTGGCAACTGCTCGTGTTTTGAGATCGATCAAGAAATGGACACCATCTTATTATACCCACCACTCGCACACGCAGAGTGGTGGGTATACTGGAATACCCTTGTCCGTCCGTCCCTCAGCCTTGTGTACGTACGGTGTAACTAGTCATTTGTCTTTTGTTGGATTTTATTCATATATGGTATCTTGGTTGGCCATGATCTGAGCATGCGCATGTTATACCGATTTCACGGATGGTTGATTTTTGCGAGAGTTATAGCCCTTTTCATGTTTGTTTGACCATACGTTCGTCCGCACATCTTGTGTACGCAACTAGTCATTTGTCTTTTGTCGCATTTTATTCATATTTGGTATCTTGGTAGACCATGATCTGAGCATGCGCATATTATACCGATTTCACGGATGGTTGATTTTTGCAAGAGTTATAGCCCTTTGCTGACTTGGACAGACTATTATGTAAACTTCCTACAGATGCACTTATAACTATTCTCAGTGGAGACTTTAATGTAAATGTCAAGAAAAGAGACAAACAAAGTGACTCCTTGCTTAAGCTTGTTCAGTATCATGGATTCCTTCCCACTCACAATAATGTAACACACAGAGATGGTGGAGCACTAGACCACATCTGCATCAACAAAGACATCATCAATAATTCATTCATTTCAACAGTACCACTGCATTATTCAGATCATTTTGCTACAACATTATCCATCCCTTACGAGCTGCTGCTATAAATTATTTCCTTAATTAGCTATGTATAATATTTATATCTAATAGTCTGTATTAAATACATCATTTTTCATCATTCCAAACGTTTACTAGCCAACTGCCCTGGGAGGATACACATCTCTTGATTCCAACATTCTTTACACTCCTTTATGCCTCTCCACCACGTTAAGTCCCACTATAATCTAATACTTTACTACACATCAACTTATGTAGAGCGAGTGGGGGTATCACAGCACGACAACGCGTGCAGTTTCATTAATTATTGACATTGTTTACTGTGTTAATTACGGACAAAGAACCATGCAAGTTTGCAGTTAATAAGTGACAAAATACAAATTATTCGTTTTTACCTGTCACTAGTAAGGTCAGTTGCATATGGAAAAAGCAAAGTCAAATTATTTGCTTGCAAGGAAATAATTAATCGATGGTAATTTTCATTCTCAAAAGGTGAAAAGTGATTCGATAAGCTGTTTAATGTGAAATTTACCTTTATTTCATCATTTTAAAGCTATTTAACAATTACCAAAACATATAATTTTTTTGGTCAAAATAGTAGCTAATGCCCCTTTAAAAAGATACCTATAAATATAAATAATTAAATATAGAAAATGTTTGTAGATATAGTTTTAAACCATGAATAATGTATTCTTAGCAACACAACTGCGTTTGTTCATATACAAATTTTGTTTGTATAATACATGTACATGTCATTATTTAGAACATATTATTTGACCCATAAAAGTTCACAAAACAGAATATTATAGAAAGTGGTAAATATTTATGACATGGATAAATGTACAATAAGTAACATGCATATATCCATGCTATTAAATACAGAGATCTTTTGTGTATATGACCTAAATCAGGGAAATATGATGGATAAGCCTTAAATTTTGTAGGAAATACAAAAAAAAAAAAAATTGTAGGTTTTCAGTGATTTTCTTTTTTTTCTAATTAATTTGATAAGAAAACATTTATTTTTGGATTATACTTTTCTGTGAATGTATCATATTTCTAACAAATGGAATTGGACTATTGAACATATTTTTAGACGAGTTGCAACAAAGTTGCATTCGGCTTATGATTTGGTGAAAGGCGGACGTATGTTAGCCTATCTTCGTTAACGCGATAGCGCTCTTAGTTTTGGCCGATCAACATAATTTTTGGTAGGAAACATTATTACACTATTATTTAGAGCGAGTTCAAAATTCAGATTAATCTATTGGTTTTTTATAGAAAAAGTACATACTTTGAGAATTACACATTTCTGTGAAACTACAAAAGATAGAAACTTAATATTTGGTATGGGTGGAGATGCCAATGTGAAGTTGTGCATTCAACATTTTTTATCCCAGGGGCTCAGCCCCACCCCACTGGGGAATCTGTATAAAAAATGTGACTGAGATCCCCACCCTAAACCATATATACATTGTATTTATGATCAGGGTGACTAGGCAAATTAAATGCATTATACATGTAGCTCAGGCCCTGGGGTCATACCCCACCCCCTACCTGAAGTGAACTTTTTAATGGTTGAGATCCCCACCCCTAAGCCATATATATTTATGATCAGGGTGACTAGGCAAATTAAATGCCTTATAGCTCAGGCCCCAGGGGGTCATACCCCACACCCTACCTGAAGTGAACTTTTTAATAGTTGAGATCCCCACCCTATACCATATATATTTATGATCAGGGTGACTAGGCAAATTAAATGCATTATAGCTCAGGCCCCGGGGTCATACCCCACCCCCTACCTGAAGTGAACTTTTTAATGGTTGAGATCCCCACCCCTAAGCCATATATATTTATGATCAGGGTGACTAGGCAAATTAAATGCCTTATAGCTCAGGCCCCAGGGGGGGGGTCATACCCAACCCCCTACCTGAAGTGAACTTTTTAATGGTTGAGATCCCCACCCCTAAGCCATATACCTGAATATTTATCATCAGGGTGAATAGACAAATTAAATGCCCCAAGAGTTGAGGCTTGGGGTCATCACCATCCCCTACCGGAAGTTTTTTTGAGAATTGCACATACATGTACATGTATCTCTGAAACCATTTTGTCAATTTTAACCAAATTTGCCCAAATGTTCCTTGGGTGATCCTCTTCCAAAGTTATGTTCGGCATGTCGGGAGTCCCAAGAGGGGGCCTAAAATGATTAATTATTTTAATATTTAAAAATCTTCTTCTTGTGAACCAGCAATGCCAGAAGATTGATACTTGGCACATAACATTGATAAAACTTGAAAACAGGAATCCAGTTATAGCTTACAACCATGTAATTTCCAACAGACAATTGATTACCACTCATGCTTAGATCATGTGTATACCAACATTGATGCCAGTGTAGACATACAAGCAAACATGGGGTAATCGTAATCAGTTGTAATCGATTACATTTTTTCATGTATTCGGATGTAATCAGCCATTTTTTAGATTACATGTAATCATAATGTAATCGATTACATTCATTTTGACCCTGTAATCGTGATTACATTTAGATTACTTTTCATCATTTTGACTTATTTTGTCTTAACTGAAACATATATCTCCTTAGATATTTAATGTATCATTTATGTAAATTAATTTTCTTCATGGAATTTATAAAACAAATAATGTAGAATGGTTTACTAGAAAAAATTTAAAGTTTATTGACATCTAAATAAAAAAAAATATTATGAAATTCAATTGTTAAAAACTCCAAAAAAAATCTATTAAAATAAAGTGAAAATCACAACATGATCAAAAGATATCATTCTATGTTTAATTGCAATCAAAACTATCACAGGTACAAAAAATATTAAGTATTAATTATGGCTTCAAAGACTTGATATCCAATCAAATAATATCTCAATTTCAATTTCTTTAGGGTTTCAAAATTTCAGTGAAAACAGTTTGCCGACTTGTGTAAAACACAACAAGCTCTAAAATTTTTAATTATCTGACACAACTTTTAAGATTTCATATATGAAATTACTTCTATGAAAGACTATCTCCATGTCCTCATGATTTCCGTAAGATAAAGAAATATTTTATATAAACCAAAACATATGTATCTCATGAAGATTTCACTAAAGATATTATATAAAAAGTAAAATGTAAATTATAAATTTCAGAAACATTTATTTATGATGCTCATAGTAGAATAACACATATTTTCAATCTCATAGTAGAATAACACATATTTTCAATCATACATGTACATATTACAAATTAACTGATAAATAGCCAATTGTAATATTTGTAATATTTTGGTTTTTTTTGTAAAGAATATTAATATTTCAATGGGGCTTGTATCTGATATTCAGAGATACAGGTATGTGATATTTCTGCATTTATTTTGGTGCTGATTTTCCTTTTAATATTAGATTATATGATAATTTTCATTATTTATAGGTTACTACTTGTAATGCATCTTTTATTAAACCCATTTACATAAATTAAGGATTTAGTTTTCATATTTAGACTGAGAAATTATGCATATTTTTAAGCAGGTTTTTAGAATCAGAATGACTTGTTTTTTTTCTTCTGAAATATATATAAATTAAAGGACACACATTGAAATGGTGTGAAATTTAGTAATGGTGATTGTTACATAATTTGGTGTCATAAATTCATAAATAAGGCCTTAATTGGAGAAGACTTTTCTAAGTTGTGAAACTTGTGTCCTATCCAATTGTTTCTTATTGAACAATAAAATATGTTTAAAAAAAGAAGAAGAAAAAAAGACCTTAATTACAAATTTTATCTGTGGCACAAGTTAATTAACTGCTAGTTTATTATCCACAACAAACTTTTGACAGGTAAGGATGTTTGAAAGAATTAGTACCAGATTGCCAACTCCCAGATTGCCGAGTCCATTTTGCCGAATCCCATATTGCCGACTTTTGTTAAAAATGACAAAGTTTCATAATATTATTTTTTATTTAAAAAAAAATATTGATGATGTGTACATATTTTATTGAAAGCAGTAATTTTTCATGCAATTTTAATTAGAAAAACCATAATCAAATGCACTGATGAATAGGAGATGCCATTCCTTATTACTCAAATAATTGAAGAACAATAGAAATAAACTACAAATAAGTAAATGTTTATTTAGAGTTTTACTAAGTCTCGCTCAAATGCCAAATTTGGGACCTATTTACAAAACAAAAAATGTGTATTCTCTCATGTTTATGCTAGTTATTATTCACAGAGCATATCTTTTGAAATTATTTCTTGGCATCCTTCATCTTGACAGAAATCATGGTTGTCTGGAGGACTAATCCACCGTATATCCTTTTGACTTTGAGCTCGAATGCTATAATCTAAACTCCCTTGTATGTCAGACCATTTCAAAAGAAATATTTATTTAATTATTTACAATATTCCTTCATAAATTAGAAGCATTATTCTACTTGCAATAACAATATTTTTCATATGTTGGCAATTTGGGAATCGGCTAATTGGACTCGGCAATTTGGGATTCGGCAAACTGGGAATCGGCAATTTGGGATGCTACCGTTTGAAATTATTTGATATATATTATTATATACATGTATAGTATAAGATGGAATGAATATTGGTCATAGTAATAAGACACAACATATTTTATGAAAAAAAGGAAAACGAGAATTGCTGTTTATAATTTACAATGTACTGTATGTTATTGCATGTAATGATCACATTAAAACTGAATTGTAATTCATAGCTCTGAGTAAGAAATACATTAAAAAAGAAGAAGAGATATTGGACAGATGCACATGGGACATAATAACATAAAACACTGATATATTGGTTGTCATGACATTAAATGTAATCAGTAATGTAATCGATTACATTTACAAAGTAATTGTAATGTAATCGATTACATCTGAAAATAATTGACCCCAAGTCTGCATACAAGAGGCATATTGGACAGACCATAAACTTGTATGGTTGCAGATACCTTTCTAATAGTACTAATTGTAAGATGTTTTAAAAAAACAGTGTATTTTCTCTTCTTTCACTCATATGATTTTGTCACTGTTTCTCCTCTGTCATCTAAAACAAACAACTGCTACAACATACATTTGTAACATCTGTTATCCTCATAATTGATTTTTTGTCCTCTGAAACTTGATGATATCTTGAATAGTCTTTATATTACATAGGAAAATATTTCCAATCCATCATACATGCATGACTTGTTTATTCTTTAGTTTCTTACTTATTTATAAAACAAGACCAAGTGATTTTGTCTTGCAACTTGGCCGTTGCATCTCTGATGCTTTCTCGATTTTTCTCTTTGACATAAACATAAATTTAGAAGGCAACAATATAGTTTTCTTTAGTTTTGCTAAGTAAAATGTATACTGATACATCAGATATACATGTAATTGGTTCCAATGAGAAAAACATGCTATTTTTAGCTCACCTTGCCAAAGGCATGGGAGCTATTGTCCGTCCTCTGTTGTCTGTTATCTTTTCACATTTTAATCTTCTCCTCTGAAACCGCCTAGTCAAATGAACCGAAACTTGGTAGGAAGCATCTATTGAACTTGGAAGGTCCTTTATAAAGATTGCTCTTTTCGTCCTGATCCATATACAAACATGGCCACCATAGGCAATTTTTGTTTCTGATTGATCAATTTCTAAACATCTTTTCCCCTGAAACTGCATGCCCAAATGAACCCAAACTTGGTAGGAAGCATCTATTGAAGATCCTCTATATAAAATGCTTATTTTGTCCCGATCCATTAACAAACATGGTCGCCATAGGCAATTCTTGTTTCGGGTTGGTCAGTTTCTAAAAGTCTTCTCTGAAACCATTGGACCAAATGAACCACATATAACTTGGTGGGAAGCATCTATGGAAGATCCTCTATTAGGTTTGCTCATTTCGTTCCGATCCGTTAACAAACATGGCCGCCATATATAATTCTTGTTTCTGGTTGGTCAATTTCTAAAAATCTTTTTCTCTGAAACCGCTTGCCCAAATGAACCCAAACTTGGTAGAAAGCATCTACAATGTATGGAAGATCCTCTATATAATTGCTTATTTTGTCCTGATCCATTTACAAACATGGTCGCCATAGGCAATTCTTGTTTCTGGTTGGTCAATTTCTAAAAAATCTTCTCTGAAACCGTTGGACCTAATGAACCATATACATGTATAACTTGGTAAGAAGCATCTATGGAAGATCCTCTATTAGAATTGCTCATATCATTCCGATCCGTTAACAAACATAGCCGACATATGTAATTCTTGTTTCTGGTTGGTCAATTTCTAAAAATCTTCTCCTCTGAAACTCCTTGGCCAAATGAACCGAAACTTGATTGGAAGAATCCATAGCAGGTTCTCTATACAGATTGCTCTTTTTGTTCCGATCCGTTAACAAGCATGGCCACCATAGGCAATTCTTGTTTCTCAGCTTTCTGGTTGTTCGATTTCTAAAAAATCTTCTCCTCTGAAACCGCTTAGCCAAATAAACCGAAACTTGGTAGGAAGGATCTATGGAAGATCCTCTATAAAGTATGCTCATTTCGTCCTGATCCATTAACAAACATGGCCACCATAAGCAATTCTTTTTTCTGGTTGCTCAATTTCTAAAAAATCTTCTCTATAACTGCTTAGCCAAATGAACGAAACATGGTAGGAATCATCTATGGAAGATCCTCTATTAAGATTGCTGATTTCATTTCGATCCATTAACAAACATTGCCAAAAATAACAAAGGATCTGTTTAAAAGTATTCTCCTGAAAAACTAATTAACCGATTGTGATTGGACCAAAAATGTACTTGAATGAACATTACTGGATATGATGGTACATACTCTTTGTTTTTTTGTATCAGATCTCAAAGATAGCAGCTGCATTTGTACCACAGATATCCCACTGATGGCGATACAACATTTTGTGATCAAGTTTGTCCGTGACTTGTGGCAGGTCTGTGGTTTTCTCGGGGTACTCCGGTTGCCTCCACCAATATAACTGACTGCTACAATATACATGTAGTTGAAATATTGTTGAAAGTGGCGGTAAGCACCATAACCCTAACCCTTTGTACCATATAGGACATTCCAGTAGGAGGTGATAGCTTAATTTTCTGCTAGGATAATGTGTAAAAATATTCTCAGAAAGTAACTGAACTTTATACATTTTGTATGAACTTCAACTACAATTATCATTGGAAGATCCTGTACCAAAATAATGTTTTTTCAGCCCTCCTGACATTGAAGATCATGTAACTTTAGGGAGGGAGCAATAATTATTATTGATTGAATGATGACCGTCATTTTCCTGTTCAAAACTGCCATAGAATATATATATATACACCTTCTAGTGTTCTACGACCCCTGATGTTATGACATACAAATGTTTTAGTAGATTTCATGGTTAATGGCTATGCTGGAACAATGTACCTTAGAACTGTATTTGTATAATACTATGTTGTACTGTTATCTCTGTGTTATATAATAAAACTAATACTAATTAGGTATGATTACAGTGGCCAGGTGAGGATAGTTACACAGAACGAGGATGATGATGATGATGCTGAATACTCTGATGATTACGAGTTCTGTAGCAGTGCCTCTAAACCTCCCAAAGGTAGGCATAGTATTGATATCATGTTAGCTGATGCTGTTTCTGTATTTCTATATCATTATATAGCCATTTCAATTCACTTATGTCAAACACAGTTCATATTTACTGTGCTTATCTACAAGTTATACAGTTTTATCACAGTCCTCGAAATCAAAATTTGAATTTACTGGTCGGAATCAAATTCTTGAATTTATTTTTTATATAGTTCCAAATAAAAACTGAAAAATTTACTGCTCTGAACTCCGAAAGTTTTAATAGTCTTGAGCTGGAGGACCGGTGCGCATCATGAGGACTGTTATCTTAGGAAATATTATTTTTTAGCAGTTTTGGGGTATTCTGCTGTTTGTGACACAGCCTGGTGTTCGGTCTGTGTAGTTGTTGTGCACAAATCTTGCTGCTCTTTTCTGTACCTGTTCTATGGATTTGATCTTTTTTTGGTTAGATGGATCCCAAACCGTTCTTGCATATTCCACTGTAGGTCTTACTATTGCTGTATATGCTGCTGACTTTACAGGTTTTGTGCAGTCTTTAAGATTTCGACAGATAAATCCTAGCATCTTGTTTCCTTTGCCAACAATGTTATCTACCGGTATGTGTCTATCCCAGGATAATTTGTTGTTGATGGTTATGCCTAGGTATTTGCTGGCTTCCACATTATCCAGAGTATGTCCATGTAATTTGTAACTTGTTTGCCTCACCTGTTTGTTTTTTTGGTGCTATTCTGATGACAATGCTTTTTTTTTGCATTGAAACTTATCTGCCATTTGTTTTCCCAGTCTTATAGAAATGTAAGGTCCCTCTGCAATAGGTCACTGTCAGTCTGGTTGTTAATAGTATGATAAAGAAGGCTGTCATCTGCAAATAATTTGATCTCGGATGAAGTTGCTGTTTCTGGCATGTCGTTGATGTAGGCCAGGAACAGTAGAGGTCCAAGAACTGTACCTTGGGATACACCAGAGAGTACTGGAACTTGCTTGGAGACAGTCCCTTCAAGTATTACACTCTGCTTTCTGTTCTCTAAGAACGAGCGAATCCATCTGTTGGTTTTGGGGTTGACGCCATAGTATTCTAACTTGTGTAGATCAGAAGGCAGTGGTGTGGAACTTTGTCAAATGCCTTTGCAAAGTCTAGAAGGATGATATCGACTTGCGAGTCTCTTTCCAATTTTGATGCTATATCATGGATGGTTACAATGAGTTGGAATTCGCATGATCATTTTTTGCGGAATCCATGTTGAGCATTAGTTAGAATTTTATTTCTGTCAAAGTGTCCCATTACACTACTATGCACTATATGTTCCATGACCTTGCATGTTATGGATGTAAGTGATACAGGTCTGTTATTAGAAGCTAAGTGTCTTTCGTCTTTCTTAAAAAGTGGTACTACATGTGCATCTTTAATTGTTAAGTAAGCATTTATCTGTTGATAATCTGACATTTATCACACCATGTAGTAAGCACATTCAACTGTAACATACATCTGTCAAGTAAATTGCGATGTTCGAGTTTGACATGGTAAAATTCGTGATTTTATTATTAACAGGACCATTTATTGAGTTCGACTGTTCGAGGTATCGGTGTATGAGCGAAAGAGGTTTTTCTTACTTAGAAATATAAGGAAAATTGACGTGACTTTCAAATCAGTTCGAGCCATCCGAGTTCGAGGGACCGAGGTTTGACTGTACATGTATTTCTCATTCTTGTTTTTATGGCAATGGTGTTATTATTATTAAAAAAAAAATCATTAAGACTATAATTATAATTATTGAATCTTTGAGAAGGTTTTTTTTTGCTATAAGGGGCAGTCATGGTCGTGATCGTATGGTAGTTGGATTTATAATTATCTATGCAATCAGTGCCTATCACCACTAATGTTGTGAGTTCGAACCCCGCTCAGGCGAGGTGTACTCAGTACAACATTAATGATTATGTGATAAAGTTTGACAGTGACCTGTGACAAGTCAGTGTTTT
Source organism: Bathymodiolus brooksi (assembly GCA_963680875.1). Lineage (NCBI taxonomy): Eukaryota > Metazoa > Mollusca > Bivalvia > Mytilida > Modiolidae > Bathymodiolus > Bathymodiolus brooksi. The sequence goes on along the minus strand of OY804578.1, from coordinate 55,650,500 downwards.
CTCTGGGTACTCCGGTTTCTCCACCAATAAAACTGACTGCCACGATATAACTGAAATATTGTTGAAAGTGGCGTTAAACACCATAAACCTAGACCAATCTTCTTTGCTAAGAATATAGAAAGGATTTCAATCTACATGTATGTGTTCAATTACAAACGATAAATGTTTCATAGAATTATCCCTCTCGTGAATGGTACATTTGTATGGAAAATACAAATTGTAGAATTTAACCTCTCACTAAATGAACCATATGAATTTATACAGTACATGACAATCTCTACCAAGTTTTAGGTGGATTTCCATCCATGTTTAATTGCATTCACATCCTTTCATGTTGAATATATACTTAGTTTATAAAATATTGCTGAAAATGGTGTTTTTCATGCACTCGTTTATTTTATTTTTATGTATATTTTCAGCTGACGACAATCCTGACACCAGTAGAATAGATGTAAGTTTATAAGTGATTAATGGGGAAAGCATTGTTTACCAAAATATACTGGCAAGTGGTGGGTTGTTGGTTCTATAATAGCCCCCTCTTATAAGACCACTCTCATCAGGCTAGATTTCACATGCACTGAGATAGTAAAATACCACTAGTTACCCCTCTCAAGGGTGGCCACTTCTCTTATCAGGCCACTCTATCATTGTAAAAAATTGCGAGTCGAGTAGATCTTATAAGAGGGGGACTACTGTATATAATGTATGCAGTAAAATTATAATATGATAACAAGTCCTTTTTGAAACATACATTTTGTGGTTTTCGTGAGTATCACAAAATGATATGCATCACTGGAATAAGGTTATGTACTTGAAATGTGGTTTTCCATTAACCCACAGACTTTGAATTTTATGTATCAAAGTTTAAATGCTAACATTAAATTCCATTGCATTTTCACTTATACTATTGACTATTTTCACAAAGACAATATTTTTGCCACATACAGATTATAGACCCTTTTCTGAGACAATGTTGATAGTTCAATAATTTGAGTTACCACAGACAGATTACTTTTAGATATTGACATATTAACACAGATATCTAAGGTCATAGATTCGGTGTATTTGTCCTGTTATATATTATTATCCTTGACATGTGTGGACACAATCACTGACCAGCAACTTCCAACTTATTCTTATATACCAAGGATGTGGAAATTTAGGACGTCCTATTACATTTTTTGTTTACATGTATTTTGCCTTTCAGCACTAACTGACAAGAGGGCATTTGATACAAGACATGTGAACCCTGAATTTCTATACAAAATGTACCACATTATGAAAAAAGGTTATCATGCCCCTGTCGCTTGGCATCTGGGGAGGAGAGGCATTAAATTTTACCAGTGTCTGTCTTCCCCCATTTGTTTTTCAGTCAATAACTTGAGTTCCACTTAAGCAAATAATTTTAGATGTATACACATGGTCAAGGACCTTAAAAAGAAGCTCAAGTTTGATTTTAGACTTGCCCACTTATTCCGTTGTGGATTTATACCCCTGTTTACCCTAGCTGGAAGCAGGGACTTCATGTCCTAAGTACACATTCTTCTTTTTTCAAAAAACCTTTTAAGAGCACTAATGTAAATACAGATTATGTAATAGTTCATTTATAATGCATTGTAAAAAAACAAGAAAGAGAAAAAAGGCACACAGGAATATGCCCTCAAACACATAGTACAGTCACGCAAAGGCATGGTCAGCACCCTCTACTTTATAGTTTCTTGCCTTCTAGATAATTAATATTTCTCCCATTATTACGGTGTTTTAACCCCGTTGAACCAGTGGTGGAAAAATCTGTAATCCTCTAGAGGATTAAAATGTCTTGTGCCTTTCCCCGCATGTTGTCAAATCAGTAATTGAATCGGATTTTGAAATAAAGTTCATGTTAAATAATGGGAGAAACAAATTCTCCTTCAGTTGCCCATGTGGGTTACGATATTTCTCCACTCTCTTGAGTGGAGAAATATCATAACCCACGGGCAACTAAAGGAGAATCTATATATATATACATTGTATACAGTGGAACCTGTGCGATCCGACACCTGAGGTTTCCGACATCCTGTGACTTCCGACAAGAATTCCAGGTCCCAAAATATTTCTTTTACATTCTTTGTTAAAAAAACCTTGAGTATTCCGCAACCTGTTACTTCCGACATCCGACACTGTTTTACGATCCCAGTGTTGTTAATTACACTTAATTAATCCTGTCTTATCCGACCCTTTGATCTGCTCATTAATAAATTATCATCCTTTCATATCATTAAATATAAACCATTAGCAAATTGACAGGCTTAGCTCACAAATAAATTGTGATTTTAACTGATTGATTGGCAGGTAATTAGAGGCTCATTAGTAAAGGTTAAAAGTTAGTTTACAAAGAATACATATGTAATAATTAAAATTTTACAGTTATATTTAACTGTTTTCACTTCTTTGTAAAGGACATGGCTACAACCATTATCTGATAAATTATGAAATTGTTCTATGCTTGTGTACACACATAAATTATGATTTGAATTTATTGATTGACAGGTGATTAGAGACTCATTGATAACTTACCAATAATAAAAAATTATATTTTACAAATAACTGTTTTCACTTTCTTTGTAAAGTACATGGCTACAACCAACAATTAACTGATCAGATTATGGAATTGTTCTAAATAAATTGTGTAAAAATTAAATATTAAATGTATTTTCATGTACATTGTATAAAATCCCTTTACATTGTAGTTCCAATTATTTAAACCTTCCCACATAATTTCTTCCCCAAGTTAAATTTGTGAAAATTGCTGTTAACCAAAAAGAAAACCTGAGTTTTCCGACATCCTACATACAATCTGATATATTTCCTTGGTCCCTTGGTGTGTCGGATTAGACAGGTTCCACTGTATATATATATATAGGGTCGACACATGTAAGTTGCTGTTAACTTAAGATTGTATGAATATGGACACGAACGAGTTAAAATAAGGAAAAAGAGATGAAATAATAAAGAAATAAAGACATTTTATTGAAAATAAATATGTAAACAGAACATTAAAAAGGGGGGTGGTAATTCCGTGCTACGAGCACCTGTCCTTTCAACCATATTTCATTTAGAGGTAAATGTTTCATTTAAATCTAATTGATTCCATTTGACATTGCTCAATTTCTAGTCAGAATCTGGAATAAATATTTAACCTAGGAATTGATAGGTTATAAATTAGAATATATTCTGTGTTTTTGTTATCTATTTATAGATTTAATTTATACTATAGATTTATATAGGACACAACAAGTACATAAATAATCTATCCATTTATGATACAGTCAAACTTGAACTGGGTTGCACAAAGCTCAATTAAATTTAAGTCTTGATTAAACCTTATAATTAAGTGTAAATTAATTTCTTGTACATTTCAAATACTTACAAGTGTAAATTAAGTTTTAATTGATGCTTACATTTAATTGAGGTTTGTGCAAACTAGTCCTGTTTTAGTGACAACCTCTAGATCTACAATGTATTAAGTAAAAACTTGGATTATGTGACCTTCATTTTCATTTCCCTTTAGAGTGCATTTCATATTTTATTTAACAACCTGTAAGACAGACAAATTTCATTGTTTTTCACAGTTTTGATATCAAATTATTTTCATTTGTTATGTATCAATAAAGGTAATATTATATACCCGTATTTGATAAGGACTTTTAGCAGATTCATGGAAAAATCAGGTAGACAAAGTACGTGTAGACTGAATTTTGCAGACTGAAACTAAGACAAAAATTGAAGCCAATATATGGAACATAGGAAGACCAAGAAAGGCTATAATTTAGAATGTATATTTATAGGCTTAAATTTATATAGGTCATTCTTTTTCAATAGATTTCTAGATACAATGTTCTAAATTTTAAAATATGTGTTAAGGATTTAAATGTAGGTCATGAATTAGGATGTTCTTAATTTCTCTGAATAAATTTATTAATTAACGTATGCATAATTTGAAGAATATAATATTATTAATAGAAATTATATAGTATCTACTAGCAACTGCGAGCTGTCAAGTTCGGTAGTTCACTCATTAAGTCGGTGAACATGCATTTTAAGTGTGAGGTTTAATTTTCGTCACATAAACTTGTAAATGGGATATCAGATTTTTATTTAGTTTTGGTACATGTACATGTATATTACATGAAACATTTTTAAACTTCTCGTTTATGATTACCGGTATGGCATTGAATGTATTGCAGTGATTGAAATTATCAGCTACATTTTTCTATTAGTAATTTACCAAAATACTCAAAGCTTATCAACATTTTGTTATTAACTTAATCTAGGTACATGCAAGTTACATTGTATTATGCATGATAAGATATTTAAAAGTTTAACCTTGAGAAAAGGATCAGGGGTATACAAGGGTACTTTTAATACAACTTTTTGTGATAAAGTTTGTGAGTAACTTGTCATTGGGTTCTCTGGGTACTCTCATTTTTCTCCACCAGAAATTGACCATGTTACTATAAACTAAAATACAGTCAAACCTATATACAAAGGAACCTGAATATATATATGTGCCCTTTAGGAGCAATTGCCTTTTTATGCAGGTTAAAATTATATGTATTATTCATTAATGTGAAACATGAGGCTGCTCTTTATAGATAGTGATCTGTTATATTAGGTGCCTTTTAAGGCAGGTTTGATTATATCGTTACCTACCCTAACCTGAATTTCATTATTACCAGTTTTATAGACCAGTTCAATTCATATAATTATGGTCTGTTCTTTGCTTAAATTTAATGAGCAAGGATTAAGATTTTACATGAGCTTGAAATAAAATTCATATGAAACTCGGGTTATAGTATATGTTAACAAAGTTGAGGAAAGGTGCTGTTATTGTTGTTGTACATCTCACAGTTACCAGTGCTGCTTAACGCATGGGCACGCTGGGAAGTTGCCTGGGGCTCATGAGCATAGGGGCCCCATGCTAATCTATGTATGTTGTGTACAGCATGTTTTTCTAATGTTTAAACACTGATTTTGTTGGAAATACCAATACAATAAATATATGTTTAATTTTATCGACAATTGCAGTTTTATTTCTGTCAGTGGTTGTGTCGGTATGGACCCCAGTGAACTGCTTTGCCCAGGGCCTATAATGCTGTTAAGACGGCCCTGACAGTCACTGTACGGTCCTCATGATGTGTTTTACTCATATATTCATATCTTTTGTACATGTACCATTTAAAATCTGATAAATAGAGAATATTATATGGCTCTTTCAGTATCACATCCTGTAATCAACCGGAGACACCAATATCATCCCGAGAGCTTTAGCTAGAGGGATGATATTGGTCGAGGATTGATACGGGATGTGATATGGAAAGAGCCATTTCATATTATGTTTATCATATACTTAAACATGAGAAAGTCTTGTTCTGTATTATGAATTGTGACGTCGACGTAGTCACATGATCAATATCATTTTAAGAGGTATGATAAAGGGGTGATGATATCGATATCAGTCACGGCAGACAAATACAGTCGTAATGTTCTTTCAGTATTATATATGCAAATTTCCTTTATTTAGTGCTAAGTATATGATAAAACATATTTGTAGACAATTTAAACCCTGAATTAAATCATTTATTACACTTTATCAGTATTTCAGACTTTGCAATATTTCTTACTGAGCATTAGGATGTTTAGGTGGACTGTCACTGGCTACTTGATGCAAATCAAAATTGTCCATCCATATCCATTACAAATGTATCACATATCACATTTGAACAATACAACTGTATGGTTTCCACACATTCTTGTCATACTTGGTACTGTCCAGTTTACAGTATGCAAGAATATATTATTTATAACCAATCAAAAACAAAAAATTAATAAGCACCAAAAAGATGACTAATTGACACAGAAAATACAAAAAAATCAATTTTATTTATTTATAGATATATAATCTTACCACTTTAAATTTGAACTATTTAAAAACAGGTATAGCTGATAAAAAGTATTGTTTTCCATATCAACTTTATCAGGTTGAATATATATGTCTTATAAAGGTCCTGTCAGATATTCTATAGGATAAAGTTAGTATAAAAAAAATCCAATGTCCTATAAAGTATAAATAGAATAAATCAGGTATTTGATGATATAGGATGGAATATACATTGTATCTGCAATTCAGTAATAACATTTAAAGTTAGCATGATGAAATACATTGTATTAACACATCATGTTTATGTGTGTTTTTTTTTCTCCTTTGTTTTCAGGCGAATGATCTAAAAATTCAAATTTTGAAAGATTCAGGAAGATATCAAAAAGACGTAATCATGACGAGAAAAAAGCCGACCACTATTGTTGATATGATTTATAATGTAAGAGGATTACTTTAAACATGTGAAAAAACGGTACAATTAGAGAAATATTTTTACCTCTCCCTGTACTCGCACCACTTCTCCCTGTTGTCTCTCACTTCTCTTTTGTCAACACCTGAAGGAGAAGTCACTTCTCCCTCTGATTTCAAAGTAGTGAGAGCCCTGAGAATTTGTGTCATCATTATATTTATTATTGAAATCATAATACAAGAACAGCACATCTGACCTTGGGATATGGAGGAAAATTTTGCATGGTTTATTTCCTATTGTAAAAATTCATTCATGATCTTATTTGTGTCCCATAAAACAAATGATTACATAAGACAATGCCATAAAGAACACAAATGATGCATCAACAATGAAATTCAAGGATAGCTTATAAAAAAAGTAGGCAAATGATAATCTTCATTTAGCTACATTTTACATGTAAGTAACAATTAGAATCTTAAAAGTGTATGCATGTCAATCATATTTACAGATTCAAAATTGTTTCTTAAGTTTGATCAGTTACATTGCCAAATGGGGGTGTTGTGGACTCCATTCGCCGGTTTAACTATACCACATTTTGTGCCTGTCCCAAGCCAGGGCCTGGATTCCCAACATCATAGGTCATGGTCTGTTTTCTGTTCCTTTGTTTGAGGTGAAAGGTGGTTGTTCGTTCTGTTGATATTGGTGGAATTATTGACATCACTGTTTAAACTTTCTTTTCATAAGCTTAAAATTTGCTTCTAAGTTGTTATTCACCACCCATTAAAGCTGCCATTTAAATTCAATTCCTTTTCTATATGGTGCCAGACAAAATGAAAAAATGATATATGTCAACATCTTGTACAAAAAAGAACATGATATTTACGTTAAAATGTCAATATGCAAATACAAGTTTTATCGCTCTACGCTTCATAGGTGCTCATATTAAAGGAAGCTTATATATATAAGAATAAGGAGAAGCTGCAATTTAGTACAAACAAATTCCACAAATTTCAACATCTCTGTTAACCTACACGTCACATTTGATTGACTCTGGAAAAGTTTTTCTTTTAAATCTACTCCAGACTGCTGAGATCCAGTAAAAAGGGACCATGTTTAATGGATATTATAAAGACATGTCTATGATGATACTGCATTGTCAATTAAAATAAATACAATGTTTGTGTTTGTATATGGCTCCCTTTTCCAGATAACGAAACATTTTGCAACTAGACCAAAACTATAATATGCATATTTTTACCACTTGACCAGACCTTTGATGGTGTAATTTGTACTTCAACTCTTTAAAAGCTGTAATCTAATTACAAGTCAAAGCTTATATACAATGAGATAATATGGGGAAACAGCATGTTATTGTTTTGTTTTTGTTACTCACTGATCATAGATTATTTTTATTTTTTATTGTGGCAGAGAGAGATTGGAAGAAGAGGACAACAACAATTTAGCTGTGATGACAGAAGGGCTATTTATTGCCAGTAAGTTTATATAAACCAACTCAGTTATAGTATTCTAACATATAATACTGATATTCCAATTGAAATTTGGCTGACTACCTTGGTTATCATCACTCATATATACTGGTAATAGGATAGTGGGTGTTCAGTGTCACAGCAATATTGAAGTTATCTTATGGTGGTCATTTTTTTTATGGAAGAGACCAAATTGTAAAGTAACCAGAGAAAAGAACCAACCTGCCACAATTAAACCAAAACTTTACCATATGAAGTTTAACACAAGTGGGAATCTAATGAAAAAACTTCAGTGTTGATGGGGACTGACTACATAGGTAGATGTAAATCCATCTAACATATGATCACAGCAATGTCTGTTCCCGATACTAGTAATGATGCAATTGTTCTTATATATTTTTGAAATTTTTGTACTTGACATACAATTACATGCAGGCTATTTTTTATTTTTGCTTCTTCCATTATCACCTTTTAAATAAGAGAAGTTTAAAAATACCAAAGGGGTAATAAGAAGCTGTAAATCTAAGAAGCTCTAGGACAGACAATGCAATGACCAAAAGGACAGACAATGATCTAAAAAAACACTACACAGAAAACTAAAGATTGAGCAACATGAACCCCAGAAAAAACTGGAGGTGAACTCAGGTGCTTTAAATTTGTTCAATTTACACATATTAATGTAATAAATATTCATATACATTGTACATGCATGCTCTATCAAATAATGTTGTATCTTATTGTATATAGGAGAAGACTTTATAAGTTTGTTTAACTTGTGTCTTTATGTTTAAACTAAAAAGATATTTTAAATTTGTGTCAGCTGTCTTAGTAGTTTTTTATGACAATTTCAAAATGTCAAAAATATTCTTAAGCATCAGAAATGTAAATGTAATATTTGCCATTAAACAATGTTGTGATATGAATATTTAATTTTGTAGTGATGAATTTCCCAAGATTTATTGAGTTCCAGTCTATGGGTATCAAAATTTAACATATACTAAAATAGGCAATTGTTCAATAAATCTTCTTTACTAAGTGAGAAATACAACATGTGAGCCTCTAGTGTTTATTTCAGATATTTTTCAAACCACAGACACAAGTTGTCTCCCTTCTCATTTATTAATTTTATTTATTTTCAGATATCTTCCAAACCACCGACATATTGTTGATAATTATTTCCATAAAGCTTTCTGTGGTACATACTCAAAGGAGGGAAATATTTTTCTCACAGCTGCTCAAGGTTTGTGAAAAATTTGACTTTTATTGCTTTTAATCAAAGCAGACAGTTGTTTTATTTTAGTTCACCTGACCTGTAGAGTCATCACTTGTTATAATCTCTAATTATCATACATTTAAATATGTTAAATTGTCGAACCAAATAAAACCATGAACATCCCTGGATGGTCATCTATGAAATTTTTTTTTTATTCAGATCAAAATTTAATCTAGAAGAGTAGAAATATTACACAAATCAATGTTTTACAAATATGTTTTCTTTTAAAATCATATGCAGCATCTCAATATATGTAGTGATAGTGATGTGAAGCAATTTTTCAGCTTTATCCTGGCAAGGACAAGCTAAATTTCAATGAGATGATGATGAGATCCGATTTGTACTAGACCAACACACTTAATTGGATTTTTATAGTGCTAGCTCATTGAAACAACAGTTAGTCATGTCGCCCCACTTGGACACATTAGCCTCATTCCGAGCCAACCAGTCTTAGCTCTTCTCCTTAATTTGATGCGGTTTCTCAATATATGAAATCTTTGTAAACTTAGCATATCTTTATTTGAACTAATGGCTATTTTAAACTGCTGTAACAAATTTATCCCAATAATCTTTTGTGATTTACATGTTTCACAGTAAATATATTCGAGTACATGAAAACGAGATTTATATTTTCTGAAATTATGAAATTAGATGTTCTTTTACATTTCCTTTACAGACCAAAATGTGAGGATCTATAATACAGAAATGGGTAAATTTGATAAGTTTAAAACCATCAGGGCAAGAGATGTTGGTTGGAGTGTTTTAGACACAGCATTTAGGTAAATATATCTTCTATCTTTACTTATTCCATAAAAAGTTAGAAGGCCTTTTATATAAATATAATGTATGTATGAATAGTGATGTCAGTAAAAATTTCATAAAGAAATAAAGAAATTCTGATTAAAATCATATAGGTATAGATTATGGGTTTGAAAAAAACGTGCCTTTCAACAACCCTCCACCAAAAACTCTACCTATACAAGTTGATCTTTATCGAAAAGTTCTTATCATTAGGTAGAGCTATTGCCATCACTTTGTGTCTGTTGTTGGTTGTCTGTTCATCATCATTTTTCATCATCTCCTTTGAAACTGCATGGTCATGATCAGTTAGGTTACATTATTAATAAATCAATAATAACAAATCATTAAAAAAACTGCCTGTAATATAAAGATAATAGAAATTTGAAATATATCTTACTTATAGAGCTTCATTTTTAGAAAAGTTAATTTCATAACATACACTTTAAAGTTTGTTTTCTATATTTACAGTCCAGATGGTTTATATATGGCCTATTCTAGCTGGTCTGACTGTGGTAAGTTATTTAGATATATCTATAGTTTTATCATACCTCTGTTTATATTGTCATCATTTTAAAGAAATCGTTAATTTGTAATCTGTCATTTGTTTACATATCAAACTTTTTAACATATGATCCTTTGCAAAATTTGTGATGTAAGCTAAAAAATTACGAAGATATGGAGCCTAAATAAAGCATCTGTATAGCTAGGATTAAGAGTGATTAATGCTTTTTTCTACAGTATTTGATTTTCAGTTATATTGGTACATGAAGTGAGAAGTAGAATGTTTTGACCCAGCCATCACCCAGCTGTCATAAAACGAAAATGTGCAAATGTAGACCTCTTAAATTATCAGCTGTAATGACATTTTGTCTTCAATAATGAATCTTAATTTGACTTTCAATAAGATTTCATGTAGAAATGGAAATTCAATTTTATTGCTATTTGCAGCATTATAATGTTTTAAGATGTATTTAAAGTGCATATAACCGTTTCATCTCCATGATGAAAATTTAGGCATGGGGTATTTGTGAGACCAGTATGTGACTAAAGTCTGAGGTGAGATAAGTTCAAAATCTGTGCCTCATGTCACTTGCTTGGAAAGGGAAATGAATTTGTAAAAGTGTTTTCACTTGTTTTCCGATCTCGTTCTATTTTGTATTCATCTTGAATAATCGTCTTTTTTTTTTATGAATAAAATATTGTTAACATAACATAAGGGACATACATGTATATATTTTACATCATATGATTTCACATCTATTTTCAGTTCATCTATGCAACATATATGGAGAAGAAGAGACACATAAATCACTACATCTGTTTCCTGGAGATCATAGTTTCAGTATTTTCTCTTTGACATTTTCTTCTGATAACAAGGAAATTCTTGGAGGGTAGGTTTCACATTAGATATGAAGAAGGTCACAAATATTCAATTTTTTTAGCTCACCTTGCCAAAGGCAAAGTGAGCAAAGTGAGCTTTTGCCATCACTTGGCCTCTGTCGTCTATCGTCCGTTAACTTTTCACATTTTAATCTTCTCCTCTGAAACCCCTCAGCCAAATGAACTGAAACTTGGCAGGGAGCATCTATGGCAGGTCCTCTATAAAGATTGCTCATTTCGTCCCGATCCATCAACAAACATGACCGCCACAGGCGACTCTTCTTTCTGATAGGCTGATTTTTTAAATTCTTCTCCTCTGAAACCGTTTGGCCAAATGAACCGAAACTTGGTAGGAAGCATCTATGAGCAGTCCTCTCTAAAGATTGCACATTTTGTCCCGATCCATTAACAGACATGGCTGCCACAGACAATTCTTGTTTCTGATTGGTCGATTTTTTTAAATCTTCTCCTCTGAAACTGCTTGACCAAATGAACTGAAACTTGGTAGGAAGCATCTATGGAAGGTCCTCTATAAAGATTGCTCATTTTGTCCCGATCGGTTAACAAACATGACTGCCACAGGCAATTCTTGTTTCTGATTGGTCGATTTCTAAAAAATCTTCCTCTCTGTTAAAAGAAAGATAACTCTTGCCTAAACTGTTAAAAGAAAGATAACTCTTGCTATTATCTCCCTTAGAAATTAACTAATGCTGATATAGTGTAACATGTTTATTCTATACATTACAAGTAGGTATTCACATTTTAATATTCTTTTTAGCAAACCTTGCCAAAAGCAATATGAGCTTTTGCCATCACTTGGTGTCCATCGTCTGTCATCTGTTTACTTTTTACATTTTAATCTTCTCCTCTGAAAACATTCAGCCAAATGAACTGAAACTTGGTAGGTAGCATCTATGGAAGGTCCTCTATAAAGAGTGCACATTTTGTTATGATCCATTACCAAACATGGCCACCACAGGAAATTCTTGTTTCTGATTGACCGATTTTTAAAAATCTTCTCCTCTGAAACCACTTGGCCAAATGAACCGAAACTTGGTAGGAAGCATCTATGGAATGTCCTCTATGAAGATTGCTTATTTTGTCCCGATCGGTTTACAAACATGGCTACCACCGAAACTTGGTAGGAATCATCTATGGGATGTCCTCTATGAAGATTGCTCATTTCGTCCCGATCGGTTAACAAACATAGCCACCACATGCAATTCTTGTTTCTGATTGGTCGATTTCTAAAAAATCTTAGCCATATGAACCGAAACTTGGTAGGAAGCATCTACATGTATAGAAGACTCTGTATTAAGTTCCTCAAAGCAGAATGAAAGGTGAGCGACACAGGCTCAGCCCACTGAGCCTCTAGTTCTTGATTGCTATATAATGCATATAAAATGTCCAAAGATTCGGATGCCATGGACTCGTCTTACAGCACTCTTGACTACCCTTCAGTACATTGTATTCTAAAATAGGAATTAGTCTGAATGATTTTAAAAAAAAATTATCCTGATATACAATAGAGCATATTATTCGTCCAGCATACAAATAACAATTTCCTGGTACCTGATTCATGTAGATTGAACGGTATGAAATGGTAACAGTAAAAAGTGGACATTAAAGAAGACTCTATTGAAAACTATTGGAACTATGCTATTTCTAGTCTTTTCAGTAAAATTTAGCAGTTGTTTTTTACTTTTTAACATTGCAGAATTAATACAATACCGTAAATCGGGAATTTTGGTCATGGTTTTATTTTGGCCTATTTTGGCCCCTATATACGAAGTGCCAAAATTAAACACACCAAAATATGTCACACTCCAAAAATTAACCACCAAAATTGAACACTGCCTTAATATCTTTTTATATTTATATTCCCTATAGTCTACCTTTTTGTCTTACTTCTTTCCTAAGTAAAACTTTGTCAATTACCGTTACACATGTATATACACACACAAGTCAAACTGAAAAGTGTTCACGATGTGAAATCGTTGGCTTGGATGACAAGAGAGAAATTACAGGTAAATAAAGTACATTGATAAAAACCATGCAATACCAATAAAATTTATTCAATCAACAAAATGTCAAATATCATTAAAATGACAATTACCTATAGAAAAAAGAAAAATCAATAAACATGTAATTAGTGTCTTATCGGTTTTATTTATAACAACATAAAATTCACAGTCAATAATCAAATAGATTTACAGGTACACAATCCAATTATAAAGGTGTGATCTGTCATATACATTTTTTTGTAACCTTTGATCTGTTTATTATGCATAATTGTTGTGTAAACAAATACATGTACTGAACGTTATAATAAGACTGTTTACCTGTAAAAGCGATGATTAATACCAGTGCAAAATTATTATTTATTGTTTTTATATTAAATGCATCTTACTTTACTTTATGCTGTTTAAATATTTAAATTCCTAGTTTTATAAATATCACAATTTATCCATAATCGATTTGGTTTTTAGTACGACATCAAAATATCCGGTAAGTAACAGTAAAAACGTAGTATCGCTGGTTGAAATGAGAACGCTTCCATTTACGTTCTGAATTAACTGACAAAAAAATTAAACACATGGGAACCAAAAGTGGCCAAAATTAAACACACTAGAAATGAAAATGGCCAAAATTTCACACACCAAAATAAAACAACCCTCTTTTGGAGAAAAAAGGCCAAAATTAACCTACACCAAAATTTCCCGATTTACGGTATAAGTACATTGTCAGTAAAAATGAAATTAATTTGCTCACTTGCAAAGCAATCCAGAAAAGCTTGTCAGAGAGTCGATTTTCTACCTATTTTTAAAGCTCATATAATAAATTATATATCTTTAAACAATGTAAGTATGTTGTATATTAATTTAGTATTAGATTTATCTTAGATAACAGATTGCTACAAACTTCAGTAATTTTTCCAAAGCTATTATAATTGAATCAATGAAGCACTGTTTTATGTCTGTACAAATCAGACATGCTATTGATATTTGATTAATTGATTGTTATTTAACATTAAGTTAGTAGTATTTCAGCTACAATCATGATGAGAACAATTTTACAAACAATACGTCATGTAGGTAAATAGGGTGGCACTGTAATGGGGCTATAGGTAGATATTGCCACCAGGAAAAGAAGGCACTGTAATGGGGCTATGGGTAGATATTGCCACCAGGAAAAGAAGGCACTGTAATGGGGCTATGGGTAGATATTGCCACCAGGAAAAGAAGGCACTGTAATGGGGCTATGGGTAGATATTGCCACCAGGAAAAGAAGGCACTGTAATGGGGCTATGGGTAGATATTGCCATCAGGAAAAGAAAGCACTGTATTGGGGCTATGGGTAGATATTGCCACCAGGAAAAGAAGGCACTGTAATGGGGCTATGGGTAGATATTGCCATCAGGAAAAGAAGGCACTGTAATGGGGCTATGGGTAGATATTGCCACCAGGAAAAGAAGGCATTGTAATGGGGCTATGGGTAGATATTGCCACCAGGAAAAGAAGGCACTGTAATGGGGCTATGGGTAGATATTGCCACCAGGAAAAGAAGAGATAATAGATAAGATTTCAAGGCATTAACAGTAAGATGCAATTACATTATAATTGTTTGTCTGGAAAAAATTCTCAGGTCAAATAGACCATTTGCAATTTTTTGACTTGATTCTAAAATTATATTTATAATAGTTATTTCCATTTAGTGCTGTTAAAAGTTTCAAATATCTATAAATTATATGAAAATTATACCCAATTTCTTTGTTCTTTCTGTTATAAAAGCATACAAAAACATATAATTTTCGAATCAAGTTGGGGATGTGTAATGGGCCTATTGATAGTTTGTTAAATTCATGCATAGGAAAACTGGTAAGAATTATGTACCGGTAGGTGGCAAATGAAATACATTTCTAGATAACTAGTTTACTGTATATATATTTTTTTCAGAGCAAATGATGGTTGTCTTTATATATATGATAGGCATCGAGACGAGAGAACCCTTAAAGTGAGTTAAAAAAGAAGAAAAATATTATAGAATTATCAACTTTTAAGGTTGTAAATATTGTGCTGATATTGACTAGAAAAACTAGTATTGACCTCAGCTTCGCCTCCATGATTGTTTATTATATTGGCCTGTAAAGAAAAAAGATAGTTACATACATGTATTTACAATTTTTTTTCAACAAGGAAATTTAAACAACAAATCAAATGTCTTTCTAGTGTTTAAGATGTCCTTTTCCAGCGATAATTATCGGCATCCATCCTCTGATACGCTTGCAAAGTTCTTGTTCTGTGTCACTCTTGGCCTCAACCAAATTGTCCACTGTTCAAAACAGTAAAGGACTTCTCTTCAATCGCCTCACACAGGGTTCCCCTACCTTTGCATGTCAACTAGTGAATATTATTTTCAACTGATCAGTATTGAAATATATGGATTTACTGTGTTTTACATGTACAAAATTTATTCATTGAACCATGATGTCAAGACAGTAGCTGCAGCCTTAGTCTGTTCATTAAATATTAGGTATTACATTTACATCATTGGTTTCAGATAAATTGTTAAAAAGATGAAAATTATTGTTTATAAAAATGTTCAGCACAGATGTCATCATTTGAAATTAGAAATTATGAGAGCACCGACCCTAGATTTCCCCTTCAAATTTAAATTATAAAAGTTTGTTGTTTTATTTTTCAGATTGATGCACATGAAGATGATGTTAATGCTGTAGCTTTTGCTGATGATTCATCACATATTTTATTCAGTGGTGGAGATGATGGGTTATGTAAGGTAAAGTTATCTCCCTTTTACCTTCTCAGACAATATAATTAAAAAAAAAAACCAAATACTAGAAGCTAATATAATGCATTTAGTATCTGCTATGATCAGTCTGGAATCATAATATGTTTGAATGTATAATTAAATATGATTTTATTTGACTATGAAATTAACATTAATCCAAAATAAGAGTCTAGGACAAATTACACGACAAAAACAATATTTTTTTTAGGAAAATGTAAATTTTGACAAATATAAATTTAGGTGAAGGTGATCAGTATGATGAAAGAAACACCTCCACCTCCTTGTCATTTATATCTCCTCTTCTTCTATGTGAGACATTGTTTTTTGTCCTGTCTGTCTGTCACAAACTCATTCTACATTTTAAATGGAAATTCTTCAAAATTGTGTATGCTTGCTTGTTACCATATGATGATTGTATATGATTACAACAATTAGAGCATTTTAAGGGAGTTATTGCCCTTTTGACATCATCATCAAAAAGTTTGTATGCACAAATCCTCCTACATTTTATATTATCATAGGAAGAAAGAATGTGGAGGAGACAGTTGTTTTATGTCAAAAATAGCCTATAATTTGTATTAAATTTGAAATGAAATTTTTGCACGAAATGTTTTTAATTGTAGGTATGGGATAGACGAACATTGAGAGATGAAAATCCAATTCCAGTGGGAACGTTAGCTGGACATGCTGATGGTATAACATATATAGACTCTAAGGTTAGTTTGTAAAGGAAATGGTGAGTTAATGAGCTTGATGTTTACTTACTGTGTATTTTTACTTTTCATTCCTACAAGGTGAAAACAGGGACGCCATTATTCTCAAGTACAGCACAAAATAGGCTGACCTGTGGTGATTTCACAGATTAACTTTCCTACTCATGTTAAATCTCATGTACAACACAATATAGGCTGACATGTGTTGATTTCACAGATTTACTTTCCTACCCTGTGTTAAATCTCATGTACAACACAATACAGGCTGACCTGGGGTGATTTCACAGATTAACGTTCCTACCCATGTTAAATCTCATGTACAACACAGTATTGGCTGATCTGGGGTGATTTCACAGATTAACTTTCCTACCCGTGTTAAATCTCATGTACAACACAATATAGGCTGACCTGTGGTGGTTTCACAGATTAACTTTCCTACCCATGTTAAATCTCATGTACAACTCAACATAGGCTATATGAATTAGAAAATTTTCATTAAAATTCTTAGACTAAAAGAGTTGAGTATTTTTAAGAAATACATAAAAAAGCAATTCCATGAAGCATGGTGTGAAGTTTTGACAGTTTTGATTGAAAAAATGAAACTTTCAACATTTTCACATTTCTTCTACACAGCAAAAGATTAATTTGCACAAATATTGATGAATATATTTTATGATAAAAACATTTACTGAATTAAAAAGCCCTTTCAACAGAATATTGTATCAGGACAAAATTGACCAATATTTATGCAATAACAATCTAATACAAGCTCTTACATATCTATGTCAAGGGTTAGGGTTATGGCGTTTAACGCCACTTTCATCAATATTTCAGTTATATAATGGTGGTCATTTTTATTGATGGAGGAAATATGAGTATCTGGAAAAAACCACAGACCTGCCGCAAATCACTGACAAACTTTATCACATAACGTTGTATCGAGTACACCTCACCATGAACGGGATTTGAACTCACAACTTTAGTGATGATATTTATGTCAAAATTTAATAATACATTTTCTTTTTCTTTATTTCAGGGTGATGCCAGATATTTACTATCAAACTCAAAAGATCAGACAATGAAATTGTGGGACATCAGAATGTTCTCAACAGAAGCTGCAATTATGGTAAAAACTATTACTATTTGTTTATTTTTAAATTTAAACCTGTTTCAATATCTGTTGGGTTTTTTTTTACAATTCTGAATGTCTGCGATAATGAAACAAGTCACTAAATATTTAATACGAGATCAATACCATAATTGATCAGATTTTGGGTGTAAAGAACATATTTTATATTATGGAGTTAGTTTTGTTTGTATTATCTGATAAAATCTCAGAACTTTCACAAATTACTGACAAGCTTGATCATATGATAACAAAGGGAAAAAAAGGATATTTTAATTCATTATTAAATAATCAATATCATTTTTAAGATTTTATGAAAGAGTCACCCAAGTATGTCATATGATTTTTGTCAGACCTGCTCTTTGAGTTAAAATATGACTAAATCTTATTTTTCTGAAATGTCCATCTCTGACTAAGGAATGTGTATTATATACAGATGTACATTATGTACAGATATGTATTTTGCTGGTTTCTATGACTTAAAGTTATTTTTAAATTCTCAAAATTTAAGATTGGCATTTGTAAGTGTTCCTTGAATACTAATCAACAACTATTTAGAAAGGTTAAACTTTGTTGCAAAATATTACTGATTTATACATTATTGAAATTTCTAGGCTACAAAGGCTGCTGTTTCTAAACAACGATGGGATTACAGGTGGCAACAAGTTCCAAGGAAAGGTAACTCTAACATTTTAATATAATTTTTATAAAAAAAATTAGATTGCTACAGTCAAACTTGTCTATAGCGACCATTGAAGGGAGTTCTGAAAAAAGGTCGCATAAGACAGGGAGTCGTTGAATAGAGGTTATGATATTTGCTCCCAAAATCTCGAGAGGAAAAACCTAGTTCGGGTATATAATCCGCATCAACTTGTAACTCGTTCATGTGGAGGACAAATGCATGAATAGAGCTTAAATTCTGGCAAGAAAAAGGTATAATGAAATAAAAAATATGTTCAATTATCGTTAAATATTTCCATCCTTTGTGGGTGAAATTAAAAAAAAAAGAATATTAAATAAGGGTAATAACAAAATTACCAAACTCCGAACAATCTTACAAAGGGAAAGTCAAAACTCATAATTATACAAACACACAAAATCAGTCAACAACCGGAAAACTGTGAAAACCGTAAAGACCCTGACTTGGTACAGGCATTTCTAAAGAAATGGTGGGTTGAATCAGATTTTAAAGCACCAAACCTCCCGCTCTCATTACGGTTCAAAGGTTCCGGCTGTCACTATAACAGTATTTAAATACAGGAACAAAATAGGTAAAATAGTTGTCAAAACAGTACCATATTCGGTGACGTAAATGTCAAAAAGATTTTTACGTTACACATTGATAAAAAAAATATCCTTGAAATGATCGAGTTTTTTACTTTCTTTCAACAGCTATTGTTATCTTAATTGTTATTGTAATTGAATTAATCATTATGATTAGAAGAATGAGATTTCCTGACAAAACGTTTTCAAACTTCAATCACTCGCCGAAAACTATAAATAGCCTAATCACACAATCAGCATGTGTTTACCTTGATCTGTTACCGCACGTTAAACGAATGTTGACATAAATATATGCTGGTAACCAGTACTTTATACAATAATTTTCAAAATCACAATTATTTATTTATAAAACTGAAAGATTAAAACTGTATAATAAGCAATTTTAAATATTTAATTATAAATAAGAAATAAACCCAAATAAACCAAAACAACAATAATAAATCATCACGTGAAGAACTTACCTTTTTAAAAAAACGGCGGTCTTACACAATAACGCTAATCGTGACTTCATTTAATATGAAAAATCTATTATTATGAACTAGTAACAGGTATGGACTTTGGCAATGAGATGTTGTCAGTAGATCATGCAAATATCAGCTAGAGGGATATTGGCAACAATCGCTGCATCAGCTGGACAAAACGGACATTTTTCCAAAGTCGGGTCTGTGGATGTTTATTTATTATCTAACTTCAGGTTTGATAATAATCCTCTAATAGTCGTTATATGAAGGATTTTTACCCAAAGAACACGGTCGTTAGACAGTGGGTCGTTATATAAAGGTCGAATGCACAGGAAAACGCTGGGGAGGAATAAATAAGGTCGGCTAACAAAGGAAGTCGTTATATAGAGGGGGTCGCTAAGACAAGTTTGACTGTATATTGGCATATCAATGACTTTACTGTGAATTAATCCGATATTTGAATTATATGTAGACAACTACATAGAGGTCTTTTTAAGCTTTGTTTGGTTTGGTATGGTTTATGGTGTTTAACGCCACTTTCAACAATATTTCTGTTATATCGTGGCGGTCAGTTTTATTTGTGGAGGAAACCGGAATACCCGGAGAAAACCACAGACCTGTCGCAGGTCACTGATAAACTTTATCACATAATGTTGTACACCTCACTTGAGTGAAATTCGAACTCAAAACTTTAGTGGTTTTTTAAATCTGATAATTGTGTAAACCAAGTACAGGCTAATGTGAAATTCAGGCCTTGGGGTCATAAGACTTTTGAGTACAAGTTTTGAACTCCTACTTGAAAAGCATCCAATCAGAACATTATATCCATTAAATATAACATTTTGATTGGAGCATTTTGGAGTAGCTGTATGAAAGTTTTATGACTAAAAATCCTGGTATCTTTGATTTAATGTAAAATATAAAATAACTTGTTGACGATGATCTGAGTATTGTATGTTAATGCATTTCTCCAATCATTAAGAGGGCCCGGATGGATCAATGAGTTAGGTAATTGGATTACCTAACAACTCATACATGCCTATCACCAATATGGCGTGGGTTCGCACCCGACTTTGTAAATTACAAAAAAGGGTACACTTGACTCGCAGCCGTAAGTGATAAAGTTTACCAGTTGCTTGCCCATGGTCGGTGGTTCTCTCCAGGTACTCCGGCTTCTTCCACCACTAAAGGTGGTCGCCATGATATAGCTGAAAGTGGCATTAAACACAATAAATCAATTAACCAATCATTAAAAGGAGACTTAAATGCTTACTTTTGTTAAGTGATTGGGCTAACTATTTGGTATTTATTTTATTTTTTCAGTTCAAGCTAAAAAGACACTTGATGGTGATACTTCAGTTATGACTTACAGAGGACATTCTATTCTACACACATTAATCAGATGTCATTTCTCTCCTAATTTCACAACAGGACAGAGATATGCATACACAGGGTGTGCCACTGGTGCCGCAGTCAGTAAGTCTTTATTGTGTTATATTGATTAATATTGTAATTAAAACGCAGATATCAAATTTAGTGCGCATGACTCGTTTCTGGTATAACCTTCATCAGCTAAAAATTGTAAGATTGGAAAGCCAAACAATATAAAATTTTGGAAACAATAAAACCAAAGGTTTGTATAAATTATACAAGGTATAGCATAAACGTTCAAGGTATCATGAATAAGTCTGTCTGTCTGTCTGTCTGTCATCTGTCTTTAAGAACACTAGATACACTATTACCAATATTGAGGTCTACATATACCTATAGCTAATAAATTTTCTACTTTTAAACATATTTTATTGTTCAAAAAGACAAAAGGATAAGACACAAGTTTAAGACATAAATTTACTAGGTAGATGAAAAGAGGTTAAAGGTCAATGGCATTCCTTTTATAATGACAGAGTTATTTCCCCTTTAATTGAGAAACAGTAATTTTTTTTGGACTTCCATACTTTGACTTTAGTTTTATTTGACGAAATGTTTTGAAATATTTTTCACCACAATACACAGACAAGCTCTTATTTAGTTAATATTCATGTTATAGTTCAAGAGTTATGCCCCTGTTACCTTGGAAGCAGGGTCATAATTGTCTTATGGACACATTCTTTCATTTTTCCCTCTATATTCCTTATGAAATTTCTTCCTGCACTTTTCAAACAGATTCTATGTAGAAATGACTTTTGCAGTACAATAATCATTTTCAGTAAAACTGATGCAGGAGGAAGCCTTTGTCAACTTGTTGTGATTGTTTCATGTTATCCCAAGTGTAGCTATTTATTTTCATTTATATAAATGTATAGAAATTATTCTTATTTTTTGTTTTGTTTATTTATTTCAGTATATGATATACTAACTGGGAAAATTGTGACAAAGTTAGAAGGTCACAGACAATGCGTAAGAGATGTTTCCTGGCATCCCTATGAGAATTCATTGGTTACCACATCGGTAATGTATTCTATATTTATATTCATATTGATATACAACATAAGTATGAAATATTAATTTGTTTCTTTATACCTTAATTACTTGGTTGTTAAAAATTGTACACAATGTATCAGTATGATGAAGAATTTGTTATTGTAAGTTTTGGTCCTGTTATAAATAGAGATTGGAGTGTACATTTTCAAAGTTATAAGAAATGATGTTAAGTCAAAATAATTTAAATTATAGTAGACCTTATAGACTTATCATTCCAAAAGGGAGTTACCTTATAAGAGGGGGACTAAATCTTGCCTGATAAGAGTGGTGGTCTTTGGTGGAAGTGACCTTATAAGAGGGGGACTAAATCTTGCCTGATAAGAGTGGTGGTCTTTGGTGGGAGTGACCTTATAAGAGGGGGGCTAAATCTTGCCTGATAAGAGTGGTGGTCTTTGGTGGGAGTGACCTTATAAGAGGGGGACTAAATCTTGCCTGATAAGAGTGGTGGTCTTTGGTGGGAGTGACCTTATAAGAGGGGGACTAAATCTTGCCTGATAAGAGTGGTGGTCTTTGGTGGGAGTGACCTTATCAGAGAGGGTCTAAATCTTGCCTGATAAGAGTGGTGGTCTTTGGTGGGAGTGACCATATAAGAGGGGGACTAAATCTTGCCTGATAAGAGTGGTGGTTTTAGGTGGGAGTGACCTTATAAGAGGGGGACTAAATCTTGCCTGATAAGAGTGGTGGTCTTTGGTGGGAGTGACCTTATAAGAGGGGGACTAAATCTTGCCTGATAAGGGTGGTGGTCTTTGGTGGGAGTTACCTTATAAGAGGGGACTAAATCTTGCCTGATAAGAGTGGTGGTCTTTGGTGGGAGTGACCTTATAAGAGGGGGACTAAATCTTGCCTGATAAGAGTGGTGGTCTTAGGTGGGAGTGACCTTATCAGAGAGGGTCTAAATCTTGCCTGATAAGGGTGGTGGTCTTTGGTGGGAGTGACCTTATAAGAGGGGGACTAAATCTTGCCTGATAAGAGTGGTGGTCTTTGGTGGGAGTGACCTTATAAGAGGGGGACTAAATCTTGCCTGATTAGAGTGGTGGTCTTTGGTGGGAGTGACCTTATCAGAGGGGGACTAAATCTTGCCTGATAAGAGTGGTGGTCTTTGGTGGGAGTGACCTTATAAGAGGGGGACTAAATCTTGCCTGATAAGGGTGGTGGTCTTTGGTGGGAGTTACCTTATAAGAGGGGGACTAAATCTTGCCTGATAAGAGTGGTGGTCTTTGGTGGGAGTGACCTTATAAGAGGGGGACTAAATCTTGCCTGATAAGAGTGGTGGTCTTTGGTGGGAGTGACCTTATAAGAGGGGGACTAAATCTTGCCTGATATAAGGGTGGTGGTCTTTGGTGGGAGTGACCTTATAAGAGGGGGACTAAATCTTGCCTGATAAGAGTGGTGGTCTTTGGTGGCAGTTACCTTATCAGAGGGGGTCTAAATCTTGCCTGATAAGAGTGGTGGTCTTTGGTGGGAGTGACCTTATAAGAGGGGGACTAAATCTTGCCTGATAAGGGTGGTGGTCTTTGGTGGGAGTGACCTTATAAGAGGGGGTCTAAATCTTGCCTGATAAGAGTGGTGGTCTTTGGTGGGAGTGACCTTATAAGAGGGGGACTAAATCTTGCCTGATAAGAGTGGTGGTCTTTGGTGGGAGTGACCTTATAAGAGGGGGACTAAATCTTGCCTGATAAGAGTGGTGGTCGTAGGTGGGAGTGACCTTATAAGAGGGGGACTAAATCTTGCCTGATAAGAGTGGTGGTCTTTGGTGGGAGTGACCTTATAAGAGGGGGACTAAATCTTGCCTGATAAGAGTGGTGGTCTTTGGTGGGAGTGACCTTATCAGAGGGGGACTAAATCTTGCCTGATAAGAGTGGTGGTCTTTGGTGGGAGTGACCTTATAAGAGGGGGACTAAATCTTGCCTGATAAGAGTGGTGGTCTTAGGTGGGAGTGACCTTATAAGAGGGGGACTAAATCTTGCCTGATAAGAGTGGTGGTCTTTGGTGGGAGTGACCTTATAAGAGGGGGACTAAATCTTGCCTGATAAGAGTGGTGGTCTTTGGTGGGAGTGACCTTATAAGAGGGGGACTAAATCTTGCCTGATAAGAGTGGTGGTCTTTGGTGGGAGTGACCTTATAAGAGGGGGACTAAATCTTGCCTGATAAGAGTGGTGGTCTTTGGTGGGAGTGACCTTATCAGAGGGGGACTAAATCTTGCCTGATAAGAGTGGTGGTCTTTGGTGGGAGTGACCTTATCAGAGGGGGACTAAATCTTGCCTGATAAGAGTGGTGGTCTTTGGTGGGAGTGACCTTATAAGAGGGGGACTAAATCTTGCCTGATAAGAGTGGTGGTCTTTGGTGGGAGTGACCTTATAAGAGGGGGACTAAATCTTGCCTGATAAGAGTGGTGGTCTTTGGTGGGAGTGACCTTATAAGAGGGGGACTAAATCTTGCCTGATAAGAGTGGTGGTCTTTGGTGGGAGTGACCTTATAAGAGGGGGACTAAATCTTGCCTAATAAGAGTGGTGGTCTTTGGTGGGAGTGACCTTATAAGAGGGGGACTAAATCTTGCCTGATAAGAGTGGTGGTCTTAGGTGGGAGTGACCTTATAAGAGGGGGACTAAATCTTGCCTGATAAGAGTGGTGGTCTTTGGTGGGAGTGACCTTATCAGAGGGGGACTAAATCTTGCCTGATAAGAGTGGTGGTCTTTGGTGGGAGTGACCTTATAAGAGGGGGACTAAATCTTGCCTGATAAGAGTGGTGGTCTTAGGTGGGAGTGACCTTATAAGAGGGGGACTAAATCTTGCCTGATAAGAGTGGTGGTCTTTGGTGGGAGTGACCTTATAAGAGGGGGACTAAATCTTGCCTGATAAGAGTGGTGGTCTTTGGTGGGAGTGACCTTATAAGAGGGGGACTAAATCTTGCCTGATAAGAGTGGTGGTCTTTGGTGGGAGTGACCTTATAAGAAGGGGACTTCTGTAGTTATTTTTTTGTTTAAGCATATTTAGATCTATTGAAATTTGAAATTAAGTATCAAACTGATAAATGTGCCCAAAATCATTTTTATAAGTCTGTATTAAAGTGTAACAGTTGTATCATTTTCCATTGACAGTTGTCCTTATGCAAACATATATATTTTGTCAGCTCAACAAAAAACCAGTAATACTATTCTATGTTAACTTATTTTTCTCAAAACACCAAGTGATTGATTGTCTTATTAGATGTATATACATGTATTTCAGTGGGACGGTACGATTGGTAAATGGCAATACTTTCAAAATGAGGACTCCGATGATGAATACAGCGGGTCAACAGATTCAGATGACGATTCGTCACATAAGCATTTTAATTGTGGGCCGAGACGAAGTCAAAGACTACAATGTAAGGAAAAACGTCTACAGATGGCCATGAATTTAGGCAGACATGGGGTATTTAATTAAATCTGTTAAAACGGAAGTGGATGTTGAAATGAAAATATAAATAACCACAATTTCATAGAAGGAATAGTAAACTGCTGACCACAGTAATATAACAGCATCTTTGGTGCTACATTGTGTATATTTATGTTAATTGATTAGTAAATTATGCAGAAGAGAAGTTTCAACGAGTTAAGTTCATTATAAAGTGACTGAACATTATAATTTAGGTTGTTAAATCAGTTTTGATTGGATATCCATTAGCATTTAAGGAGGTAAAATGCAAATTGTGATAAACTTGTTTCAATTTAGTTAACCAAAATATACAATGGAAATTTATAAAATATGATAAACAATTGTATTGTATATGAACATTTAATGTCACATGTTAATTATATATATATATTGACAGACTTAATTTGATACAGTAACATTACTGTCCAATTTTCATGTTTAATACAGATATTTAATGAAGATTATGTCTGAAATTGGAGTCTATGTGTTATTTCGTGTCTTTAGCTGTGATCTATACAATAAATTTATGTTATTTTGTAAGTACAGTCAAGCCTGCCTCTATAAAACAAATCACTGTCTATAAAGGACAGCCTCATTTTTCCTACTAATGAATAATGCATATATTTTAAATGTATATACAGGGTCCCTTTTCAGGATCCCTTTAGTACCCTTTATAAACAAGTTTGACTGTATGTAAGTTGTTCTATTGTTTTTAAAATATTATTATAAAGTAGAAATGTCTTTTACATAATCATATACATTCACATAGCAGGTGGAATGCAGTGGAATACAATTAACAGTAATAAATTACATGAATGATTTACGAAATAAATATTATTTAAATTAAACTTAAAATCAGTTTAATTTCTAAAAAATGTAATTTATAAAATGTTAAAAAAAATGTATATAGGCATACTTTATTTGGCTAACAAAATATGTATGCACGTACTCTCAGGTTTTGATTTTTTAAATTTGTTTGTGCCTGAAAAGGATGACTGTTTCTGCCTCATATAGGAATTGTTACGAATCTTTTGAAATATGTGCTTTAAGAGAAGACATCATTCATTTTTCTAATACAACATGTGAAGTCAAAATCTTAAATGATATCAAAATGGCGACCATGTTTTTAAAATATTATTATAAAGTAGAAATGTCTTTTACATAATCATATACATTCACATAGCAGGTGGAATGCAGTGGAATACAATTAACAGTAATAAATTACATGAATGATTTACGAAATAAATATTATTTAAATTAAACTTAAAATCAGTTTAATTTCTAAAAAATGTAATTTATAAAATGTTAAAAAAAATGTATATAGGCATACTTTATTTGGCTAACAAAATATGTATGCACGTACTCTCAGGTTTTGATTTTTTAAATTTGTTTGTGGTTTCAGGATGACTGTTTCTGCCTCATATAGGAATTGTTACGAATCTTTTGAAATATGTGCTTTAAGAGAAGACATCATTCATTTTTCTAATACAACATGTGAAGTCAAAATCTTAAATGATATCAAAATGGAGCACATTTTTCATTTTCATTGACATAAGGGTCTTAGATGGTTTAATTTAAATGTTAAAGATGAAATGAATCTGTTTATTACATTTCATTGACTTATTGAAGTTTGTACCTGTTTTGCCCTAAGGATTTTTCTAGATCAATGTGGATGGTGTTTTTTAAGGCTCTAATGAGAAAGTAGTAAGGTAATTTATGAAGTGAAATGTGAATTTGCAGGAAATGAATAAGAATGTTTCCTTTCAATGACAAATCCTAGAAAAAAAACCTAGGGCTCATATAAAAAATGTACATGTACATCATTAAAACATACATGTATATGTTCTTTTCAATTCTCAATAATTTAAGTGAATAATATGTCAATTAATTTACAATAATCAATTGAATTCATGTTTGCATTTTTAATTGATGCAGTTTTTAATTTCACGTGGCAAGGCCATGCTAGCTTTTGCCATCTTTTGTTTTTGCTTTTGATTGTCAGATAGATTTCAATCTTCTCCTGTAAAACATTTAAACCAAATTTGTCTGTGATGTCCTTAGGTTGTCATCTTTAGTAATTAAAAATAGAAATACATAGAAACCAGTCTGAACCAAACCATAAAACAGAATCCTGTATTAATTGAACTTTAAATAAGTCCAAATGTAGGAAATCTGTATAAACCATACACCTGTCTATTCCGAACACAATTTTGTAATTTTGCCAATTATTCTAAATGGGCTCCTTTATCCTTCTGGTAAACATTTTTCATAAATCTTTTGGCCATTGTGTTGTCTGTTCTTCTTCGATTTACGGATTCTGATTTCCCCTTTGGTATCTTCAAACTCTTCTCAATAAAACTTGGATCTCTGCAACAAGTATGGTACTGGTTATGTAGACCCTTCTGGGATGTATATAAAACAAGTTATCGAAAAAATCTATATCTTATACTGAAAGTAGTCAGTTTCCATGGAGACTGATGTTTTAAATCAAATTTTTACTTTCGTAGATCTAGAAGTTCTGTAAACGTCCATTTTGTCTGTGTTATTTATTTGTTATAAAGATCTACTGTTGGTACTAAATTTGTTGTTTAATTTTTAGAATTATTTGTGATACATAACCATTTCATTGATATTATAGTTTATTCCTTGTTTTGTTTTGTTCTCGTTTGTTTGTTTGGTTTTTTTTTGTTATGCCCTCATTGTTGTAATATTTTGTAGAACACCCCTGTATGCTTCATTCCTGCATTTAGCAAATTATTGAAAGTCAAAAGCCCAAAATATCAAACAAAAATAGGAGCTTATTCAGAAAAACATTCTTTGTAAATGTTTAAAAAAAAAAAAAAAAATTGTTTGTTGAAAATAGGATCTTCTGACACTGTCTTCCATAGTCCAGGCTATGTTTCATAAAAGGTTGTATATTGTGGAAAAAGTTATACAATTAGTTATACGACAGCCGACCGTTTCACAGGAATTTGCGATTTGCGACAAATAATGCTCTGAAAATTGTGACCGTGTCAAACAGTTTTAGAGATGAAGATTTTGGTATATTCTTTTATCGAGAAAAATAATGAACTAGATAGTCGAAGATTGAAAATCATATTAAAATTGTTTATCAGAGAGTGCTTTTGAAACAGTTGTATACTTTGTTAGAAAACCGCCTACTGATTAAGTTGTGAGTCGTACGATTTACAACCTTATGTGAAACAATGGCCAGGATATGAATGATATCATCAAAGTAAGTCATTGTCACTACTGTACATGGCAATTTCAACATATTCTCTGTATTATTTCATTTTTTCCTCCATTTTTTTTTTATCAGGCATTGCCTATAGATAAAGTATATTTCATGTTTGATCTAGATTTAATATTACAATATCTCAATTGTGTAAGAAATTTTGTGTCTTTTACCTTTATTCCTTGGCGCACCAATCAAGAAAAGACAGAAATTCTCACATACATGAAACATATGCTTTGAAATAAGAAGCTGTTAATCTTGACAGGAAAACTTAGATCTTTTATTTTTAGCAAAAAACAAATATTTCCAGTTATGCCTAATCTGGTTTTTTTTTTTACTTATAAGGGACAACAATAATTTTATTAGTGATTTAAAAATGAGATGAAAAGAGGATCCTCAATCACAAGTCTTGTAAAGAAACAAATATTGTTCTATTTCACAGATTTTTTTGTGAATTTTTTACAACAAAGAACACTGTCCTCACGGTCATAAAAATTTCAAGTATAATTTTTTACTTATACTCCAAAATGGTCCAATCAGAATACTATTTTTATAGCATCTAATTGGATGTTTTTCGAGAATGAGCAAACAACTTCTACTCCAAAACCTGGTCATGCATGAATGATCCATTAATGCACATTTTGTTTTAATTTTATGTATTTTAATGATTATGTATGTAAATTTTCTTTAATGTGTGTATATGAAATTATGCATGTTAAATGGCAATAGTGGAAAGATGGATAGGAATGATAGAATTTGTTCTTGTAGCAACATATCTCTATATTTATGACTCTCATTTTATGATGTTTGGGGTTTGGTCTCTAAAATATGTGGTATTTTTGTCAACCAAAACTTGCCTTATATTATCTGGTATTACCAGTATTTGAATATTTATTGAATAGTATTATATGTAAATACAACTTAAAATAAAGACCTGTTAAATGTTTTTTTTTATATACAAATGTACTTTATATCAGGTTGGTTAAAATTCATTAAATCTACATTAGAATTTATATTGAATCAGTTTGATTAGCTTTTATTTAAAAAAAATGTTTTGTTTCAGTTTGTTTTGAGACCATCTTCATTTTTCTCATAAGCAATTATGACCATGATATTGTGGAAAAGTTTTGATATAATTTTTTTTTCTCTTTACCATGTCCTGTTTCCCAATCAAAATAGAAGAAATGGGATGATTAAGTTAATGTAAGCGTGATTTTATTTTGAAACATCTATAGTGATTTAATAATTGAATCATTTGGTTATAATAATGTATGTTTTATAATTTTTCGTTCATTTGATTGTTGGATGTAACAAAAACTGATAAACAAAAATGGCCAATGCTGGCACCTATTTCAGAATCATGGAGAAGTGCTGACTATTGTTTTTAAGGTTATATTCATTTGTTTGTGATTATGTGGGACACTCTCAGCTTGATAAAACTCCATACTGTGACAGTAGTTCAGAAGAAAAGAAATTTCAGACCAATTCGTTGCTTTTATTTTTAACGAATTATATTTTGCTATTGTTTTTGTATTTGTTGGAATGAAACTCTATAAAGCATTGTAGATATGATTCAAGATAATAAAGTCATTAAAATCAAATGTGTGTTCTTTTTAAAAGGAACTTGGTGTCGAGGAGAATACTTCATCAAATTATACAACCAAGGTTTCAATCAGACTGATTTTAGAAATGTTTCCAGTATTAATGGGGCAGGAGATCCTAGCCCCTCCATTGCGCATGGTCATGCATCACTGCAATAAAGTATAGTTTGACTTCAATAAAAATGTCTTCACAAGAGTAGGTTCGCATTTTTGTCTTGCCTGCGAAGAAAGTAGTTGAATGCATGACATAGGTTTTGCTTTTCTGGAGACAGTGTTAACCATGTCAAGATTTTGTAATTAGTTTCTTTCTTACCATACAACCTAGGTTCATCATACTTGGTCCATACATTGATCATGGTGTGTACAAGGTCAGCCAAGCATGTGTAACCTGACCATAGCCTCATGTTCATGGTCTACTGACTTTACATCAAGTTTTCGTGATTGGATCAGTTTCTCCATTACCATACAACCTAGGCTCACTATATTTGGCCCACACTTTGATGATGGAACCAGAGTGTACAATTTCGTGGTACT
The DNA here is from genome assembly GCA_963680875.1 of Bathymodiolus brooksi. Classification (NCBI taxonomy): domain Eukaryota; kingdom Metazoa; phylum Mollusca; class Bivalvia; order Mytilida; family Modiolidae; genus Bathymodiolus; species Bathymodiolus brooksi. Next base: position 55,619,569 of record OY804578.1, on the reverse strand, counting down.
TTGATTTAGTTTATTTTCTGAGAAATATTTCACACAAGAGGATCAGGTGAGACATAGATCTGTCTACACTTGTTTTGTTTTGGAATTTGTATTGTCTAGTTGTTTTTATACCCCCGCTCCCCGAAGGGGGAGGGGGTATACTGTTTTACCTCTGTCCGTCTGTCCGTCCTTCCGTCCATCCAAGATATTTTTCGTCGCATTTTTCTCAGTAACTGTTAATGGCAGAAATCTGATATTTGGTCACAAGCATCATATAGGTATACCATATTGTGGGTAGCGTTTTTGGACCCATCAGATTCTTACTTCCTGTTTGCCGACTTTGTTGATTTTTATACACATTGAACATATATGCTCATATTTCGTCGCATTTTTCTCAGCAACTATTGATGGCAGAAATCTGATATTTGGTCACAAGCTTCATATAGGTACCCCATATCGTGGGAAGTGTTTTTTGATCCGTCAGATTCCTACTTCCTGTTTGCTGAAGAGCTGGGGTATCATAGGTGAGCATTAGCTCACAGTTTATCTTGTTTGTATCCAGATCATATCCTTACTCAAAAAATCTTTTCAGATATGTTTACTCTGGTGTAAAAGCCCTGTATTTTATTTGTAGGTATTAAGTGACTAGTCTTAACAAGGCTATTTATGCCATTATTTATATTTTCAAGAGGCCATAATTCCCAATGATTCTTGTTGAACAAATTGAATGAAATGCAGTTGATAACAGAGCTTCAAAATAAATATGGCTGTAATCTTCAGATGAATAAACTAGACTGACCAATCTGAACAAAATCAGGTAGTTTAGCAGGGTACTTTTCCATACAGAATTCCTGTAAAGTTTTTGTTCTATTTACCTAATAGTTTTACAGATTTTTTGTTTGACTAATCGTAAGCTTTAATTGCCTCTAGCGGCTGTGTTGTATGACTGATAAGAACAAAATGACGTTTTTGTGTAAAGGACTGCGTATACTCCATTCCTGCAAAGTTTGGTTCTAATTGGCCAAGTTGTTTCAGAGCAGAAGATTTTTTGGTATCTGAAATCTGAAACATGAATTTCTTCTGGCGACCATGTTTTTAGACTGACCTGAACAAAATAAGGCATTGTTGTAGAGGACTTTCTAAATATCATTCCTGCAATGTTTCAATTGGCCACGTAGTTTCAGAGGAGATCAAAATGTGAAATGTTATTGTTGAACAAAATGAAAACCAACAACAAGATGGAAGATGCCAAGTAATGGCTAACATGCACATGACCCTTTGGATCAGCTGAATTAAATGGTGTTGTCATAGTCATGATCGTATGGTAGTTGGATTTACATGTCGAGGTGTACTAGATACAACATTATGTGATAAAGTTTGTCAGTGACTTATGACAAGTTGGTGGTTTTCTTTGGGTACTTGGGTTTCCTCCATCAATTAAACTGACAGCCACTATATAGCTGAAATATTGTTGAAAGTGGCGTTAAATACGATAACCCTAATATTAATTGTTTTTTATTGTATATTTATTTCACTTTGAAGAGCAATCAAAGCACCATCTCTTTATTCTGAATTTGAACACCATCATACCTTCACTGTGAACAACAATAAAAGCAGTTCTTTTACCTTTTTTATCCTGCGTAATAAGGGTTTGGCTTGTATTTTCTTATATATTCATATCTCCTTCTTGAAACAAAACAAATCTAACAAGTCTGCATCAGTCTTGAAACAAGGTACAGTTGTCACCCCTTTATACAGCCACTATCTGCTGTAGTAAAAATGTGGTCTTATAAAGAAGGGGGGGGGGGTCCCACTTGAGAGGAACAATTTAGTATTATGAAAGGAAAGTATCATCAAAATGAGCAATCACCTCTATCACTCTCGCTGCATCTTAACATGACAAGAGGGGTGACCTTTGGTGGGAGATGCCTTACAAGAGGGGGACTACTGTAAAACAAACCCTGTTCCCAGCAGCCAGAAAAATATCAAATATTTTGCCAAATGTAAGTCCTATGAGAAATACAAAACCTGTTATCAGAAATAAACTACAAAGGTGGCATAAAAACACAAACAATACAATAAATTAGTTTGGCTCCAGAAAATTTATTGACATTGTATCTACAAAATAACAAACAATTCAACAATAAAACAGCTCTTTAGTACTTTACAACTAATTAAAAAAATAACAAATTTATACTATGGCTTAATTATCTCATCCAAAGCTTCAAGCTTTACATAAAAATACTCCATGACCAGGCTTAGTTATCTTATCCAAAGCTTCAAGCTTTTTATACATACTCCATGTCCTTGTTATTTACAATTATAATGTACTACATTTCATTAACATATCTTTATAAGATAAAATAAAATAAATTCCACTAATATAACTATGTAAATGCAGTTCACAAATGTTAAAAAGGCACCAATTATAGAAAATCAAAAGATAGTACATTTTCAAACAACAATTATATTAAAGTCTCCACAGCTCATCTTGAGATAGTTGTATTAAAATGTGTAATTTGTGTGTTGACATTATAATCATGTTGTTTGGCCTTTAAAGAATGGAAAACATATTTCATAATATCTTAATAAGTTGATCTTGAGAAAGCAACATATTTAGTGATTTTTTTTGCAGTGATTGCAAAAACTGAAATTTAAATCGTATCACAATAACTACTGATTATATGATGAATCTTGAAAATTAACTTAAAGGTAAGTGGCTTAAAATTAGTAGACAAGGGTGTTACATATATAAATTTGTTCATATACATCAACAAAATCCCTGATTACAACATAATTTGCATTGATAGGTTTCAGAGGATGTTAATATGAATATTTACTATAACCTGTTTGTTCACACTAACCCTGGGTAAAACACTAACCTGTGTATTCATACTAATCTGTGGAGTAACACGTAGCACTATAATTACACCAACCTGTGTATTCCACATAACTCAGACTTGACACCACATTTACACTAATCTGTGTATTGACATTTAACAGACTTGACACCACATTTACACTAACCTGTGTATCCACATTTAACACAGACTTGACACCACATTTACACTAACCTGTGTATCCACATTTAACACAGACTTGACACCACATTTACACTAATCTGTGTATCCACATTTATCACAGATTTGACACCACATTTCAGACCTGATTTTACGAGGACAACAAAAAAGCGGAAATCGGCAATCGGAAGTATTGAATATATTATAAAAAAGGAATCATAACGGTAAAATCCGGAATAAAAAAAGCAGAATTCCGCTTTAAAGCAGACGAAAATCAGGTCTGACATTTACACTAACCTGCGTATCCACATTTAACGCCAGACTTAACATCACATTTACACAAACTGTATCCACATTTAACACAGACTTTATACCATATTTACACTAACATGTGTATTCACATATAACTCAGACTTGAAACCACATTTACACTAATCTGTGTATTGACATTTAACACAGACCTTACACCACATTTACACTAACCTATGTATCCACATTTAACACAGACTTGACACCACATTTACACTAACCTGTGTATCCACATTTAACACAGACTTGACACCACTTTTACACTAACCTGTATATCCACCTTTAACACAGACTTGACACCACATTTACACTAACCTGTGTATCCACATTTAACACAGACTTTACACCACATTTACACTAACCTGTTTATTCACATATAACTCAGATTTGACACCACATTTACACTAATCTCTGTATTGACAAATAACACAGAGTTGACACCAAACATGTTTACACTTAGCTATGGAGTCACACTTAGCACAGATTTCACACCATAACTACAATAACCTGTCATCAGAATCACACTACACACTTTTTTACACTAATTCATTGAGTCATACTACACAAAAGTGTTACTTAATAGGGAAATTTAAGAAACAAACAGAAATAATTTATCTTTAGAATATTGTAGTCAATCTTTATAGTCAAATATGTCACATGTAATTAATGACTTAATATAAGCCAGATTTATCCACAAAGAATGAACCAGATTCTTTAGTATGGTAAATCATCACATTAACATCCTCTGTCTTAATTACATTAATTACAATTAAATTATAGACACACAACATTACTCATTCCTTTCCATACATCCCTCACACATGTAGATCATGCAGCCAAGTTCCTTCACACATATATATTCTGCAGCTGAGCTATTTAAGCACTCCAAATGCACTGATTATAATTTTTTGCTATCTACAATTACTGAATTTTTGCTATGACTTAAGTCTTAACCATATGAAACCTTGGAATTTTGCAATGTCAAGTTATGCGATGTTTTTGTGAGTTTTTGACTTCGCTTAATTTCTATTGAATTTTCACCAATTTTCTTAATTTTTTATTAAGAATTCTAGATCTTGATTTCTTCTAAAAATAACAACATCTGGAGAGATTTTTAAAACTTATTTCATTACTAAGTCTTATTGGTCTAATGTTTATGCTGGAATTTAAAATATGTAGAGTAATTTACTCTTATGGATACAAAATGAAATTTCTCAAACCTAGATAACAACTGCACCAAAGTCTTTTATATAATAAACCCACTATTGTGTGTGACCAATTTCCCTCCTGTATATTAAAGCAGTCTTTCAGTCAACATGTGGGGTCAAATTTTGAGATTAGCCAGTATTTAAAGAAAAGATTCATTATTAAATATGTCTGTGGATAACATACTGTAAATTCGTTTTCTCCAATTTCCATATGTTCATCTACACTTGTTTTTCTATCTTTTGATATGCCAAGATCTACTGATATTCAGAGCTTTCGATATTGAAAGACCTGTTGATATTTTAAACTAAATTTTTTTGCAGTAATTTTTTGTATTTGCAGAGCCTTGTTAAATTTTCTCAGAAGATGAAACTTGATAATTGATACAGTAGTCCCTCTGTTATAAGATCACCCCCTTCTTTAATGAAAAAGGTGTGTGTGGGGGGGGGGTTAGGTATTTAATGCCACTTTCAACAATATTTCAGTGATATCATGGCAGTCAGTTTTATTGGTGGAGGAAACCTGAGTACACAGAGAAAACCAACGACCTATCGCAAGTCACTGACAAACTGTGACTTCCGATAGGTCAGTGGTTTTTTCCCGATACTCCGGTTTCCTCCACCAATAAAACTGATGAGTGGCACAAAGAAGTAATATTTTACTATGTGTGCATCTTAAATCTGGCCTGATAAGAGAGGTGGCCTTTGGTGGGAGTAACCTTATAAGAGAGGTGGCCTTTGGTGGGAGTGGCCTGATAAGAGAGGTGGCCTTTGGTGGGAGTGACCTTATAAGAGGGGAACTACTGTATATGATATCTGTGTCACAAAAAAAATGTTGATTTTACATTCTTTTTATCAATATATTTTCCCATACAGAGTTATCTCCCTGTGTACAGGAGATCTTTATCAGACAAAATATGTGGACTACAATAATAATGCAAGAAATTAAGAAGTATTAACCAAAGTATGTAAATTATAGTATATCGCAAATATCTACCGAAGGATTCATTGGTCAACATGGCATTCCTAATTTTGTACTTTAGGACAAGGGAGATAATAGCATACATGATTTACTTTTACTTGCCTAAAATGGTTTATGGTACCTCCTGATTTAAAGATTGTTGTATAAGATACACATGAAAATTGTTCAAATTTTAATAGAAAGTACCACTTGTAAATAGTGAAGTACTAGCACACTTGAAAAATATTGTAAGCCCTGTCTATGTCTCTGTCAAACACATATTGTATTAGAAAATATCTCTTTCAGATTTTAAATGTCCTTTAGGGTCAACACTTTCTCAAAGTTTCTGCCATTATCTGTCTAGAAAACCCCCTCCCCCTTTCCCTTAACCTCACTCCTTTCATTACTTTCACAAGGTTATATGGCACACCAATAAACTATTGCAATTAACAAAGTTTTAGAGGTATTACTCATTACTCACTTAATAACTTATAACACAATTACTGGCTTTGGGAAAAAAAAAAATGCACACACATAAAATAATTTGATGACCACTTGGGTAGAACATTATACAGTGCTTGTGGCCCAGTTATTTTGTATACCCAAGACAATTGTAGACATATAATCTATAAACTAATTAAAAAAATATATATTTACATAAATAAAAAATATCTTTTATTTACAGAAAAGCACAAATATGATACTTAAATTTTTTGTCCATAAAGTGAGCAACTAAAAAGGAAATGTACATGGAAAACGCTGTAATAAAAACATGAAGCTCAATATGTAAACTAAATTAGTCCATCCTAGTTATCTAGAACTCTTGACGGTTACCTGGTGGCAATCATTAGTCTGTTCAAACAGTAGTGCCCTGATAACTGAGGTGGCCTCTCTTGAAAAGACAGTTAGGTAGTATTTTACTATCTGGGTACATCTAAAGTTTGGCTTGATAAGAGAGGTGGCCTATGTTGGGAGTAGCCTTATACTACTGTATTAACTTTCATTCAGCTAAATATATCCTGGATGACTCATTCATTTTTATATTTCAAAATAAAATCACTGATCCCTTTTACTTCAACAACCATTAAACTACATCATGTTGCTTTAATTATAAGAGGTATATTGTAACTCTTATAAACAATAAACTAATACCTTACACATGTATTGTATCTGTATACAACTGAATCTATTATAGGGTTATCTGTTGAATAATGACTTGACATCAAGGACATACAACTTGGGATGAAAACGTAGATAGCTAATTTAGTGCATATAGTACAACTACTTTTACTGCCCCAAATACCAACTTTTTCATTTGACAACTAAGAGTTGCAAATAAAGATATCAACAATTAAATCATAAATAGGCATGTGTAAATATACAGAAAAATATACATGTCTAAACTGAACCCTGAATAAACTGAAATACTGTATAAACCAAACTTTAGATGAAGTCTCAATGTAGGAAATCTTTTTGTTAATTTAACCTGCATAAACCGAACACCTGTCTATTCTGAACACAAAAGTTTGTCCTAGGGAGAATCAGTTTAGAGAGGATTTACTGTATACTGTCTTCAGTTGTAATACAGCTATCTCCTTAATAACAACACTGTGTATTTCTTGTTTAAAACTTTGTTCATTTAATCATCATTTTAAAGTGCTGTTATTAAATTACAAGAAAATTTTGATAAACAAATTTACATGTAATGCTTATTTTCCAACGCTCCAGTCTTGTATGTATGAAATAAATTCTATAAGCTGAATTGTTAGATGAATAATTCTCACATTTTCAGTTGTATTTTTTTTAATTAGTTGATTCAGTAAGGCAATGAGAGCCATTGTTCCATTCTTTTTTTTTAATAATTGGTCAAGGCAAATATGATGAGATGCATAAATAATACAGTTTATGAAGAGAAAAATTTCTGAATCTATAAATAGAAAATGAAGAAGTGCGTGAACAACGATGATAGATGACAGACACAGATCAATAAATGTCGGCTCTGCTATGCAGGGGACACAGAAATGAAGTGTATTATTTTATGAGGCCCAGTAGCAAAATAATTGAGAAGGCTTTCAGGATACATTCCTCATATTTTATATTAGAGGAACAAGCATTTATAATACACCAATGTGAAATACTAAAATCTGTTTATATATCAGGAATATATGAAGGAACAGTATCTAAGGAGATCATTATTTAATAAATATTTTAAAAATTCTTCTGAACAATACATAATTAATATTTTATACATTTTAATGTCGTAATTATTCGAGTTTAAAAATCATCTCATTTTAACCATTAAACTGTTACATGATACATGTACATAAAATATACCGTTTTTGGACTATAGAATTTCTCCCTTGACTATTTGTAGATAAAACTTTTCTTTTTACCATAAGTAAAGAGTCTCTGTCTATAGTCCAAAAAATACAGTTACTAAAATGATTTTTTAAGTCATGAATTCAAAATTCAATATCTATATAAAAAACAAACAAAAACAAAAACACATGAGATTATGAAAAACACAAAATACACAACTGTTTATAAAAACATGTGACAAACTTTTTAAAGTTGGAATACTTTCACAATTAAATTGATTCTTGTTTAAATCGCTGTTGTGGAGTCAATGATTTTTTGTATGAATCACATGCTGGTAATGAAGGAGATGACACAGGCGTGTCAATAAGTCCATTAGGAAGCTGTAATACATTGTCTAAAGACGCTACAACAGAATGTCCACTCAAAAACTGATCCGTCGTGCACAATGGGGGCGTAGGTGTGTTTGCCAATGGAGGCATTCCAAGATGAATAGGACTTGATGATCCTTGACTTTGTTGATCCTGGCAGGAATGTGTGATCGACATAACATCTGACGGGTTAGCAAACTGGTCCCCAAAACTGTTTCCTAATGGTGATGTGAGAGATACGGGAACTGACGGGTTTGTTATAATATCTGTAGGCGCAGCACCTGTATCATAAAAAAATATAAATATCATCAGTAACGTATCTTAGCAAAACATCTTAAAGATTCTATGATTTTCTCAAATTATCAAGATAATTCTAGCCTCTAGGTTAAAATTACAGTGTTAATCAACACATGGATAATTCTTTCTATAAATAAAGAAGTATATTTCTTATTTCAATCTTAAGACATCTAAAACACCTATTCTACGATTTATCTTATTTAGCTCATCATATTTGATGAAAATCTTAACAGTTTTGATCAAACCTTTCACATTTTGTGTGGAGAAATGGTCGATTGGACAATCAAGAAACATGAGTTTATTTGCCCTGCGTCCACTCTTACATACTAGTATTAAAAGGTACATGGTATGAATTTGACATGAAATGTATTTTAATTTACTGGTGTGCAAAACCTACCAGCTAAACCTTGGTTCAGTATAATTAGATAACCTACAAGTTAAACCTTGGTTCAGTATAATTAGATAACCTACAAGCTAAACCTTGATTCAGTATAATTAGATAACCTACAAGCTAAACCTTGGTTCAGTATAATTAGATAACCTACAAGTTAAACCTTGGTTCAGTATAATTAGATAACCTACAAGTTAAACCTTGGTTCAGTATAATTAGATAACCTACAAGCTAAACCTTGGTTCAGTATAATTAGATAACCTACAAGCTAAACCTTGATTCAGTATAATTAGATAACCTACAAGCTAAACCTTGGTTCAGTATAATTAGATAACCTACAAGTTAAACCTTGGTTCAGTATAATTAGATAACCTACAAGCTAAACCTTGGTTCAGTATAATTAGATAACCTACAAGCTAAACCTTGGTTCAGTATAATTAGATAACCTACAAGTTAAACCTTGGTTCAGTATAATTAGATAACCTACAAGTTAAACCTTGGTTCAGTATAATTAGATAACCTACAAGCTAAACCTTGGTTCAGTATAATTAGATAACCTTCAAGCTAAACCTTGGTTCAGTATAATTAGATAACCTACAAGCTAAACCTTGGTTCAGTATAATTATCTATAGAATAACAGTACAGTAAAACTTGTCTTAACCAACACTCCTTTAGACCAACTTTAGTGTTCAGAATAGACAGGTGTTCAGTTTATACAGTTTAAATTAACAAAAATTTGCTATATTGGGACTTTATCTTAAGTTCGCTCTATAGTACAGGATTCTGGTTTATTAAGGGTTTGGATTAGACAGGTTACTGGTTTGTTCAGGGTTCAGATTAGACAGGTTTAATGGTACTTGAGAAAATACTGACCACCAAGTAACATCTCCTGGAGTAGGCTGTCAATCCTTGCCATTCCAAACAACTTGGCAAACTGAATCTGTTCAATCATTTGCCATGTAATACTTTGTAGTGCCGGTAACAATAATAAGATCTCTCCAAATCTTCCACGGGAATCATACTGTCGATCGTTGATATAATCTTCTAGGTTTACTTGTATTTGGTATCTGAAACTTTTAACCTTCTGTGGGTCAGTCAAACCCTTAGCTTCTGTAAGAAAAACCTCTATTAAAGCAATAACTTGCATTACGTGACCTTTCCCTTCAGCATGCATTTCATTCTTATGTGACCATATGCTTGACTGTATATTTTTTGTACTTAAATGTAAATTTTAAATTATAAATTTTTGTTTATAGATGATTGGTACATTTTCCTTTGATCTTTACAAGACACAATATCTATTATCAAGCAACAAGTGCTATATTAACTAACATAATATCGCTGTTTTCTAATGTGACATGATATTGACGTCATGTTATTAAATCCTCAATAAACATACTATCATTGATAAGGTTTCGTTCGAAATGGACTTCTCATCACATCTCATATCTCAGCCTAACCCTTCGATACGAAATTACTCTGAGAAATCCATTATCACAAAACAAATCAACGACAGTATAAACAGTCAAACCTGTATTAAGAGGTCACCTGTGGGACAAAGAAAAAGTGGTCTTTAAAAACAGGTGACCTTTTAAAAGAGGTTCAATTTATATGAAATTTTCTATGACAGGACAAGACAAAGGTGACCTTTTAATACAGGCAACTGCTTAATACAGGTGACCACATGGGCAGGTTTGCCAGTATATAATAAAACAATATCTTCTGTAATATTTCAGCCATATCATGATGTACTACTAATAATATCAAATGTCATTATTTATTTAATGCATATTTTGACTATTGACTTTTGATAAATTAAATTGATGGGTCTTGATTATTTGATATGACAGGAGATAAAATAGTTCCTTATCAGATCCCTACATGATAACCCAGAAATCAGTTAAAATATACTAAATAGGTTATTTTATATAATTAAATTAAAGCTTCTTTTTTCAAGGAATTAATACTAATTTACAATTTATAACTCAATTTTTTTTCATTTCGAAAATACTCTTGAATTTTGACACAATGACTGTAAAAGGAATACCTCTAACACAAGCTAGAAGTTTTCAGATGAAAAACATTTGTTAGAGAAAAAAAAAGCAGGATATTCATAGTTTTCTATTCATTATTACACAATGTCAATGATAATTAAAAAACTGTAAAAGGGGAAATAACTCTTTTCTAATGATTTTGCATCTTATTTTTAAAGTGAAAGTTCTCAGTATTTAACAATATAAGATGATAAACAACCAAATAAGAAAAAATATCATGATCTTGGTAGAGATATTTAAAAGTAGTACTATTTTTTATGCTTAAATATTTGCTATTGTTCCATACTACTATACAAATTTTAAACTACCCCAAAAATTGTCAGCAAAAACATGATGCATACTTTCATAAAAAATAAAGTAGGAATATGTTTACTGCAATGTAAACAAAAACATACATTTTGGCTAAGGGCAGTCACTAACATATTTTTTAACAGACCTAGGCTTTTGAAAATAACAACAAAAACAAAACAACTCTATCTTGTATGAAAATTCACAATGTAAATAGGCAATAATCCTACATTTAACATAAAATCTATCAAAATACATGTTATTTACCTGGATCAAAAAAGACAATAGCTTTAATACAGGCAAATTCTGTATCATCTATCTGAATGTCTCTAAAGGCTGCAACTAACTCATCTAACACTCGGGCAGCAATCGTTCCCATCTCTAAGTCTGCTGCATTCCGAGGGATTATCCCATCATTCCCTAGTAACAAGACATCCTTGACAACCATTGACCGTCTAGTTACACCCAGTATCAAATGTTCTCCAGCGTGAGCTCTCAACAAAGCAACCTAGTAATATAAATAACATTCATAAACGTCTTGATATATACATAGAGGCCAATTCATTTTTTTTTACTAATAACATGTAATATCTTAATAAACTAGGACCACATTTTTAATTCATGTAATGTATCATTGTTATAATTATCTAATAAAGAAAAATAGACAAATGATACAAGTTTGTACTTTGTTTTTCCCATATAAAAAAATAAGTGTAAAATTGCCAAAAATGAAGTGTTTTATGTCCCTTCCAAAACTGTCATCACTGTGCCTCATATCACAACAAAATAATAATCACTGACAATGAAACAACTATCATCATATTCAAATTTGGCTAGAGTCTGTTGAAAATTGAAAAATGTTAACAATAATATTTATGCTGTTTTTTTAAATATCTTCAAGGAATATAATTTGAACAATAGTTGTAAAAACCTATAACTTTTTCTACAGTTAAGTGGAAATTAATTTCATGTACATTTCAAGTAAATTTAAGTGTCAATTAAGCTTTAACTGAGACTTAAAATTAATTGAGGTTTGTGTAACCCAGTCCTGTTGAATAATACAGCCAGTCAGTAACAAGAACAAAACTCATGCTTGCTATATGATCTCCGATCCAAACATATGCTTTGTTAAACCTCAGCTCATTAAGAGGTTTGATTCAGGTTCAAGATAAAAAAAACTTACTTGATCATCTAATGGCAGCTCACAGAAACATGGGATGTATTTTGCCCACTCTACCAGGACTAACAGTTGTTGTTTAATAGATTCTGTCACATCATCTGCCGTAGCTATTATCTTATGTGTAAGATCACACTGACCTACCACAGGGGAGGCAATCTGTTTAAAGAAAGACATTTTGAAATTTGAAATTTTTTATATTGTTAAAATCACACAAATACGTTTTTTTTTCTTTTTTTAAGAGTGTAGTTTATTAAATTATTTTGCAAATTATTTATCGGTACCAGTCATTTCCAAAATGAATGAAAAATGTTTTAAATATATATGATTATACTGCAAAGAATCCTTACCAATTTGGCTATTTTTAAACAGTAGATATTTAAATTCAAAATTTCCAAAAGATATCATAATTAAAAAAAAAAAAATGTGAGTTTTTTAGGTCTGACTGCCGAACATATATACATTTTAAAATTGAACTGTACTTTTTGCATATAAAATTCATTTTGTGTTTCTGAACAGAGTTCCAGAGAGGAATGTTAAAGTAATTGCTAAAAGAAGAGAGGTCTTCTCTACGTACCTGTCTGGAGAGAATTTCAGCATTTAACAATGTACTGACTGACAAAGAATTGTTCTGACTTGTATCTTCATAACTTGTTCTTCTCACACTTATTCTATCTCTCTCATTTTGTACAGCTGTAAAAAAAAAAAATTTATTACACATGTATCAGTAATTATATTAAAAAAAAAATCACAGAATTCTGTACACACAAAAATATATCTACATACGGTACTTCATTTAAATTTGAAATCTGATAATCTTGTAAATTCATTTGATTACAATTTTGAAGGATACTTATATAATTAAACAATATTTTTAGATATTGCTTAATTAGAAAATAGTGCATAATATATTAAAATCCTACAGATATATAATAAAGGAATATATACTAGAAATTCTGTACGGTTATATCTTTGAATTCCTGAACATCCATCCCTCCTTTAAAATTACTTTTTTTATTACCGGTATATACAAAATAAAGAAAATTTTAACTAAAAACAAGTAAATATAATAATCTGAAATTTGAAATAATGTCTTGCCTTATTTAAAGAACACATATCATTAACATTATCATTAAAAACTATTTTATTACCTTCTTTTTTCATTCCAGCTCTGAAACATTTACGCAATCTGCAATAACGACATTGGTTTCTTTTATCTTTGTCTACAACACAATTACGACTAAATCTACAGGAATACACATGGTTCTTTCTGACGCTGCGCCGGAAAAATCCTTTACACCCATCACAACTTGATGCTCCGTAGTGCTTCCCTGTTGCTCTGTCTCCACAAATAGCACAGTATGTACTCATCCCCTGGGTGGGAGAGGTAGAGACTGACATGGTGGGGGTCTGTCCCAAAGCACCCATACTGATTTCTGGCGAATCTGAAAAATAGAAGCAAATTTTTTTAACACTAAATAATTGCTTACATATTTCATTTGTGAGAAAAAAAGTCAAAATATTTTTTGTGATTTCTAGATTGCTGTAAGAAATAATATATCACATAGTAAACTTCTTGTAATATGCACTGTAACATAATATACAGTAATAAAACAAAATCAGATTTCCTCCTGACCTTAAAAAAACAACCCTCCAAGTCACTTAAATTTGGAACAATTGTTTCTTCTCTTTTTTAACATTTTTAGACACCCATATAGTTTTTCATCATGTTTTTCATAGAAGGAAAATATATAACACTTGAAATCATCTGTAAAATAAGACAATTTTCTTATTAAGTGGAATTTTCTGATGATAATACACTTTGTATTCACCATTTGTGAAACAGTATTAAATTCCTGAGCGTTAAAGGAAAATTAGAGAAATAAATATCCATTTCTTAGGAAATTTAAATCCCAAGAACACTGCAAAAACATAGTCAAATCTCCAGAACACAAGCATTACAAAAGGAACAAAACTAAAAACTGGTTGTGACCAAAATGACACAAGAAAATTACTTTTTATATACATGTATAGAGTACAAATTTGAAATTTTGACATTGTCTATTACAATTAAATTTCAAAATTTTAATAGAAAACAAGATTTTGAAAAATTTATTCAAATTTTTAAGAAAGTTTAAAAAAAAAAAAAAACACTGTCATTTACAAACTAAAAATTAGTTAAATATATTAGCCAATACACTGAAATATTTTTGTACACTTCTCTTACCTGGATCATAATAGTAGTATTCTTGTTCTTGTTGTATTTGTGCACATTGTTCTAAATACGAGTACAACATCATGATATTTTGTTTGTTCTCTTGCAAAATTATAAAAAATTGTTGTAAAAATTTTTCAACTAAAAATTTTAACACTTGTTCATCCTTTTTTTCAGCCTTAAAAGAAAATTGTTTCACGTCATCTGCTCCCAAAATGAGAAATAAGATTGGTGAATGGAACTACCAAGTTTAAATATTGACCGTCCAAGATTAAAACAAATAAAATAATCTGCCGGTCCCAGCTCGAGGATCCTCCCACTTTTACATGTATATTCAGGTTCTGTCACTCAAGTAGAGTTGACTTATATCTACTATGTTATTTGCTACATTTGACAATATATTTATCTAGAGTTATCACCCTTTATCAGTTAATCCTATATCTTCTTGATAACAGATTACCAGAAAAAAATCTAGTAGTGACAAAACTGTGGAATGGAATTGGAAGGCTATCTATTAAGCCACTTCACACCCTTAAACCACAAGTAGTGGTCCTGGTACCCAACATGTATGACCTTTACTTATATACTGACATTCAAAACAACCCACTTTGGGTCGTGGCGGAAAAACCAGACAACCCCAAGAACAGTTTATTATGAGATTATGCCTTTCCCAATATTATCAAGGAATCTGACAATCAAAAAATAATACACTATAAGATAAGACAATGAAGGTATTTCAACATCATTTTTGGAAAATAAGTTTTTGTGGGAAAACCTAACTGTTACGGTATCATAACAAAGGTTACACGGTATACATGTACCCAGAACCTATAGCAGAATTTAAAGTTAAAGCACCTGTATGATAAACAACAATTTTAAATTGCCATTGGATTAGGAATATTCAATTTTGCAAATAATATCCACACTTGAATTTTAACAGAACCTACCTATGAAGTTTTCAATTTTTATCAAAAATATTATTGTTTATGATAGCCATTCTTTATTTTTGTGATTTTTAACAGGTAACTTTTACAGCCTTCACCAGAAACAGCAAAAATATTAGTACATTTTTATTTTCAGTAAACTGATTTATTTTCTGATATAAGAGACTTTATAAATGTAATTTTAATGTTTTATCAATTAATTAACAAGAAATTTTTTTAAATTGTTTATTTCATTTGATAATTTTTTTTTCTCCAAAAAATGCACAAATAGCCCTTCTTGTCAATTTGACAGTAAATTATTGGTGTTTTTTTTAATTTACGAAAAATATATAAATAATAAAATATATTTATACATGTATATTTGAATGTACTATTTTTGAGTTTACAATCAATCAATTATAGACAATTTAAACACAGATAAAAAATGAAAATCATTTAAGTACAATGTATTAACATATATTTGAAATATTAAGAAATATCTACACTGATCATCAATCTAATTTAGTAGTTTGTTGGTTCAGCTTAATTGGACGTCTGCTACAAATATGGTATATTATATGAATATGTAATGAATTTATGTACCTTGGTATTTTGTTAAATTATAATGGTGTCTTTACTAATACTCAGAAAATGTTGTCGAATCAAGGGAAAAAAGCTGTATTTAGTTTATTTAGTAAAATTCAGGATGATTATTTTAATACAGAGACCTTGCTATCACTTTTTGACACATATGTAAAAAGTATTGTAAATTATGGATGTGAAGTGTGGGGCTTCCATAAAGGTGTGGATATTGAGACATTACATTTATCTTTTTTGAAAAGAGTATTGAAAGTGAGAAAGAGTACTTCAAATTATATGGTCTATTTTGAACTTGGGAGATTCCCATTGTATATAAACAGGTACTGTAGAATGTTAAAATATTGGTTTAAAATTTTAAAAACAGAAAATTGTATACTTAAAAATTGTTATGAAGATATGTTTGAGTCTAGTGCTTTTAAACCAAATGATAAACTAAACTGGGGATGTAAAATACGAGATATATTGTGTAAATATGGTTTTAATCATGTATGGCTGTCACAAAATGTTGTTAATGAAGATATATTCATGTTAGAATTTAAGCAGCGAGTTATAGATACATTTTTAAATGAGGCAATTTCTTTTTTTGAAGAATCGCCAAAATGTCATTTCTATAAGTATATATATGATGACCATAACCTGCAATTTTATTTAAGTCGACCAGTTAATTATATGTTTAAGCCAATTATTAGTAGATATCGCTTACATGCACATAGTTTAAATACTGAAACTGGTAGATACTATAATATAGATAGACATGCTAGAATTTGTAACATGTGTAACAATAATGATATAGAAGATGAGTATCACTTTATTTTAGAATGTAGTAAATATGTGGAAATTCGTAGAAAATATATAAAACCCTATTATTGTATCAATCCATCTGCTTTTAAACTAACACAGTTATTATCTGTTCAAAATATTAAAGAACTTAACAATCTTGGAAAGTATTTGTATGTGGCTGAAAAAATTCGTAATTCCTAAATTTATATCATGCTCCGCTATAATTATAATTATATAATTATGTATTGTGTATAATGTATCATGTATTGTTTGTAATTTGTATTTATATACCTATAAGCTGTATTGCTTTTGGAATAAAGTATTATTAAAACTAGCTTCTACCAATTAATATTTGTAGGTAACATTGTTATAAACAGGTTCTAATTAACAACTGTTTGTTATAAGTGGCAGTTCGAGGTATTTTGAAAGGGAATTTGTAGTGCAAAATTTCCCGATCTTATTCATTATATTCTATTTTGGCAATGGCAATCTAAATTTTACCCCCACAGACCCATTCCTGCACCACCTTTCTACCATATACAAAATGTATTGTTTATAAACTTGTTCTCATCATGTATGGAACTTAAACAACAATCAATCAATCAATCAACTCTAAATTAGTGCAATATGACCAATATTTTATTTGGGAAACCCTTAGATTCAAAATAAATTTCATGTTATTTTGTTTAGCATTGTATAACACAGGTTAAATACACAAACTGCTTAGTAACCTGATCAATGGATAATGCTGGAATTTAGCATCAGCAGTAAATATTTACTTGAATTCTTGTGAGTAATTTATTATAATAACTAGTGTCTTTGTTCTTTACACACTATATCTATTATCAAGCAACAAGCTTATTACAAACATATTATCTCTGTTTTCTAATGTGACATTATATTGACTTCACTGACGTCTCTGTGCCAAGTCGATTTCTCAGAGCAATGTCCCATCGAAGACGAATGAGACATTGCTCTGAGAAATCGATAATCGAAAAACAAATCAGTGATGGTACATATATACTATAATGACCCAAGTAACCCCTAACTGACTTACTAGATATATACCTGTATATCATATGGCTTCTCAAAGTTAAATCTACCGGTAGTACAAATTTCAAAATTGCTTACAAACAAACCAAAACTGAGTAAGCTTATTTGTTATTCAGGACAAAAATTTACACTCCCTTTCATATTTTTCTCCTCCTACACGGAAATAGAACCAAAATAAGATTTGTTCATTTTTTTTTCATTGGATTAAATATTTCACACAAGCAACATGTCCAAATCAAGTATAAAGTTTTAGAAATGATTTTGTCACACCTGAAGTAGCCCTTCAAAACAGATTATAACTGATGAAGTGTTATCAAGCATTTGTTTGTATTTATCCCTGATCATCTAACATACTGATCAAAATATCTTTCATCTAGGTGAGGGCATTAACAGTTAGTTATCCCTCAGACCACAGGTGTTTGAAAAAAACTGACCCCTCGGCAGAAGGGCAAATTTAATACATGCATAGTAATTTTAAATTCTGATGCAATATCAAACATAGACCAGTCAGTGGTCATACTATCAATTAATTTAGCTGCATCTTTTATCTAGATGCTATCATAGAAAATAGATCTTTTGGTAAATCTGCATAGTAATTTTTAATTCTGATGAAATAATCTTCAACTAGCTCAGACATAATCTTCAATGTGTTGAAGGCAGTTAGTATTTGGTTTAAGAAAGAAGTAGAATATCAAATATAGAACAGTAGTCATACTATAAATCAATGCAACTGCATCTCTTATCTAGATGTTATCACAGAAAATGGTTCTCTTGGTAAACCTGTTTTGTCCAGTTTTTAAATGGATTCAAAATAAAAATGTTCATTCTGGCTAGCTTGATGACTATAGAAAAAGATTTCAATCATGGCAATTTGCATATATATTAACTTTTAAAAATTATTCTTAGAAGCTCAGCGCTCAGTGGGCTGAGCCTGTGTCGCTCACCTTTCATTCTGCTTTGAGGAAACTTAATACAGAACCTTCCATAGGTGCTTCCACCAAATTTCGGCTCATTTGGCTAAGCAGTTTCAGAGAAGAAGATTTTTAGAAATCAACCAACCAGAAACAAGAATTGCCTATGGCAGCCATGTTTGTTAATGGATCGGGACAAAATTAGCCAACTTTATAGAGTACCTTCCATATATGTTTCCTACAAAGTTTCGGTTCATTTGGCTAAGCAGTTTCAGAGAAGAAGATTTTCAGAAATCGACCAATCAGAAACAAGCATTGCCTATGGTGGCCATGTTTGTCAACGGATCAAAACGAAATGAGCAATACCTATAGAGGACCTTCCATAGATGCTTCCTATCAAGTTTCGGTTCATTTGGCAAAGCAGTTTCAGAGGAGAAGATTTTTAGAAATCGACCAATCAGAAACAAGAACTGCCTGTGGTGGCCAGGTTTGTAAATGGATGGGGACGAAATGAGCAATCTATATAGAGGACCTTCCAAAGATGCTTCCTACCAAGTTTCGGTTTATTTGGCTAAGCGGTTTCAGAGGAGAAGATTTATAGAAATCGACCAATGAGAAACAAGAACTGCCTGTAGTGGCCATGTTTGTTAATGGATCGGGACAAATTGAGCAATCTTCATAGAGGACCTGCCATAGATGCTTCCCACCAAGTTTCAGTTCATTTGGCCAAACAGTTTCAGAGGAGAAGATTAAAATGTGAAAAGTTAACGGATGACAGACGACGGACAACGGACGCCAAGTGATGGCAAAAGCTCACATTGCCTTTGGCAAGGTAAGCTAATAATAATATTATTTTAGGTCTGTACCTAATGGTAGTCTTAAGAGCGTTTACCAAAATAATGGAATTTCATTCTTAAATTAAGCTCATCTGGTTATCGTTTTATTACGGCTTATTATTGGATGAAAAAAATCTACAATAAAACTGTATACAGTCAATTGGTAAAGAATAATTTATGAAAATTGGACAGATGAGGGACACCAAGTGATGACAAAATCTAACATAGCCTATGACCAGCTGAGCTAAAAAGGTAAGTTGTCCTATATACTAGTAGTGTGAGAGAGTGAGTGATTGTTTTTATAACAAGCAAGTATTTTTCAGCTATATCATGGCAAGATCAAGTTACTTTCTGATTGATTGATTTTGATTTGATTTTTGGTGTTTTAACGCCACTTTCAGCAATATTTCAGCAACATCATGGCGACCAATTTTAGTGGTGGAGGAAGTCGGAGAGAACCACCGACCCTGGGCAAGCAACTGGTAAACTTTATCACTTGCGAGTCGAGTGCACCCTTTTTTGTAACTTACAAAGCTGGGCGCAAGCCCATGCCGTATTGGTGATAGGCTTGTATGAGCTGTTAGATCCAACGACCTAACTCATTGAGCCACCCGGGCACCCAAGTTACTTTCTGATGACATGATGATGTCTGATTTGGACTAAACAACACTTGACTGAACCAACCAGTCTCTTACTCCTTCATAATGTGTGCTTAGCGGGGAAGCAACAATTATCAAATTTAATGCTTAGTTTGACCTGACTGTGGATCAAACCCATGATCTTTCGCATTCAAGTCAAACACAACAAGGCTGTTTATATATACCAGTAAAAAATTAAAAAAGGTTAGTAATATAGATGGTCTGTTTAAATAAGAAATAACAAACAAACACTTTATTTTTTTCAGATTATTTTATTAACTCAAAACTGTAACAATATGGGTTCCTTTCTGCATTTCTTATATTTCTAATATTATACACTTGGTATTGGTCAATTATTAAGGTAATATAATTGATAATGTACAAGATCATCCTATATTTGCTGTGTGCATAATCTTTAAATATTCATTCTAAATGCTAAACTAGAGGCTCCCAGGAGCCTGTATAGCTCACCTGGGTATAATAACAACATCAGTCAATAAAACTTGATAACTTCGGTAAAAAAAATTAACAAATGTAGCCTTCGTCATTGCAGACCCCTTCTACAAAAAAATGTGGGCAGGGGTTCCCCCTTTAATGTAAGTTATCAAAATTGCTGTAAAAAAACATATATGTCAATGATTCTCAAAATTTAGCTTTTCCTACTTCACATTTTGTAATAGAGTTGCTTCCCTTTGATTATTTGAGTAACCAAAAGCAGTGAGTCAATAAAAATATGCATTTCAAGAGGAATAACCCTTCACAGCTGTCGCACATTTTTAACTGTGGGAAATTTTTTGTAGATCTTGACATGCTGAACATTTTTGCAGTTTAAACTTTCCCTCTATCTCTAATAGTTTTTGAGATATAAGATGATAGTATTAAAATTGGGAACATTTTGATGAAAAAAGGGCAATAACTCCAAAATGGGTAATTGGATTTACTTCAAAATTGCAGGGTAGGAAGATCTTGACATGCTGCAAATTTTTGAAATTTAAACTTAACCTTTATCTCTTATAGTTTTTGAAATATAAGACGAAAAGTATTAATTTTTTTTTATAAATTTGATGAAAAAAGGTCGAGAACTCCAAGATGGGTAATCAGATTTACTTCAAAATTGCAGGTAAAAAAAAAAATGGATAGAAGGGTCGAACCGCCAGACACTTTTTTGGAAGAGAACCATCCAATGACTATTTCATCAAAATTTTGTTCTTATTGAGCAAATGGTTTCAGACAAAAATATTTTTTATGGGAATTTCCCATAGGGTCCTATGTTAAATTAAGTTCGGCTGTGGCGGCCATCTTGGTCGGTGTTCTGAAATGCCGGACACAATTTTTAAAGGGGACCACCTAAGGATCATTTCAGCAAAGTTTGGTTGAGATTGGCTCAGTAGTTTCAGAGGAGAAGATTTTTTTTTAATTTCATCCCCCCTTTTTTCTAATTTGCATAATCGGTCAAAATCGGTAAAAGTTCAATGTTCATAAAAAATCCCGTAATATATGTTAAAAAGCTCATCATTATGCTTATACAGTTCAAATTTGGGCACTTTCTGGCTTAAAATAGAGCAGTTTTGGCCATTTGAAGAAATTTCTAATTTTAGTAATGGCAGCCATCTTGGATACAGGGCGGCGCTGACGGACACAATTTTGAAAGGGGACCACCTAAGGATCATTTCAGCAAAGTTTGGTTGAGATTGGCTCAGTAGTTTCAGAGGAGAAGATTTTTTTTTAATTTCATCCCCCCTTTTTTCTAATTTGCATAATCGGTCAAAATCGGTAAAAGTTCAAAGTTCATAAAAAATCCCGTAATATATGTTAAAAAGCTCATCATTATGCTTATACAGTTCAAATTTGGGCACTTTCTGGCTTAAAATAGAGCAGTTTTGGCCATTTGAAGAAATTTCTATTTTTAGTAATGGCGGCCATCTTGGATACAGGACGGCGCTGACGGACACAATTTTTAAAGGGGACCACCTAAGGATCATTTCAGCAAAGTTTGGTTGAGATTGGCCTAATAGTTTCAGAGGAGAAGATTTTTTTTAAATTTCATCCCCCCTTTTTTCTAATTTGCATAATCGGTCAAAATCGGTAAAAGTTCAAAGTTCATAAAAAATCCTGTAATATATGCTAAAAAGTTCATCATTATGCTTATACACTTCAAATTTGGGCACTTTCTGGCTTAAAATAGAGCAGTTTTGGCCATTTGAAGAAATTTCTATTTTTAGTAATGGTGGCCATCTTGGATACAGGACGGTGCTGACGGACACAATTTTGAAAGGGGACCACCTAAGGATCATTTCAGCAAAGTTTGGTTGAGATTGGCTCAGTAGTTTCAGAGAAGATTTTTTTTAAATTTCATCCCCCCTTTTTTCTAATTTGCATAATCGGTCAAAATCGGTAATGGGATTTACTTCAAAATTGCAGGGTAGGTAGATCTTGACATGCTGCACATTTTTGCAATAAACTTAACATCTATCTCTAAATAGTTTCTGAAATATAAGACGAAAAGTATTAAAATGAAAAAAAAAAAATGATGAAAAAAGGGCAATAACTCCAAGATGGGTAATCAAATTTACTTCAACATTGCAGGGTAGGTAGATCTTGACATGCTGAACATGTTTGCAGTTTCAACTTACCATCTGTCTCTTATAGTTTTTAAAATAAAGGACGAAAAGTATTAAAATTTTGAAAATTTGATGAAAAAAGGGAAATAACTCCAAAATGAGCAATGGGATTAACTTCAAAATTGCAGGGTAGGTAGATCTTGATATGCCGCACATTTTTTCAATTTAAAGTTAACCTTTATCTCTTATAGTTTTTGAAATATAAGACGAAAAGTATTAAAATTTTACAAATTTGATGAAAAAAGGGCAATAACTCCAAGATGGGTAATCAGATTTACTTCAAAATTGCAGGGTAGGTAGATCTTGATGTGCTGATCATTTTTACCCCATGTCAGATTTTTGATATTATTAACGGTTTTTGAGTTATTACCAAAAACCTGCAATTTTACCATATGTTCTATTTTTAGTAACAGCGGCCATGTTGGTTGGTGCACGGCATCACCGGACACAATTTTGAAACTAGACACCCTAGTAATGATTCAGACCAAGTTTGGTTTCCATTGGTCTAGTACTTTCAGAGGAGAAGATTTTTGAAAAAGTTTACGACGTACGACGGACGACGGACGACGACGACGGACGCCAAGTGATGGCAATAGCTCACCTGACCCTTTGGGTCAGGTGAGCTAAAAAAAAACATGTTTTTTATTAAAAAAAAATAATGGTACTATAAATTTTTTTGGGGGCATTTTTCTTATTTTTTCCCATAGCATTTAATAGTTTTCATTATTAATTAACTTTGATTTATTAGCCTTTATATGATCAAATCTGTCAACACAATATAAAAACTTTCATATGGCAAAAACCAGTCCAATACGGATATTTTCCATATTGGCCCAATTCCAGTCAGTCCAATAACATCTAGATTGGAATCCGCTAGATATTTCGATAACTGCAAGGAAAAATCCCGAGAGATATTGGACTGGTTAATTAATAAAGGTATCATTACGTGATGTTTTTTATATTGGCTTAGTTATAGGTCCTCGGACCTATAACTAGGCCAATATGAAAAACATCAGGTAATAATACTATATTATCACTTAGAAAACAACAGGCAATACCACCAAAAATCAATAAAAAAAATATTTTGTAATATAATTTCATGTATTTGAAAGTCAAAATATTTCTTGAGAGTGATCTGTAACTGAATTTTTTTTCTTGTCATTTAGATAAATGTTTTGTTTGGTATTATAGTAACTCCAAGTAATTTGGACAAGTACAAAAGCAGTCTATAACGAACGATTTTCTATAAATTTCTTTAAAAAATCTACTGACCCTCAAATCTGTAATTTTGATGTAAATGACACAAAGTTAGTTTGGAAAATCTGACAAGACAAGGCAAGAATCTTTATCTCATAAATTACAATGGTATGCTATAGACGCTCTCGTAAAACATTACAATCTAAAAAAAAAAAATTTTTTCATTCAGTGTGTTTAAAACAGTGAGTGGTTAGTAAAAAAATATTAAAGTAACATGTTAAAAGTTCTATACCAACCAGTAACAATTTTAATATATTACGGAGTATAACACATAGGTAACACGTCACACAATACGGTTCATTTTATCTAAATTTAATCTAAAAAAAATAACATTTTTTTTCTTTTTTGATAGTCTGTTTAAACAACGAGTAGGTATTAAAAAAAATTTTTAAAGCAACATGTTAAAAGTTCTATTATAGTAACAATTTGTAAAATTATGAAAAATATTACGGAACGTGTAACACGTCACATGATACCAAATATGGTCAATTTTATCTACATCTTTGCTCTAACATACACATACCTAAAATATACGTAATTCCATTCAAATCCATAATAGAAAACAAAATGTGATCAAACTGCCATAAAACACATCTAAATTATTAAACTTCAAATTTGAATATAAAATAAAATATTTGGTATGGAAACAAATTTACATAGGGATTTTTGTCCTTGATGATAATTAATCACTATAGGTAGAGATGTTAAATGAAAACGATTACAAATTATCAATTGGACTTTGACTAATTATTTGTGACAAGGGGTATATATAGTGAATGATAAAGAAAAGGCTACTTAACCCATATCAAAATTAAGTTAAATGCATGTTGCATCAACCTATTGTGGGGTGAAAAGGTGGGTTACCATAGTCAGATTATCATTATCATATTAAAAAAGTACCCTTGTCACTGTCATAATTACATAATAGTACATCAATGTACTTTTATGTCATATCTTATCTGTTGCACTGCAATAAAATTTAATTTTGCTATAATATTTGTTTTTCCATCAAGACTTAACAAACACATGTATAATATGTACAATGTAATGTATATCATTTATTTCCAAAATAGGTCAACCTGACTTAACAGAAAATCTACGTTTTGACTCAGGTAAAGTAAAGCTAAAATTACTGAATACCCCCGAATTTATCCTGCAGTTGTGTGATTTTGAATAATAAAGATATCAAATAAACCAGTGATATTTAGCCATGGATCTAATTTAATGCTTTTCTGGTACTTGATTCAGGTAGAGCAATGGTAACAGTATAAGCACTGACTTCACAGAGGACACCATAAAACTAGAGGCTCAGCACTGAGCTGAACCTGTGTCGCTCACCTTTCATTCTGCTCTGAGGAAACTTAATACAGAGCCTTCCATGGCCTATAGGTGCTCCTACCAAATTTCGGTTCGTTTTGGCAAAGCAGTTTCAGAGAAGAAGATTTTTAGAAAGCGACCAATCTAAAACAAGAATTGCCTGTAGCAGCCATGTTTGTTAATGGATCAAAACGAAATGAGCAATCTCTATAGAGGACCTTCCATAGATGCTTCTTACCAAGTTTCATATCATTTGGCCAAGTGGTTTCAGAGGAAAAGCTGTTTTAGAAATCGAACAATAAGAAACAAGAATTGCCTATGACGGCCATGTTTGTTAACAGATCAAAACGGAATGAGCAATACCCATAGAGGACCTTCCATAGATGTTTCCTACCAAGTTTCAGTCTATTTGGCCAAATTGTGTCAGAGTAGAAGATTTTTAGAAATTGACCAATCAGAAAAAAGAATTGTCTGTGGTGGTCATGTTTGCTAACAGATTGGAACAAAATGAGCAATCTTTATAAGAGGACTTTCCATAGATGCTTCCTACCAAGTTTCGGATCATTTGGCCATGCGGTTTCAGAAGAGATTTTTAGAAATAGACCAATCAGAAACAAGAATCGCCCGTGGTGACCATGCTTGTAAATGGATCGGGACGAAATGAGCAATCTTTATAGAGGACCTTCCATAGATGCTTCCTACCAAGTTTCGGTTCATTTGGCCCTGTGGTTTCAGAGGAGAAGATTTTTAGAAATAGACCAATCAGAAACAAGAATCGCCTGTGGTAGCCAAGTTTGTGAATGGAATCTTTGGCATGGTGAGCTAAAAACACTTGCTTCTACTCTTTTTAGACAATTTGGGAGATGTTTAGGTTTTCTGTCATTGCAAGATAAATACAATATATGTACATTGCCGCTAAACATAAAATCAATTTACACTCCTTTGCCAAACAGACCAGAAAAGCTTGCCAAAGACCCACTTTTCTACCTGTTTCTAAAGCTCATACAAAATTAATGTTCTATTTCCTAACAATGTACATATACTGCATATGCATTTTGTTTGATAATGTCATCATGAAAACAGAATATAGTGTATATTTAAACAACATTATTAAGAAAAAACTGGTAGAACGTGCTAAAGTGGGTCACAGGTCACTGTAATCAGGTGCCTGTAAAAATACATCGCTAAAATTACCTGTGGGTGTTTCCCCACTTCAACTCGTAAATTTACATAGAAATCGGAGATATTTCGTCATAAAACTTCACACATGGTTTTGTCTATCATATTTCTTGAAGACAAACATAAAATTTTATTGCATTTATCAATATTTTATGAGTATCAACAGTTTTTTCAACACTGTATCTGTTTCTCAATACAGCCGCCCGATTACAGTGACCTGTGACCCACTTTAGCACCTTCTACCAGTTTTTTCTTAATAATGTTGTTTAATCAATCAGCAGTCATTTTTTTCAATGATAAGTGAATATCAATGTCATAGTTAGGAAAAGCAGTGTGCAATACAATGAAACCTGTTTAAACCGAAAATAAACTGGTATCCTGTATAAACCAAACTTTTAGCAAGTCTCAATGCAGGAAATCTTTTGGCTTTAAGAGTACCTGATGAAAGTTATTCTAGAAAGGTGCCTTTCACACTAATATAGAAATCTACATTTTTATAAAACTGTAGATAAGCAGAAAGTTAGATTGTAATCTTAAACTTCCTCAATTTTTTTTTATTTTTACTATAATAGATCATGGGATAAAATGACTTAATAATTATTTAATATTTTCTAAAAATAAAATTATAAACCAATATTTGTGCTTTTTCATTGTTACAATTAATCACAAGATGCTAACAATATCAAAATTCAAGCCTTGAACTATCATATGATTGTAATGTTGAATAATATACAAAAAATAATGTTTAACCTTGAAACTAAAAGTGTAATTTTTTTTGTGCATATTTTAAAAATAGATTTACTTTTCATATCAATATAAATTTGAAGGTCAATTGTTACATCTTAAGGTACAAGTATATATAGTGTGTTGAATTGAACAAAAAAATGCCAATGATTGCATAACAAAATTATTAGTAAAATATTTTCTAGCCATGCTAATTAAATGAGTAAAGTTCATGTTTAATTGTTTATTATGCAACGTGGCCAGAACTTAAACCTTAATCTATAATATATACTGTGGGTACTGATAATACATTTATGTGAACTAATGAAATTTATATATTAAACTACAATAAAACCATCCTTTCAAGAACACCTCTCCATTGTGAGACCTTATGTCATAACATTTCATTTTCATTTTTAAACAGTCATCTTTTTAGGGACCACTTGCCTTATAAGACAATTTTATGTATGAATTATCGCTATTGAAACCAGTTATATTACTTTTAGCTTACCAATACATTTTTTTACTCTGACCAAATATTTTTGGTTTGCAATTCTGTAAATTTGTTGTTTGATCAAATTTGCAAAATGAACGGATAAAAATTATAGTTTATACTGTACAATGTACAAAATTATATAAATAAAATATATAAGAGGATTGATTGATTGGTGTTTAATGCCAACTTTAGCAATATTTTAGCTATATCAAAGTGTAAACCAATTATTTTTATTAACTATACAATAGGATAAAATTCATTTAGCTTTGTACTACAAAGAGATAAAATTGCCTCATGTATGCTAATTCTTATCGGCTCAGAAAATCTTTCCAAAATGTTTGCAGCAATTTATAAATACCAGTAGCAATATAGAAATATTAAATATCAATAAAGACCAGAAAGGAGCTACATCAATAAATAATAACTAAAAATCTATGGTAACTGTCAAAACAGATCAATTTATTACTACAGTTTTCATGATTTGATGCAGATCTCAAAAACAGAGATCTACATGAATCACACCTGCACAAGGCCTTGCGGTCATAAAACGTTATATTATGATTTTTCTTACTAATACTCTAAATTGTCCAATCAGAGCAAAGTCTTTATTTGATAAATTGTTCTGATTAAGTGTTCTTTCTTATATGAATACAAAACTTGTACTCAACATTTTTATAATAGTAACACCTGATATCAAATACAGATATTCACTAGCAATGACAATATGTGCAACACAGAAGGGGCATAATGTGCATCATGCCAAGATTTGTTTGCAATGCTATCCTAAATATAAAGGATAGTATTCACACCATTGCTATATACCAGTATAGAAATTGACAATTTCTACTGTCTTTCATGACAATAATTGGTGCCTTTAAATCAAAAGAAGAAAATACAATGTATTACATGTATCTATTTTCATATATCACATATATCATGTAATAACTTTATGATTTCAACAAGGTAGAAGTAGAGGAAATTAAAGAAAGATAAGATAGATCAAATTTAAATCAAATTGAAGAAGAATTGATATATAAAATTGAATTTGCTAATGGACTATTATTACTTATTGGTATCACCTGCACAGTAATCAGTGTTTTGGCACTTACATGTTTTTTTCTTACAAAATGTAATTAAATTTACATTTCCTAAATAATATAATTATTATTAAAACTAATATTCTCCTCCTTCAGGCATTATAGGTCATGACCTTAGACAATTTTGACTATCCTGTTTAGGCCCTTTAGTTTTCATGTTGCCAAAGACTTAAATTATCTGGCATTCCAATCTTTTTACTTTGATGAAATGTGCTATGCATACCTAATTTGGATATCTACGATTTTATTATAGTAAAAAAAAAGGTGGATACATAATAATGCACACCTAATTTGGATATCTATGATTTTATTATAGTTAAAAAAGGGGTGGATACATAATACCAAATTAAGTATTTGAACTTTAATATAACATTGTCACTCTTTTCGTCAAATGTCATAATATTGATTTATTTTGACATATTACAACATATTAATCCAATTATCTAAGTGTCATCATTTCAAAATTCAAAACAATTGTCACACAAGTATTCGCACTACCTTGGGAAAATTTTCTTATTGATAAATCACATTTACTTATTTACAATAATATAAACTTATCATAAAATTGAGATCTGATGGCCCTCTATCAATTTTTATCAAAATCTAACTGTTAAATAGATAAGATGGGGAGGAGAACAAACAGTAGTCACAAGGTGAGATAAACCAGTTATCTCCCTTCTAGAACTCTTCAGAGTATTAATTGTGCTTAAGGTACTTTTAATCCATAATAATCCAAAGAAGTGATTTATGCTTATTTTTTTCCCCTTTGATGTTAATTTAATCTAAATTTTAGAATTCAGTAAAATACACAATAAGTATTAATCAGAGCTAATAACTTGATGCAAAGGGATAACAAACTTATATAGGGGTTTGTGAAGCCCCAATGTAAAATTTGAAAGTATATGTTAAATGTTATCAATAATGAATATGTATATGGGTAGTGGTAGTACCAAAACAACAAATATATACATACATACTCAACCTACAACATACATAGGAACTCACTTTCTATTTCTTTCTTTTTTTCTTTTTTTTGGGGCAATTTAATTTATTTTTCTCTAATTTATTTATTTTAAGAATACGCTGATAGATTTCTTGGAAATAAAAATCTACAAATAAGTTAATTTCATAGTGTCCTCCATGCTAATCTCTATCATATAAGACTTCTAGATCAGGCTGCAACATGTCCATATGCAAGTACATGGTACAGATACTGACAATCTGATAGGGGAGATAAATCTTTCTGAGTTATCACCACGGAGATAACAGGATAGAACAATGTCCAGTTATTACTTATTTATCTATATTATTTATTTGTTTACCCTATAATCCACCTACCTTAAACAAATATTTATATATCTATTTCACATATTTTTCAAAACTTACATCAATATTGTTAATTTTATATACCGGTAAATCTAAATACGCATTAATGTCCAATCCTATCCAATTATTTTATCATCTTTGGGATAGTTTTTTTTTTTATAACTACCCGGTATGCAATATATGTACAAACTTACAGCCAACAATACAATTTATTTGAATAAAATTCTTTATTCAATAGAAAAATTGTAGAAAGAGGTAAAATCTAATTTTAAATAACATATCAGAAAAGGGGAAGAAATTAAAAAATAATTTTAATTAGATTGCTGAATAGGTAGATTTATGTATATTTTGTTTCTTTTTAATATCATAGTGTATTAAAAAAAATTTTTTTTAAATGAAATCATTGGTAAAAATTATAAGGGGCATGTTGAGAAACAGAACAAAAGAAAAAAACTCGTTAATTAATATATATTTATGACAGAATTTCCAGAAACGTGCCATGTACACAAACTTAGATACCTACAAGTTTATTACCTTAGAAAAAATTTGGGCTTTATTAGTATAAAAATTTTATTATACAATAATATGGTAGAAAATAATACACAGGTTATAAAAGCTGAAATAAACATCTTCTTCACTTTCTACAATATAAATTGTAAAGAATTGGATCTAAATAATTTTTTTACTTTTTCATCTGTTATATGATATTCAATCAGTGTATCATATTAGTATAGGTTACAATAGGAAGAGACATAAATGTTTCTGTAAATAGATTTTCGTTAATTATCAAATATCAAAAGTTAGTCTTTACAATAGAAAGAGGCGTAAATGTTTCTATAAATAGACTTAGTTAATTTTCAAAAATCAAAAGTTAGTCTTTACAATAGAAAGAGGCGTAAATGTTTCTATAAATAGACTTAGTTAATTTTCAAAAATCAAAAGTTAGTCTTTTGTTAATGTCAATTTATAAAACTAAAGGGAAATATTTTTAGTGATAAATAATCAATTATAGACATATTAAAGAAAATTTAGTCTGTTTTCTATAGACATATGTTTCCTCCTATATATGTCCATGCTGGGTACTGGAAATAGTTCTCAGGACTCAACCCAAAAGGCTGCCCAGCAAGTCCCAGATTGGCAGATAAGGGATGGACAGTTGATGGGAGGTTTTCAATTTATAATACAGAAAGCCCATAGCTATCCATGGACAATAGTGGGCATCATATTTAGAAAGCCCCATGCATGCTCCTCGCATTGCGGCATGTTAAAGACCACTTTTGTAGATTTAAAAAAAAAGTAGATGAATTGTAGCTACAAAAGCCTATTTTTTTTTGGTCCTGGTTGTCTCTATTCCTCCTTCATTTCTGTATAATTTTTATATATTGATGAACTTGATCCTGACCTGAATACAATGAAATATTTGCTGCTGGTCATTAAACAACAAGCAATCAATCAATACATGTTTTGTTAATAAACCCAGTAGAATTCTATATATAAATATATGCAAATTTATCCATGAATATGATAAGAGGATCCCTAAATACCCTCCCCTATTGAGGTAAAGGTATAAAAAAGGGATAGATCCATAGAATTGTGTTGCCATTCATTTCTACTATCCCATATATACATGCATATTATATATTTAATTTTAACACTGTTCCATGGCCCTTGTGTCACTATTGGTAGAGGTCAGAATATCCACACACAAAAAATGTTCTGGAATTGCTATTTAATATATAAGTGATAAACGGTTATTAAAAAGAAAATCAACTAAAACTATCAAAAGAATAAAAATCATGACTTATTATCTAGTATAAATCAATTTCAATAATAAAAGCTGATTCTCAATACAGAATATCTACTGGGGAATATGACATTACAATTCAAATAATAATAGTACCACTGTTACCCTGAATATATATTGGTATATACACAGGTGTACACATAGGAGAAACTTCAATTTCATATATATAAAAAATTATATTTTTAACACAGGAAGCCGCAATCACGTTTCAGCAACATTAAATTGGGGGAATTTTTTTTGTATATAATCAATTATAAGGCATACAATATAAAACAAACATTTTGTGATGGAAAACAATGAAAATTAAGTATAAGCACATATTATGAATTGTAAAAATTTTACCTGGTCATTTCTTAAAAATGAAAATAGAAAACCGTAGAAATACAAAATACAATCCCAAAACTTGGTCAATCTGCTGACAGTACCATTATTTTGCTTTGATTACATATAATTTGATATTAATTAATATATAGTGTAGATATACAGTAACTTTGCACATTAACCCTGGGCTGATGAAGAACAAATTTCACCATGTATAAAGTCTAGACAGGTAATTATCAAAGTCATATTTGATAACCTGTTGTATTTTGAACTACCTTTAATTACTGAAATTAATTACAGGTAAAATTAAAAATTAAAAAAAAATTCAACAAGTGGATCATGATACTTTTTTTTTTTAACAAAAACTAATTAGTTATCTTCTTTTTTATTCATTCATAGATCATGCTACAAATAATTATTTTGGTGTTTTTTATCTAACATTTGACTTTATGGGTAATAAAACAAATATCTATATCTGAAGAGTACAAACTGCAGTGTCTTGTCATTTTATTTTCTATATCAACAAACACATTTTTTTTGTAATTGTAAAAGATTGATTGTTAGTTGCTAATGTCTTAGGTCAAACAGTTCATGAATATTCAGGAGATGTTTTATAAGACATATTTCTATGCTGCTTGTAGAGTTACGGTTCAATCCGGTGCTTTGTCTATAATTCAATTTAATATTACTTTTCCACTGGGATACATAAAAAATATTGCTTTTCCACATTTAAAAAAAAGAGTTTTACACAATTTTCAATATTTTTTATTTAATTTAATTATTTACCTCTTTTGTTATCTAGATTTGCAAATATAGCATTTTGTGATTTCCTGTACATACATTCATATAAAACCGAGCAGAATTTATCTCTATTTGGATCAGAAAACATATCAACTCAATTTTACAACAATTAAATTCTAATTTGAGAAAAGAAGAATCAAGTTATATATTGAAGTGGAAAATTTATGACACAATCATATATTTGAAAATTGAAAATGTTTACCTAATTGCATGTTTGTATATAAATGTTCCTGTTCAAAAGAAATGTACCCCCCTTTTCATGCTCTAGTACTTCTTGCTTTCCACATGTTGACCAACTTATTTATCTTTAATCTAGGTACATCTACAGGTATCTTATATTGCGGAAAAGTAAAAAAAATATATTACTGAAAAAAAAAGATCATGTTCTAAAAATAATTATGGAAATACAATAGGCCCATTCAGTCATGTTTATATCTCACATTTCCAACGCAATAAGTCTAATGTAACTACATGTATGTATTATATATATTAACTATGCATTTGTCCTCATCTTTTATGTGTTTTGAGAATTAGCAGTGGATCAGACAAAATTGTCATTTGATTTTTGTGATTGGTTGAATTATCAGCCATCATTGTTATAACTTTTTTTTCTGTTATAATAAATAAAATAATTATACAAAGCAAACAAGTCTTGATAAAACTAAATACATGTACATTTGTACATATTGTTAAAGCATACAATAGTATTTTCTATCAGGGAATTTTAATGGTGATCTTTTATTCTGATTTTTTCCCTTGTATTATTCTTTACCTGGAATGTTTCTTTACTTGAATTTCCTTTTTACTCATTTTCCAAGTCAGGAAAGTGAGAGGTAATATAATATGTGTGTTAAGGGTATCCATTTTGCCTCTGTTCCTCTAATTTTTTGACTGAATTTTGGAACTGTTCAAACAGTGTGGTATGTTTGGTTTTTTCATTTTTTTACTATTGTTAATAGTTGGAGGAGAAGATGGCCTAGTTGACAATCTGCTTCCAACACACCTACTTTATCTGGTTAACAGTAATGTTTTTCTACTGTGAAATTTTAGTTCCTTAACATGTTTTTGTCTACATATAATTTTGATATCAGTAAATCAATGTTTCAATAATTGTGTTTTGCAAGGAAAGAATTGTTCAACGGGGTGTTAGTCTGGTAGATAGACTCAAAATCAATGTTTTAATAGTCATAATTCAACCAAAATCTTGACTTTAATAAAATTCCTCCTTGGTTTTCAAGAAGTGGGGGGTTCGTACAAACCACCCCACCTCTGGAAGTGCATCAGTATAAAATTAATTAGTACAGAATAAGTATTCTAACAGGAGTTAAGTTGTAACAATGAATAGTTTTTACCAATTGTTTAAAATTTAAGGAAACAATATAACCAATTGCTCTACTTATTAATTTCCTATATAATCACTTGAATAAATTACAAGTTTGCACAACATAATTAACAATTATTAAAACTTAAGGAAATTCTATTTTTTTCTCACGGAAATTATAGAAATTTGCAAAGTAGGCGTTTTCATTACTATGCAGAAACAGAACCATTAACCCAATGACCATAATAACAGTTTTGTTACTAACTTTAATCTTTGTCTCAGAAATATTTTTGCTGCATGAGATTTGGTTTAGGTTTATGGTGTTTAACGCAACCAACAATATTTCAGTTATATTCTGGTAGTCAGTTTTATTGATAGATTAAATCGGCGTACCCGGAGAAAACCACAGACCTGTCACAAGTCACTGACAAACTTTATCACATAATGTTGTATCGAGTACACCTCCCCTGAGGAGATTCAAACTCACAACGTTAGTGGTGATAGGCACTGACTGCACTGATTATTAATCCAACTACCATATGATCACGACCACAACTGCCTCTTTTATTGTTGCACGAGATACATGAAAATGTCGATATGAGGGGACACTACCGGTACATGCAAAATTTCATAGAATAAGGGATACCATCTCGATGGAGGGTTGTCAGGTTATAATACAGAAAACGTGACTGTTGACCATAGCATGGAGAATGCCATCCTCCCTGCTTGTTTTAAAGACCTCTCTTTTAGATTTTGGATAGGAGAACAGGTACCGTAGGTACATTTTAGCAGCTACAAAAGGCTGAATAATTTGTGCCTACCAAACTCTCAATGGTTATCAAGTGACAGTCAAAAGTCATTGACCCAGTTGTCTCATCTATCCCTCATTACGGTTTAGTTTTTAAATATTGTTGAGCTTGTTCTTGCACTGAATATATACTGGAAATATTTACCACTGAATGAACATTAAGCAATGGGAATTCAATCAATTTTAAGTTATGTAGTATACATGTAACAATTTTGATATATTCAAAGTTCCTGAGTAGAATTTACCCTGATTCATCAGTTAAATAATGGTTTAATATATTTAATATGTATACATTATAGTTTGTTTTAGTTTGAATATTTTAGAATCCTTGTTTGGACCAGTTACAACAAAATAATGATAGAGTATGTGTTTGACTCTCAATTGGTAAAAATGGGTAATTCATTTTTTTTAAATTTTCTACTAAAATGGTGTTAAACTTTTTTCGAGTCTACCTGGCTATTTTTTCTGAAGTTTAACCTTTCCAACACTATATATTTCCTGAAACGTACATGAATCCTGTACGTATTTAAAGTCTTGCAGTGAAATGCCATGCTCTGGAACATCCCCTAATCTAAAAATAGCAATGTTATTCCCAGAAATTCAGTATTTATAGATCATGCATCAAGCTCTCTATAAAGGATTAAAATACAACTAAATGCAACCAAATTTGGACACCTAAAGAAGATTATATTTAAATATTGCCTATCATAGTAAAGGACATTCATTTGTTACAAAATTCAATCTTCACAATACAATACAATACAAATCTTTTATTGTCAATATATTGAGCAGAACAATTAAGTGAATTACATACATTTGATTTCATATTGATTGGTTTGATTGGTTTTACAACAAAGAAAGAAGGACAATATAACAAATGAATAAATACAATTACAAATGCCAAATACAACTACAGTTCCATTCTAAGAAAATCATTTAAAATTTTTTTCCTCATTGCAGTTAATATAAAGTTTAATTTTGACCCCCATGTTCAGGACTAAGATCCCTAGCTCTTGGTAAGGTATGAATCTATATAACAGAATGTTTTTTGCCTCATATAATAACATTTCTTACAATGTAGCTGGTTTGTACAAAAATAAAGATGTTTTTCCATTGTAGCCAGTATATATGTTAACCTTTGATCCCAGGGGGTAATGACATCATAGATCATGTACAAACTTGATTCTGTATATCACAATGATGACTCCTGTCATATACAACTGCTTCTCCACAACTGGTTGTTAGCAAATTTTTTTTTTATCTTTACCTCAATATATGCAGCCCATGTTAAACTTTTTACCCCATTGATCAAACCCTATCCTTCTAGGGCTTTTATTTGATCCAGTTTAAATCTGTACATCACAATGATAATTAACATGATTATATTTCTGTTACATATGGTTATTAAGAATTTAAGACTTTTTTTCTCACTGCCAAATATGCTGAACTATACGGACCCCTGGGTTTGAGCCTTTTAGACTCTGGGACATTCATTTGTACAAGTCTGGAGCCTTTTAGACTCGGGGACATTCATTTGTACAAGTCTGGAGCCTTTTAGACTCTGGGACATTCATTTGTACAAGTCTGGAGCCTTTTAGACTCTGGGACATTCATTTGTACAAGTCTGGAGCCTTTTAGACTCTGGGACATTCATTTGTACAAGTCTGGAGCCTTTTAGACTCTGGGACATTCATTTGTACAAGTCTGGAGCCTTTTAGACTCTGGGACATTCATTTGTACAAGTCTGGAGCCTTTTAGACTCTGGGACATTCATTTGTACAAGTCTGGAGCCTTTTAGACTCTGGGACATTCATTTGTACAAGTCTGGAGCCTTTTAGACTCTGGGACATTCATTTGTACAAGTCTGGAGCCTTTTAGACTCTGGGACATTCATTTGTACAAGTCTGGAGCCTTTTAGACTCTGGGACATTCATTTGTACAAGTCTGGAGCCTTTTAGACTCTGGGACATTCATTTGTACAAGTCTGGAGCCTTTTAGACTCTGGGACATTCATTTGTACAAGTCTGGAGCCTTTTAGACTCTGGGACATTCATTTGTACAAGTCTGGAGCCTTTTAGACTCTGGGACATTCATTTGTACAAGTCTGGAGCCTTTTAGACTCGGGGACATTCATTTGTACAAGTCTGGAGCCTTTTAGACTCTGGGACATTCATTTGTACAAGTCTGGAGCCTTTTAGACTCTGGGACATTCATTTGTACAAGTCTGGAGCCTTTTAGACTCGGGGACATTCATTTGTACAAGTCTGGAGCCTTTTAGACTCGGGGACATTCATTTGTACAAGTCTGGAGCCTTTTAGACTCGGGGACATTCATTTGTACAAGTCTGGAGCCTTTTAGACTCTGAGACATTCATTTGTACAAGTCTGGAGCCTTTTAGACTCTGGGACATTCATTTGTACAAGTCTGGAGCCTTTTAGACTCGGGGACATTCATTTGTACAAGTCTGGAGCCTTTTAGACTCGGGGACATTCATTTGTACAAGTCTGGAGCCTTTTAGACTCGGGGACATTCATTTGTACAAGTCTGGAGCCTTTTAGACTCGGGGACATTCATTTGTACAAGTCTGGAGCCTTTTAGACTCGGGGACATTCATTTGTACAAGTCTGGAGCCTTTTATACTTGGGGACATTCATTTGTACAAGTCTGGAGCCTTTTAGACTCTGGGACATTCATTTGTACAAGTCTGGAGCCTTTTAGACTCTGGGACATTCATTTGTACAAGTCTGGAGCCTTTTAGACTCTGGGACATTCATTTGTACAAGTCTGGAGCCTTTTAGACTCTGGGACATTCATTTGTACAAGTCTGGAGCCTTTTAGACTCTGGGACATTCATTTGTACAAGTCTGGAGCCTTTTAGACTCTGGGACATTCATTTGTACAAGTCTGGAGCCTTTTAGACTCTGGGACATTCATTTGTACAAGTCTGGAGCCTTTTAGACTCTGGGACATTCATTTGTACAAGTCTGGAGCCTTTTAGACTCTGGGACATTCATTTGTACAAGTCTGGAGCCTTTTAGACTCTGGGACATTCATTTGTACAAGTCTGGACCCTTTTAGACTCGGGGACATTCATTTGTACAAGTCTGGACCCTTTTAGACTCTGGGACATTCATTTGTACAAGTCTGGAGCCTTTTAGACTCTGGGACATTCATTTGTACAAGTCTGGAGCCTTTTAGACTCTGGGACATTCATTTGTACAAGTCTGGAGCCTTTTAGACTCTGGGACATTCATTTGTACAAGTCTGGAGCCTTTTAGACTCTGGGACATTCATTTGTACAAGTCTGGAGCCTTTTAGACTCGGGGACATTCATTTGTACAAGTCTGGAGCCTTTTAGACTCGGGGACATTCATTTGTACAAGTCTGGAGCCTTTTAGACTCTGGGACATTCATTTGTACAAGTCTGGAGCCTTTTAGACTCGGGGACATTCATTTGTACAAGTCTGGAGCCTTTTAGACTCTGGGACATTCATTTGTACAAGTCTGGAGCCTTTTAGACTCTGGGACATTCATTTGTACAAGTCTGGAGCCTTTTAGACTCGGGGACATTCATTTGTACAAGTCTGGAGCCTTTTAGACTCTGGGACATTCATTTGTACAAGTCTGGAGCCTTTTAGACTCTGGGACATTCATTTGTACAAGTCTGGAGCCTTTTAGACTCTGGGACATTCATTTGTACAAGTCTGGAGCCTTTTAGACTCGGGGACATTCATTTGTACAAGTCTGGAGCCTTTTAGACTCGGGGACATTCATTTGTACAAGTCTGGAGCCTTTTAGACTCTGGGACATTCATTTGTACAAGTCTGGAGCCTTTTAGACTCGGGGACATTCATTTGTACAAGTCTGGAGCCTTTTAGACTCTGGGACATTCATTTGTACAAGTCTGGAGCCTTTTAGACTCTGGGACATTCATTTGTACAAGTCTGGAGCCTTTTAGACTCGGGGACATTCATTTGTACAAGTCTGGAGCCTTTTAGACTCGGGGACATTCATTTGTACAAGTCTGGAGCCTTTTAGACTCTGGGACATTCATTTGTACAAGTCTGGAGCCTTTTAGACTCGGGGACATTCATTTGTACAAGTCTGGAGCCTTTTAGACTCGGGGACATTCATTTGTACAAGTCTGGAGCCTTTTAGACTCTGGGACATTCATTTGTACAAGTCTGCATTTCTATATCTCATCAATGTGAAAATCGTTGCTAGTTCTTAAGAAGACCTTTTTTTTTTATAGATTTACATATTTCCCTCAATATTCACTACTAGCCCATCCCTACGAATGATCAACTTTAATTGAGCAAGTTTGAACCCCTTATACTCATCAAATGTCTCTGTAAAATTTGGTTTTGCAGAAGAAAATTAAAGAAAATGAATACAACCATAGAATACAACAAGACTGGAAAAGCTCACTGGGTCACCAGGTGAGCAATAAATAAATCCAACAAAAATCTATTCCAGTACCAGTATATAGAAATAGCCAGGTTGCAAGGGGTGGGTGAAAAAGTGCAAAAATGTAATACAAGTTTTTAATGCAGATTCATAATGTCATAAACATATCTAATGATGTGTGCAAACAGTTCCAAAGATCTGCATTAAAAATCTGTGGAAGAAAATAGGTATTGTTTACTGAATTTTTTTTTATGAAAAATAGCTATTCAAAATTTTTGTAAAATTTGATTATCATCATAGAAAAGTCACATGTTTAAAATAAATATCTAATTTTCAAAGATTTTGGTTGTAATCTGATAGAGGAGGTACAATTACACAGGTACACATGTACCTACTTCCTTTTTCTTCATTAACCCTGTGATCCACCTGTGCACAAAGATGTCTCACTATTTCATTGTACTACAACTGATTGGCACTATATACAGCTCAGACAAAAATCTTATTATATTCAAATACCTGTATCATGCATACATGAACTTTAAAAAAAATACTGTATGTTACATACGCCTTTTCCCCCAGTAGCCCTGTGATCCACCAGCTCACAAAGATTTCTCGATATTTCGCCATATTACACCTGATTGGCACTACATGTATGTACAACTCAGATAAAAATCTTTAAAAAATTACCATATGATACATTCAAGACTAGATTTTTGACTGAAATAACATCTTAATAACAACACTTTACTTATACAACTCAATGTTGTGGTCATTTAAAAGTTAAAAAATAGAATAAAAAACCTACCAGTTACATACATATGATAATTATACTTCTTAGAGTGGTCCCAGAATGGTCCCAATCTTCTCCAAAAAAAACAAAAATATGAAATGATACTTTCCAAGCATTTTACATAATATGATAGGGGGAAATCCGGAGAGGAATTAAACAATAGAGAATGATATGAAATATAAAGGAACCACTAAGATGTTAGCACAACAAAATACTTAATGAAAACTTCATGTAAAGTAGCTCTTTCAGATGGTGACACATTTAATAACATAGTCATATGATTT
This sequence comes from Bathymodiolus brooksi, assembly GCA_963680875.1. Classification (NCBI taxonomy): domain Eukaryota; kingdom Metazoa; phylum Mollusca; class Bivalvia; order Mytilida; family Modiolidae; genus Bathymodiolus; species Bathymodiolus brooksi. The sequence goes on along the minus strand of OY804578.1, from coordinate 55,578,693 downwards.
GTAGTAAGTACCTTGCATGCTGTTGTGCAACTGTCACTCATATTACTAATAAGGTCAATGAAATCATATGATGTTTTCATGTATCAACTTTCTAATTTTGACTGTAAATACTTTATACATCATAATCATATGTTCTATATATAGTGCACTATGTTATTATATAAGTTAATACCAACCATTCATGGCAATTTTATTTACTTTTTATTTACACTATTATAAGAGTCTGAAAACAAAATGTGACCTCTTAAGTAGCACCATGTGTCTACTGGTGCAAGACAATGTAGTTAGGTCATACAGAGGACATAAAAACAAATTATGTATGCTAAAATGAATGCACACAAATAAAACTAGAGGCTCCCAGGAGCCTGTAATCACTCACCTGGTTTTCAAGTTGACATCTAAAGTTGATAGAAAATGGGGGTGTTACACATAATTTTGAAAGTGGGTCACCCAAAGATCATTTCAATTCAAATTTCTGAGCAAAAGATTTAGATGTTATTTTTATCTCATAATATTCCTAAACGGAATAAACTGGCTGAAAAAATCTCACAGAAAAACCCAGAATAATGTTAAACTACTCATTGCCATGTAGCTGCAGCTACAATTTGAGCTCATTTTGACTTATACTAAAGCAGCAATGGACAATTGAAGAAATTTCTATTTTTAGTAACAGCAGCCATCTTGAATGGAGGGTGAGGCTGTCGGACACAAATTTGAAAGGGACCCACCCAGGGACCATCCCTGCCAGGTTTGGTTTAATTTGGTTCAGTGGTTTCAGAGGAGAAGATTTAAAATGTGATCTTTTATCAAAATATGCCTAATTTGCATAATTGGTATAAATCGGCTGAAAGAAAAATTTCACAAAAAAACCCGGAATATATGTTAAACTGCCCTTGCCATGTAGCTGCAGCTAAAATTTGAGCTCATTTTGACTTATACTAAAGCAGCAATGGACAATTGAAGAAATTTCTATTTTTAGTAACAGCAGCCATCTTGAATGGAGGGTGGGGCTGTCTGAGACAATTTTGAAAGGGACCCACCCAAGGACCATCCCTGCCAGGTTTGGTTTAATTCGGTTCAGGGGTTTCAGAGGAGAAGATTTAAATGTGAAAGTTTACGACGTACGACGGACGGACGCCGATGGACGACGGACACCAAGTGATGGGTTTTCCCTATGTGCATACATTTTCTATTTGCTCATCAAATTTCTTATTTCATTGTATTCAACGAAAATGAAAAAAAAAAAAATCTAATTTTGTTTTTTAATTAAAAAAAATATTGAATACCAGTACTAATTAATAAAGTCAGGTATATACCGGTAGATCAAGTCTCAAATGGTTGTTGAGTATAAGATGGAATTCATACACCATTTATTAAAGGGGCATTATCTGCCAAAATTTTTGTTACCCATAAAAACTATCAGATATGATTGATGCCTTAATAAAACGTGTTTCTGTAACTTATAAATGTTATGAAATGTATGCGCATCGGGGCAAAAAGGTGCAACTGCTCGTGTTTTGAGATCGATCAAGAAATGGATGCCATCTTATTAATTATCGGCATTGTTTACAGGGTTTGCCGAATTGTCATTAAATCAGTACAACAATGCACTTATTTCTTATTTTCTGTGAATCTGCTTTTAGTCGGCATTAATTACGGACAAAGAACCATGCAAGTTTGCAGTTAATAAGCGATAAAATACAAATAATTCGTTTTTACCTGTCACTAGTAAGGTCAGTTGCATACGGAGAAAGCGAGGTCAAATTATTTGCTTGAAAGGAAATAATAAATCGATGGTAATTTTCGTTCTCAAAAGGCGAAAAGTGGTACCATAAGCTGTTTAATGTGAAATATTTACCTTTATTTCATCATTTTAAAGCTATTTACCAATTTCCAAAACATATAATTTTTTTGGTCAAAATCGTAGCTAATGCCTCTTTATTATAAAGATCTAATTAAATAGAACTACACAATGTACATGTACATCCATTTTGCTTTTCCCAAAATAATGTCTGTACACATCCATACTATAAAAGTATATTGATCTTGAAAACAACATTCATGGTTATGATTATCAACTTGTAGCTGGAAAAGAATTAAAAATTTTGCGATTTTGAAATTAATTTACTCCGAATGGATCATATGGAAATCAACTTTTAAACAGATACACATCTTCATGGACATATGCAATTCCTTTAACTTCCTGAAATTTTTACCAAACATGCATCTTATTTTTTTTTAAACGATATAAAATAACACTCAAATATATTGTATCTAATACAAAAAAGAGCTTTATTATTATTGATGGCATAAAATATTGACTCATTTTTACATGTAAATAAAAAACAAATAAATTTTACCTTGTTTTTCCTGCAACAGTAACATTTGTAATTGTGATGTTAACCTGTACAGATTTACCTCCCTTGTTGTACTCTTGTAAAGCTTATTGTACAGATTTTGTTTACAAGCTGAAGGTTGATAGCTACTGTAAACTTTTGTATCCAAATAGGAATTATTTGTATAATTTAATTGATTTCCTGCTAATCTAGTGCCAAATGTTTTTTGTCTATAGTAGGTTTCTTGCCTCTTATAAGCCGATCTCATTTCCTGGTAAACACATGAACGAAGTAAATCTGTCATAATTGTTTCACTTGATTAGAAGGAAGATATATAATATAGTTTTGTTTTTTTAAATGAAAACTGAGAAACACCTTATATAAAGGTTTCACAACTTAAATCAACCAATCAAATTTCAAGAAATACAAGTATTTATTTGAAATATGACACTATGTTTCTGTTGCCACGCAGGTTAAATTATAAGTTAAACTGAACTACAGAATAATATCATTTTCAGAATACATACAAACCTGTATAAACAGAATCCTGAATAAACCAGAATCCTTTCTTAATCAAACATCCTACTAAATTGATATATATGATATATTTGCTTATTTAACCAATAAGTTTACAACGCCTGTCAATACTAGACAAAATTCTAGTCCCAATGTATCAGTAAGCATAATTTTATTCCAGGTGTAAAGTTTCCAATTTATCATTCTATTTATACCTAGAGGAAAATTTACATGGATAGAATTTTATTTGCTCCTTATCCCCTCCAGCCAAGTAGTGCCTACAGGAGCAATACCTAGAACTGGTTTTTGAAATTAAGTCCTAGGAAATTCTTTTTCTTGCCAGAAAGACTGTGGTGGAAAGGATTTACTATTATACCAATGCCAGGGTGTCCTGTTCAAGCTAAGATTTCTATCACATTTCAAATAATCTACCCACTATTTATTTTTTGGAAAAGATCAGTTTACAGAGCAAATGATACGACTTCAATGGATATAACACACATACATGTACCCATTATATTTTACAAAATGACTGGACATAAACTAATTTGATAATGTCATCAGTTTTTTATAGACATATCTAGTTATCAAGTTTAAAATCTTTTTATAATTTTTTTTTAAATAAAACAGTTTTTAATTACATGTAAGAAGTGAAATGATATTATCAATTTTCATCTTTACTCGCATCATAAATAATATTATTACAAACTTGTCAGAATTCTTAAGAAGTACATATACATAGATCTATGTCTTGCATGCCCCCTGTAACCTGCTTGTGAGAATTTTTACCATAAAATGAACTAAATCAAAGTTAACAAGATATCATTATAATCTAACGATTATGAAGTCTCAAGTCTCCCAAACCGGCCACTGACAACAGGTTTAAAAAATAAATCAAAAGCTACCTTTGAAATCGAACAATGTTGAATTTTTGCAGTATTGTGGTGGCCATTTTGAAAATGGAGAACAGTAGAAATTTTTCGATGTCAGGAATCAATTCAGGTCATCATAATCTACCTACATATGAAATTTCGATGAAATTGAACAATGTTGAATTTGTGTGGTATTGTGGCGGCCATTTTGAAAATGGCGACCGGTAGAAATGTTTCGATGTTAGGAATCAATTTGGGACATCATAATCTACCCACATATGAAATGTCGTTGAAATCGGACAATGTTGAATTTGTGTGGTATTGTGGCAGCCATTTTGAAAATGGCGACTGCTAGAAATTTTTCAATGTCAGGAATCAATTCGGGACATCATAATCTACCCACATATGAAATGTCGTTGAAATCGGACAATGTTGAATTTGTGCAGTATTGTGGTGGCCATTTTGAAAATGGTGACTGCTAGAAATTTTTCAATGTCAGGAATCTATTCGGGACATCATAATCTACCCACATATGAAATGTCGTTGAAATCGGACAATGTTGAATTTGTGCGGTATTGTGGCAGCCATTTTGAAAATGGCGACCGCTAGAAATTTTTCAATGTCTGAAATAAATTCGGGACATCATAATCTACCCACATATCAAATTTAAATGATATCGGACAATGTTGAATTTGTGTGGTATTGTGGCGGCCATTTTGAAAATGGTGATTGGTAGAAATTTTTCAATGTCGGGAATCAATTCGTGACATCTTTATCTACCCAGAAATCAAATTTTGATGATATCAGACAATGTTGAATTTTTACTGCCCATTTTTTATGCCGTGTTTTGGCAGCCATTTTGAAAATGGCAAACATCTTGAAAATTTTGAAAACGCAGAATTGCTCCTCTAATGGTGACCTATCACTATGTCAAATTTTATGTCTCTCATACCTGCCAACCTCTGAAACCTTCAATGAGGGAGATCTCAATACCTCTGAGTCAGGACAATACTCATAACATTCCATATTTTGATTTTGTTTGGCACAAATAAGTGAGCATATAGTGTTATTTGCCAATTCTGACCTATTTTCAGTTTGAATTCTTTTTAGCATCGAGAAAATACGTTCACTACCGGGGGTATCTGCATTACTATTTGGCAGAATAACACATGCCAGGGCTAACTTGACAAATTGGGATATCTAGGTTGTTTTGAAAATAACTCTCTATCATTATCCATTTAGAAGTTATCAACATTAATTTACGAAATTTCAACTTTCCCATAGGATTCTATAGTAACCCCCACCCCCTTTGAACCCCTCAAAATATGACTTTGACCCCCTTTACCACAAAGCTGAAAACTTTAGGACCAACAAGAAACATATATCTATAACTCCACCAAGTTTCATGAAATTCTGTCCAGTAGTTCCTGAGATCTGCCGTGGACAAGTTCATGTGCCAAAGAAAGAAAGGAGAAGAATAATAATAATAATATTAAATAATAATAAGAAACGGAGCAACAACAATAAGTCTCCAAACCTTGTTTGGGAGACTTAACAAGAAACTGAAATGAAGTGCATAAACATGCACATGAACCTTCCACCATCAATGTGTGGACCAGAAACTAACCAAATTACGAAGCTTGATGTAAATTTAACAAAGCCAGAAAGATAATGAAAATGAGGTCAAGGTTTCATCACATATGTAGTATCTGAGAAGAGGAGATTTGAATTTTCAGCCAATCAGAAAGCATAATTGACCCTAGTAGCTATGGAACAATATTCACATAAAATGTTGAGAACTGCCCCTGATAAATTTGGTCCAGTGGTTTGTGAGAAAATGATTGAAATGTGAACAGTTTACAGCTGACTGTGACAGATAACAGACAAAAACTAGAGGCTCCCAGGATCCTGTTATCGTTCACCTGGTTTTTGATGAGATTTTTTCCCCCATAATATGCCTAATTGGTATAAATTTGCTGAAAAATATGGAAGATATGTTGAACTACTCAATGCCATGTAGCTGCAATAATAAAGCAGCAATAGACAACTAAAGAAATTTCTATTTTAAGTAACAGCCGCCATCTTGAATGGAGGGTGGGGCTATCAGACAATTTTTTTAAAGGGGACCACCCAAGGACCATCCCAGTTTCAGAGAATATCTAAAAGTGAAAGCTTACGACATACAACGGATGCCAAGTGATGGCAAAGGTCACATGGGCTTTGGCCAGGTGGGCTAACAAACGACGGGGGTTAATGGATCAAAAGTGATCAGCATTCCTACAATGGACCGTTGGTCCAGGTGAGTTAAAAAAATGTGAGATACCTACAACACTGAAAGTAAAAATAAATGTATTACATATTTTGAATCAAATTACCAGTCCTTTTTTGTGGACATTTATTTCGTTATAAAAGTAATTAGAAATATTGTAAACTAGAGGCTCAGCACTGAGCTGAGCCTGTGTCGCTAACCTTTCATTCTGCTTTGAGGAAACTTAATACAGAATCTTCCATAGGTGCTTCCCACCAAATATCGGTTCATTTTGGCAAAGCAGTTTCAGAGAAGAAGATTTTTAGAAATCGACCAATCTAAAACAAGAATTGCCTGTGGCAGCCATGTTTGTTAATGGATCAAAACGAAATGAGCAATCTCTATAGAGGACCTTCCATAGATGCTTCTTACCTAGTTTCATATCATTTGGCCAAGCGGTTTCAGAGGAAAAGCTGTTTTAGAAATCGACCAATAAGAAACAAGAATTGTCTATGACGGCCATGTTTGTTAACGGATCAAAACGGAATGAATAATTCCCATAGAGGACCTTCCATAGATGCTTCCCACCACATTTCGGTCCATTTGGCCAAGTAGAAGATTTTTAGAAATCGACCAATCAGAAACAAGAATTGCCTGTGGCGGCCATATTTGTTAATGGATCAGGACAAAATGAGCAACCTTTATAGAGAACCTTCCATAGATGCTTCCTACCAAGTTTTGATTCATTTGGCAAAGCGGTTTCAGAGGACAAGATTTTTAGAAATCGACCAATTAGAAACAAGAATTGCCTATGGCAGCCATATTTGTTAATGGATCGGGACGAAATGAGCAATCTTTATAGAGGACCTCCCATAGATGCATCCTACCAAGTTTCGGTTCATTTGGCCAAGTGGTTTCAGAGGAGAAGATTTTTTAGAAATCAACCAATCAGAAACAAGAATTGTCTGTGGTGGCCATGTTTGTTAACGGATCGGGACGAAATGAGCAATGGCAACAGAGGACTTTCCATAGATGCTTCCTACCATGTTTCGGTTCATTTGGCCCAACGGTTTCAGAGGAGAAGAATCTAAAAAATCAGCCAATCAGAAGCAAGAATCGCCTGTGGTGGCCATGTTTGTTAACGGAGCGGGACGGAATAAGTAATATTTATAGAGGACCTTCCATAGATGCTTCCTACCAGGTTTCGGATCGTTTGGACAAGCGGTTTCAGAGGAGAAGATTTTTAGAAATCGACTAATCAGAAACAAGAATTACCTGTGCCGGCCATGTTTGTCAATGGCTCGAGACGAAATGAGCACTCTTTATAGAGGACCGCCCATAGATGCTTCCTACCAAGTTTCAGTTCATTTGGCCAAGTTGTTTCAGAGGAGAAGAATCTAAAAAATCAGCCAATCAGAAACAAGAGTTGCCTGTGGTGGCCATGTTTGTTAATGGATCGGGAGGAAATGAGCAATCTTTACAGAGGACCTTCCATAGATGCTTCCTACCAAGTTTCGCTTCATTTCACCAAGCGGTTTCAGAGGAGAAGATTTTTAAAAATCAGCAATATCTGTATAGAGATAACTGCATTTTGAATACAGATATCTATATTTAAACAAGAGTTATCTTTTTTTTAACAGAGGTTTTTTAGAAATCAACCAATCAGAAACAAGAATTGCCTGTGGTGGCCATGTTTGTTAACGGATCAAAACGAAATGAACAATTCCCATAGAGGACCGTCCATAGATGCTTTCTACCAAGTTTTGGTTCATTTGGCCAAGCGGTTTCAGAGGAGAAGATTTTTAGAAATCGACCAATCAGAAACAAGAATTGCCTGTGGCAGCCATGTTTGTTAATGAATCGGGATGAAATGAGCAATCTTTATAGAGGACCTTCCAAGGATGCTCCCTACCAAGTTTCGATTCATTTGGCCAAGCAGTTTCAGAGGAGAAGATTTTTTAGAAATCAACCAATCAGAAACAAGAATGGCCTGTGGCGTCCATGTTTGTTAACGGATCGGGATGAAATTAGCAATCTTTTTATAGAGGACCTGCCATAGATGCTTTCTACCAAGTTTTGGTTCATTTGGCCAAGCGGTTTCAGAGGAGAAGATTTTTAAAAATCGGCCGATCAGAAACAAGAATTGCCTATGGCAGCCATGTTTGTTGATGGATCTGGACAAAATGAGCAATCTTTAGAGAGACCTTCCATAGATGCTTTCTACCAAGTTTCACTTCATTTGGCTGAGCGGTTTCAGAGGAGAAGATTAAAATGTGAAAAGTTAACAGACGACGGACGCCAAGTGATGGCAAAAGCTCATATTATCTTTGGCAAGGTGAGCTAAAAATCTTCTAATTAATAAGAACGTTATACAATATCAGAATCTTCCTTCAGATTTGCATCAAATATTTTACTTTTTCCATTCAATCTTCTTAGACATAAAAATTTTATTTATAATTTCTATTCACTTGAAACTTGTTAATAATGCTATTCAAATCAGCATTTATTATATTAACCATTGGTTTAGTTTATGGTGTTTAACGCCACTTTCAACAATATTTCAGTTGTATTGTGGCGGTCAGTTATATTGGTGGAGGAAACCGGAGGACCCGGAGAAAACCACTGACCTATTACCCTTTAGTCACTGACAAACTTTATCACACAATGTTGTATCGAGTACACCAAGCCATGAATGGGATTCAAACTCACAACTTTAGTAGTGATAGGCACTGATTGCACAGGCAGTTGTAAATCCAACTACCATACAATCACCACGACGACGGCACTTGTTTATAATGCTATATAAATCAGACAGTGTAAATATTACCATTTCTTAACATTATATATTGTATTTGTTATTCCTGATAACAGTTCAACCTTTTTTGGGCAACATATTATATTTAAAGCTGAATTCTATAATTACTGGTAGTTATTTTTATATTTTCATGTCAAGGACCCCTTTGGAAATAAGCCACTCAAGATTTATGTGTTATCCTATTAAGTCAGTCAATGAACTGTTACTGAACTTATTTAATATAATTATTTAATGAACTGTATTGCTTTATAATTGTTTAAATGTAATCTGTGTCCTTGATGTTTTAATACCTGTATAAAATTTAATTTAATTTAATTTTGGTAACTTGTTTCAGAAACAAGCCTTATATTATAATTTCCATAACTGTAGCTCTTAGTCTTTTTTTGTGACCATCACAAAAAAACAACAATAAACAAAAAAATAAGAAAAAAACCCATAAAAGATATGGTTCTGCAGCTACTTATTTCCATGGACAAGACCAAATTGACGACAGTCCTCACGATGAGCACCAGTCCTCTGGCTCAAGACCGGTAAAACTTTGTCCGGAGCAGTAAATTTTTCAGTTTTAATTTACAAATACCGGTAGATATTCTAGAATTTGATTTGGACCAGTAAATCCAAATTTTCATTTTGAGGACTATGGCGATATCATGTCAATGTTTTCACAAGAATGAAATTAAATAATTTGTTGTAGATATACAAAAAAGAAATGACAGGAAAAGAATACTATAGCAAAGGGTAATGTTTTTTTTTCTCACGATTGTTAAGTACCAGGTATAACATCTGTAGGAAGTAATATGAAATGGAAAATCGGTGAAAGGAATCAATAAAAAATATGTCATGGATAGAACGTCATTCTGTACAATTGCAGGAAAGATCACAACATCTTAGGAATGACCAAAGTTCAGTCTTTATTTGATTTAAAGTGGAAAGGAAATATGCCTCATGCCAAGAAGAATGACTAAAAATTCCAAATAAAGCATGTTTTTAGATAAAAGGGTCAATAAAAGGCACTATTTTGGAAATACCAAATGCTAGTACTGTTTTCTTTTATAGTCATACTTTTTACAGGAATATAATCTGAATAATAAATGATGAAACTATGTCTGACACTTAGATTGAATAAACAGTTTTACCTCTTCCATCTGACATTTACAAGTAAAAAGGAAAATGTCAGCACCTCCATTCAAATAGAAATGGTCAAAAACAATTGGCTTGAAAACATTCTAAAAGAAGTGTTATTTTATTCCAATCTGAACTGATGTATGGTATACATCTTGAAGCTACACCACATTGTTTTAATGTTTATATTTGTTATTTTGTGATGTCTGACATAATGGCATTTGTAAGATAAATGAAAATCACTGAGGTATCATGATCATTTACCAGTTAGAAGTTGTGAGCACTGATTATCTTCACTTAGGGTTTGAGCAATGCTAATCATTATTAAATTATGAACCCTTCTTCGTGGTGTAATGGTTAGCATGTTTGCCTTGAGTATGGTAGCTTGTGGGTTCAATCCCAAATCAGGTCAACCAAAGAATGTTTTGCACAAGTAGCAATTTTGCAAAGAAGTGTAATATACTTCAAATATATATTTGACTGAATGTTACGGAGGTACCATCTGATCTTGAAACTTAAAGTTTTAGCATAAATCTGAATTGGTACAAAATGTAATTAGCATTATAGTCTAAATCCGTATTTGTCATGGGTATCTCTTGCCATCACACAACAGAAATTATACACTTCACACATACTAGATGTAAATGAACTAAAGTTAAGATTCAGAAATCATTCAATTTGGCTTTTTTCACATGATATAGATTGTGCATGTACATTGTATGTGAATAATGTAGTACCTCCATCATACTACACATGCATGTATGAGTGGAGGTAGGAAATTCTCAGCCTGGATTCCACATCAAATTAAAATCTTGTTTCTAGAATCCTGATACATTTTTTCTCACATGATTGTGACAGGTATATCCGATGTGAGATACCTATGTGAGATAATGGCATTTCACATCACATGACCATTTTTGATGCCACAACATAAAAAATGTTAAGTCACAATGTGAAAACGTTGCAAAAACTACCATTTTCTGCAGGTCTTTAAAAAATGTTTAACTTGTACTTCTTCAAACTACTGTATTAATACTTTCAAGTTACTTACTTACAGTTTTATATCTAGGATATAAAACTAAAATGCATACATGTACCATGATTTGGAATATCAATTTTTTTTTAATCAAACAACAAAAATTTCAGAAGTAAAATATTTTTTCAAAGGCAAACATTGTCAAGATGGACATAAATATCTGATTATTTGCCGTATAAATTAATGCGAGATAACTAATCGGTGATGGTGAATAACTGTGCGATCTTTAGAGTGTAAGTGAATCTCTACAAGTTTTTTTATTGTTTATTTTACTTTGGTCACTGGAAAACTAGTTATTCCCATGAGAAGGGTTGGTATATAAATATGACACATTAATTTCTGGTAAATTCCCTACTTATGACATGTGACAAAGATATTGCTACAGGAGAGGGTGGCTTTATTATTGTACTTGTAGTAAATGCAAATTGTATTATCATTCACACCAGCTCGGAGGTGTGATGGGTATAGCGTTCTAACCTCTTCAGTGTGGTAGATCGTGAGAATAATACCAATTGCTGCTTCTCCAGTAAGCTGCCGTAATGATTAAGGAGTAAGAGCAAAGACTGCTTTCCTTGGAATTGGAGTCAGAGTGACAGTGTCTGCAGACCGTTATTTCAGGGAGCTAGCATTATTAAAATCCTACTAAGTGCATTGGTCTAGTATAAAGCAGACATATCAAACGTAACATGTTCACTTGGTGTTAAGGAACTTAGTCGATTTGAAAAGTTATGTAGAGCTTGTGTTTTATGTATGTTGTGATATGTATCGACTCTAAATAAAACTTTATTTATTTATTATTTATTTATTAACTTAAACAAGCACGCCCTCACTCTTGCCATTCGAAACTTTTCTCTCGGGTGTTATCGTTGGTTAAAAAGATAAATCATCTTAATTTCCCTCAAGGTAGTTCAAGGTTTAACTTTCTTCTATAACTCAAAACAAATATGTATTGTCCTTTTCATATGCCAATGTATTGAAAAAAGTATATTTGAACGGAGAATAGGAGTTATATACTAGTGCAGTGGCGGTGTCAAACTTTTCTTTGGTTAGATATCAAACAATATCAATATGTGAGGGTTTTTACTGCTTACCATCGTCACAATTTGATGAACTGTCACTCATATTTTACTATATGTCAGGAAATGTGACAGGGGTTTCCCAGGAAATCCCAGAGGTCAAATTCCAACTACATTCAAGTTTAATTTTGTTTGGTCTTTTGCTTTACCATCACGTGCCAAAATTGTCATGTGACTACTTGTTGATTTCCGGTGTTCTAGATTGTGAACTTGTTTACCACACGTGTTTCTAGTCTCTAAAAAAAAGGGGGGGGTTTGGGGGGGGGGGGGGGGGGGGAGGGGGAGGGGGTAGTGTGAGATTAATATGAATTCAGCCAAACGAATAAAGTTGATTTTTCCCTTTATTTATTTTTTTTTATTTCAAATCATGAAACAATATAACAACCCAAATAGAGATCAAAGTAGCAAGCTAAAATACCATGTACTAATATTTAATTTGAGGTGTGCAGGATAATTATTAACTAAAATGACGAGGTAAAAACACCAGGTGAAAAAAACCCTGATATTTATTCCGAGTAGAGATAAAACTATGCAAAGTTCGCGATTTTAACGGGTAACAGCTAGATATACATGTTTCAATAAAAATTGATAAGAAAACTTACCTGATATTTGCTATTCATTTTTTTCAATAGCTACCTCCTTGGTCTACACATAGGTTTTCTTTCGTGAATAAATATGTTATAGATAATAATGATAATAGCAAAACTATACATTTTGAGTCCTATATCGTTTTCTTGTGAAACTTTGTCTGGTCTTAACAGAACTCACAATCTAAGGTACAGTCGCCTTATTATGAAACGTCTAAACATAGGGGCTTTTTACGAATTGAGAGTTGCAGTGTCAGTCGAGGGATACAAATAATTAATAACAAGCACCTGTGGTCTAAAGTCTAAACGTCACATAACTAAGGCTTAAACCACTTGGTTCTAGAGTTACACTTAGTTCATAAAGAACATAAAAAATGACTGTATATTTGAGTTGCAATTACCACAAATATACATTTACATGTAGTTATTATTTTACATATTGAAAAACGTTTTGAACCTGACAATATATGCATTCAAAACCGTGATGGTGTGTAGCGAGTTCTGAATTGTTTGTCTTGGTAAGGTTTGGCTCACGAGACGGTCACCTTTAGCCAAACTGTATACGGGGGTGCAGTCGAGGTTTGAAAACATCCCATTTCATGTTTTCCCTCCGCATGAAGACACCTATCAATTCGTGTATTCAGTAGAAGTATCACAGTACCTAAGCTATGCCCAATCATGCTGTCATACATCACGATGAGACTCATTCATATATTAGATTAAAATTCAGATGACAGCAAAAGGAGGGGGATATGGTATTTAACGACATTTTCAACCATATTTCTGTTATATTGTAACGGTCAAGTATATGGTGTCTTCAACCTATGCCAACATTTTGAAATATCATATTCAAGATATGCCAACAAACATTATATTACAGGTGTTTATATAGCAATTAATGACATTTACAGGTAAGTAAATTTCGAAATGCAGGTCTCAAAAGTGAAATTTATTATTTTTAATAAAACAAAGCAAAACAATCTAAATATATAAGAATAAGTCTGTTAAAATTTAATAACTTGGAAAAAAAATAATTAAACTTTTGTAAAAAGTTATATATAAAATAAAAATCTGGTAAAATTACAAAAAAATTTGTATATAAAAAAGATGAAAATATAAAATTTTTGAATAATTTAAATAAACAATTATTAAAAAAACAAAAACAAAAAACAATTTAAAAATATAAGAACAAGTCTGTTAAAATTTAATAACTTGAAAAAAAAAATTAAACTTTTGTAAAAAATTATATATAAAATAAAAATCTGGTAAAATTACACAAAAATCTGTAAATAAAAAAGATGAAAATATAAAATTTTAGAATAATTTAAATAAACAATCTTTCTAAAACGTATGAATTTAAAATATTATATGATACTCATGCAATTAAGCAATTTTCTTAAAATCTAAATTCAAAAGTTTTTAATAATATTTATTTATAAATTTAGAATTATCATAATTTCTATGATTTCGAAATCGAACATTGTTATTCAAAATCTAAGACAATTGTATTCTTAGCAATTTGTAATGTGATTGTGTATACTGATTGTTTTTGGTTATTTTGATAAAGTATGATAAAAAAAATATCTGTGTCTATAATATCTTTAATTTATTTTCATGAAGTATGATAAAAAAAAATATCTGTGCTTGTAATATCCTAATTTATTTTCATGATGTATGATATAAAAATGTATATGTTTATAATATCCTATTTTATTTTCATAATGATTGATGTTAAAATATATGTGCTTATAATAATATCCTAATTATTTTTATAAAGTTTGATATTAAATATATGTGCTGATATACTGATTTTTTGTTTGTTATTTCCATAAAATATGATTTTAAATACTTACTTTCTACTTACTATTCATTAAAAATTAATTGTGGACTTGAGAGTACATTGACATCTCCCCCGATTTTACATTAATTAATCATGTTTATATAACAATTAACCTATTCAACCTATGCCAACAATCTTTCTTACCTTTTTATATATATTTTTTAAAATGTTGGCATAGATTGAATGAACCGCAAGTTTATTGGTGGAGGAAACCGGAGAAAACTACCGACATGACGCAAGTCACTAACACATTTTTATCACGGTGTGTCAGAAGCACCGTCCCTTGGTGTTTTTAGCAGGTTTACTACTTGTTAAGGAATATGCAACATATGTAAAGTTTCACACTGGATCTGAGATATAGGGGACAAACCAGAACATGATCCACTAAGTAATAATAATTATATTTATATTTTTAGAAATATAAAAACCTTAAACTATGTCCTTTTTCTTTTTTGTGTATGTCTCATTTATCAATCATGAATGTTTGTATTGTTAATTATGCCTCATGTGGGCCCTATGATTAGGCAATACAATATATTCTATTCTATATACTCGACATCGACAGCAAGTTATACAATAACCAAAATGGTCTTTATGGAAATACGTATTAGATATCATAACTAGCAAGTTCCCATTTGTTGGTATATTGAAGTAGAATTTTTAACGAATCAATGATAAAATTGAAAGAAGTCAACCCATTCCAGTGGCACTAGTGTATCGGGAGAGGGGACAGAGTGGCGACCTCTCCGAATGCTCCGATTTGGGTTTTTAGCTATTTAGCTATTTAGGC
Organism: Bathymodiolus brooksi; assembly: GCA_963680875.1. NCBI lineage: Eukaryota > Metazoa > Mollusca > Bivalvia > Mytilida > Modiolidae > Bathymodiolus > Bathymodiolus brooksi. Next base: position 55,563,455 of record OY804578.1, on the reverse strand, counting down.
CACTAAAACCCCTTATAAATCTTGTCGATTTTCTTTTAAATTGCTGTTTTTAATTTTTGACCCCAGACATATTTATTTTGTTTTTTATTACAAATGTGTATTATATTTTACAAAGCCCTTTAATATGATAGTATATGTCATAAAGCTAAAACTTCATCTATCTGTTATCAATAATTAGTTGTGATTCATTACTTTAACTAGGCGATAATTTTAAGAGAGTTAATGATATTTTCCAGACAGTATGACCAACCGCTAAATTTGATAAATTATATCAACTGTGTTTATGTTTAGGAACTCCCTACATCAGAACCGTTATTTATGTCCCTGTTAGTTTTTATTGTGTCAATTGATGTGGTCTTGGATATTTGATAGTCTGAGAAAGTGCAGAGCGCTCTGGTAAATCTGAGGACAGTTAGAGAATGAGTTTAGATGTGGATGGATGTGCTTCTAGGTATATAATCATACTTTATAGATAATGAACTTGCAAATAATAAATATGTATATATATGAATACATAATTTTATATTAATTAAAACCAGTGCCAAGTTAAGGGCCCCGTGACATAAATTTGGGTTTGCGGGTGCATCGAGATTTCAAAGTAGCATGAGTGATTACTTGTTACCTGCCGAGTAAATGTACAGTGGCAAATATTTCATGCGCGTTCAGTGCAGAACGAGAACCAATCAACACTACATTTGTATATCAATTTAATTTAGAATGGGGGATAATTTCGATACTGCCATTGAAATTTAGCTTAAAACCTGTCATCTACGGATCCATCTGTCAGATTCTTTAACGTGTACAGAGCTTAGTACATTCCCAACACATGGCTTGTACTTAACATATCAAAAAGTAATAATTTTTTGATTAGAATAACGAAAATTTGAAATATCTTTTAAACTGTAGATTTTAAACTAGAAGTGTAAACGAGAGTTGTATAGAGAATCAAGGGTGCTAATTTAATTTGGAAGTTTGCAGACCAGAAAGAGAACGGATTTGGCCTTGCTCATATAGAAAAATCGCATTTTAAAGGAATTTCTGGGTGTATATTTAGACAAAGTTTGATGAAATACGGAGGCCTCAATTTGTTGTAAGTCTTTGGAACACATAATATTCAGCCATCTAATGAAATTCTTTGAGAGCCATAACATACTGTCTGATAAACAACATGGTTTCAGAAAGAAAAGATCGTGCGAAAGCCAGTTGATTTTGACCATACAAGACCTTGCTGCGGGACTAAATGCCAAAAGTCAGATTGATGCCATTCTACTCGATTTCAGCAAGGCATTTGATAAAGTCCCACACGAAAGACTGGCAGCGAAACTACATCATTATGGAGTCCGTGGTAACACCTTGTCATGGATTAAAAGTTTCTTGGCAAACAGAGACCAGGAGGTAATATTAGATGGAGCCAAATCCAACTCATCACCAGTATCATCAGGTGTACCTCATGGGACAATACTTGGCCCAATGCTGTTCCTGGTTTACATAAACGACCTATTATCTAACGTTAATGCAATCGGGAGACTTTTTGCTGACGACTGTCTGGTGTATCGTACCATCAAGACTACGGATGATGCAGTGTCATTACAAAACAACCATGACACTTTACAGCAGTGGGAGAAAGACTAGTTGATGTCGTTTAATACTGACAAATGTGAAGTCATCATAATCACAAACAGGAAAAAGATCATAGATGCCAAGTATTACATGAAACAAACAGCAAAATACCTTGGAGTTACCATCGATAACACACTATCATGGAACAGTCATATTGACATCATGACTAAGAAGGCAAACAATACCACAGCCTTCCTACGTAGGAACATGCTATTAGACATTAGTAAGACCACAGCTAGAATACGCGGCCACTGTGTGGGACCCGTGGACACAAACAAATATCAGCAAAATCGAAGCGGTACAACGAAGAGCGGCACGCTTCACACTCGGTGACTATAGAAGAACAAGCAGTGTACCATCTATGCTTCACCAACTTAAGTGGGACAACTACATCACCCGTCGACAACAATCCAAAGTCACCATGTTATACCGAGTTGTCCATCAACTGGTCGTAATACTATCAGCACCTTATTTACAACCAACCGGTGTAACTGAGAACAAAGAGGAAATGAAATGAGATTCCTAGTGCCATTCACAAGTGTCAGCTCCTATAAGAACTCCTTCTTCCCGTCTACCATCAGACTCTGGAGCAGTCTTCCATCAGATATTACAAGAATGCAATCCCTAGAGGCTTTCAAGGGAGGGATTGCTTCCAGCTTCCACTAGACCAGTCTCAGATGTTTTTAACCAGATCGTTTTATCCTGCACCTGTAAATGTTTGTAAATACACTAACCGACCCTCCCTCACGTGTACATAGTCAATTGTGCGAAAATGTTCCAGAGGAATTATGCACACTAATGGAAGAAGAAGAAGAAGAAGAAGATTGTTTCACGTAACTATTCTACTAAACCAAGTTATATCTTTCAACTCAAACGTGAGCTAAAAGGTTGGAAATATATATTTAACCTATTCCACTTCGAAGTGCTGATCCAAAACAGGAATCCGAAGTTTTGATCTTTTTCTTTGTTTGTTTTGACTTTTCATGAATACGAGGCCCGTTTTGTGTTTGGTTTTCGGGTGGATTATAAACTGTCCCTGTTTATCTTTTTTTTTTGTTTTGCATCAAGTTGTTTTGTGTATTATTTATGTGTTATAATCAATATATAAGTTAATAAATTTATCTGACCCCCCAGATAGTTTCAACAGTTACAACTGTTCTTAAACCTTAATGAATTGGCAGACACATGTTCCAAATATTTTCGGCATTGACTTAAACGTGACATTTATTCGATTTTTACATTTGTTCTCTGTCTATTATACTTAAAGGGATATCAAAGCTCGTTTTGACATATATTTTTTCAGCTCGTGACGAAGGTTGTTTCTTTTCAATTTTATTGTAAAAACAATCCAAAAATACTTTGCATGCCCATATAATCTAATATCGTTAAAATATCACTTAAAAGGGTCGAAATGAATTTTTGTCCAGGAAGCAAAAATTCAATTATTGGCGGCAAACACCGCAACATATGACAGAATTATCAACGAATTATGTGACTTTTACAAAGTTTATTGATAAAATCCAGGTTAATGTTTCATAAATATCATTTATTGAACCAATTGCAAGTTTTCATGAGATACAAAAAATTAACAAAATGAGCTTTAATATCCCTTTAATATGATTATACTTTAACCCTCGTCGTCATCCGAGTCATCATCACACAAATCAATGATAATAGGTTCTATGACCACAGGCACTTGTTTCATTCAAAAAATGTATGCCCCCTCCTCTTCCTTACCTCAAGGTAAACATCTGCCCTTTTCCCCTTCCTCACTTCGCTTCAAATTTTTCGCTTATTTGTGATCCTTTCGCTGACCCAATTATATGGTTACAATCCCGAGATATTAGTAGTGTATCGGGTCCGTATAGACCTATTACCCCCTATGTTAAACCATTTTTCACTCCTCAATTGTGCAGTCAGCCGTGACTAATTACACCTTTTCATCGTGTTTCACGTTTGTACGAGTTTTTGTCGTATTGTTTACGCGTGTTTCACGTTCATTTAACTTTTTAATGGCTATTTGTTCGTTTTGTTAACGTTGTTTTTGTTTACGTTTTTCGGGTTTTGGTCGGCGGGCGGCGGCGGCGACCACGGCGACGGCTGCTGCTGCGTGAGAGAGAGGAAATTGGTGGTATTGTGACGTGAAATAGAAATTAGAAACAGAAGGAAAACATAAAACAAACGGAGAGATAAACGAAAAGACAAAACACAAGAGACAAAGAGAATTAAACAGACCGTGTCGAATGTCACTACACTTCCATGACTCATCGATCTATTTTTAGTAACATGCCGTCACCTATAAAAGCCGACTCGACGCGAAACATTCTCATTCTGCGCCCAGACGTGATTAGAGCTCAGAGCAAACGCCAATTAGACAGAGCAGATGTAAGTCATACATGTAGTTTTAACAAATAATTAACATGTAGTTGAACTGTTTGATTCATGTTGTAAATATACATTTGTATTTTACAGATGCATTCCTGTGGGCATTGTCAACAAACCTTTGTCAAGAAGAGTCAATTAATGGAGCACCGCCGTCTAAACAAACACCACAATGCCTTTACCTGCGGAGTATGCCAGAAAATTTTTACTAGAAAGGAAAATCTCGATAGACACGAGAGAAAACACAACAACGACAGCTTCTTTCCATGTAGCGAATGCGGATTGTTGTACAGACGAAAGGATAACCTGTATCGCCATCTGAAGGAGAAACATCAGAGTGGAGCCGGTATGCAAAATCGACCCGTGGATATCAACCACCCCGATCAGTATTACACCATTACTAAGGAGAAGGGAAAGAAGATGCCTCGATTTAACACCGAATCCAACGAGTACAGAGTTACGTTCAATGAATTAAACGTTCAGAATGTACCAGACATATTGAAAACCCTACAGAACCTATTTGACTCCGTTTTAACAGATGTCACCAAAAGAATACATGAAGAGGATTTAGTCCAAGTTACCCTTGAATGTCCCGATTTGGATTTTCCCATCAGATTACCTTTCATGCAGATGAACCAACTGACCAGTGAACTACTACTAACCGAAATAGAAAGAGTGCTACAGTCCAACGAACAGTTCGTCCTGGACCATTGTGTACAACTGAATATAACACACGTCAGCCTTCCTAAGGGTGGAATTGGAAAGAGATGTGATTACGTGGACACTGAGAGGTTCCTGAAAGATAAATGTTGCATCATCCAGATACAAAACAAAGATGACATGTGTTGTGCCAGGGCCATCGTAACGGCCAAAGCTAAGATCGACGGACACGAACAATGGAATTCTATTCGACAAAGTCGTCGTATTCAAGAAGAGTTGGCGTTGGAATTACACACCAAGGCGGGAGTACCCCTACATCAATGCGGAATCGAAGATGTAAAAACGTTTCAACGATTCCTGGTAAAATATCAGATACATGTGATATCGAGAGAGCATTTCAACGGAATCGTTTACCATGGATCCACAGCCGAGAAGAAGATCTACTTGTACTATCATGACAACCACTACGATGTGATTACCAGTATGACTGCGTTCCTGAGTCGCATCTACTTCTGTACAAACTGTTACAAAGGTTATAACACCAAAGAAGAAAACACGCTTGCAACAACGTATGCCATAATTGTCGAAAGATTCACTATCAAACTGAAGATGATTGGATAAATTGTCAGGATTGTGGACGATACTTCAAAGGACCAACATGCTTTACTCTCCACAACAGGACGACGCCATTGGGAAACTCAACGTGCACCTCCTATTACAAATGTAAGAACTGCGGACAAACCGTGAACAAACGAGCGGGAGATCATACCTGTGGAAACGTCTATTGCAAGACTTGTAAAGATTATTATTCATCTGGACACCAGTGTTACATGCTACCTGTGGATTATAACGATAGACAGAAGAAACAGACTTACATCTTTTTCGAATTTGAATGTACCCAAGATGACAGGATCCAGTGTCAACAAGGATACCAATCGGACGACAACGAAAAATGTATTCATTTCAAATCACCGAGGTGTGGAGCTTTCGAACATAAACCTAATCTATGTGTAGTACATAGAGTGTGTTTAAAATGCATGGATCAAGGCGTCGATAAAGACAGTATCTGCCAAGCATGTGGGAAGAACGAATTGGTGTTTGCCGGGCCGAACACAACTGAACACTTTTGTCAATGGTTGTTTTCCGGAGAAAACGAAGGGGCCACGGTTATTGCACACAATTTCAAAGGCTACGATTCATTGTCCATACTAGAGTATCTGTACCAAAACGGTGTGAAACCAACTATTATAGCCAATGGTGCCAAGAACATGTATATCGAAGTACCCGAATGTCGTGTTAGAATGATAGACTCCATCAACTTTTTACCTAGCGCATTATCGGAACTACCTAAGATGTTTGGATTGGAGGAGCTCAAGAAAGGATACTTCCCACATTTGTTCAATAGGAAAGAGAACCAATCAGTCGTACTCAATCATCTACCAGACGTACACTACTACAACCCGGATGTCATGAAACTGAAAGACAGAAAAGCCTTCGTCATGTGGTATGAGACCAACTACAGACAAAGATTCGATTTTCAAAGAGAACTATTGAGTTACTGTCGCTCCGACGTGGACATATTAAAAAGAGCCTGCCTAACGTTTAGACAGCTGTGTTTGGAGATGACGTCTGGCGACGGACACGAAGGCATCGATCCTTTTCAGAAATGCATCATGATAGTCTCGGCTTGCAATTTGGTCTTTAGAACGAAATTTCTACGACCCGATACCATCGGTATCATTCCAGCTCAAGGATACCGCCAAGAAGAAAAACATTCCATCAAAGCAATGCAATGGATCAAATACTTATCAACAACGGAAGGAGTCCACATACAACATGCTAGAAACGGTGGGGAAAAGGAAATTGGACCTTATAAAGTGGATGGATATTACGAAAACGAGAACGGACAGAAATACGTCTTGGAATTTAACGGAAAGTTCTGGCACGGATGTTTACACTGTTACAATGCCAGCACGGTCAACCCGGTCAATGGTATGACCATGGGTGATCTATACCAACGAACCATAGAGAAGAAACGATACCTGGAAGGTCAAGGGTATGTTTACGTTGGAAAGTGGGAATGCGAGTTCGACAGAGAAGTTCGAGAAAACGACACTTTACGAAACTGTGTCCAACAATCCGAGATGATCAACCCTTTAGAACCCCGAGATGCTTTCTATGGAGGGCGCACCGAAGCGTTTACACTGTTTCAAAAAGACCAGGATATATCATACGTCGATGTAACCTCACTGTATCCATATATCAATAAGACCGGAAAGATACCCATCGGACACCCTGAGATCGTCACCGAAGGTTTTACAGATATACAACAGTACGAAGGACTCATCAAATGCAAAATCCTTCCACCAAGAGGACTGTACATACCCGTATTACCAGTAAAAATGAACAACAAATTGTTGTTTACTCTGTGTAGAACATGTAGTGAAAACCAGCAACAGAAACCGTGTCAACATAACGACGAAGAAAGATCATTGACGGGAACATGGGTCACGGACGAATTGAAGAAAGCATTGGAGAAAGGATATGTAGTTCAGCGCATCTACGAAGTGTGGCATTTCGATGAAACGGAACAGTACCATCCGGAAACGAAAACTGGAGGACTCTTTACCGATTACGTGAATACCTTCCCCAAAATGAAGCAGGAAGCCAGCGGTTGGCCAGAGTGGTGTCGGAGCGAAAACGATAGAAGGAGTTACATCAGAGACTACCACGAAAAGGAGGGAATACTCATGGACTACAACAACAAAGAAGAATCCTGGATTGAGAGCATTAGCCAAACTGATGCTGAATAGCTTTTGGGGAAAATTCGGACAGAGATACAACATGCCTCGGATAAAATACATATCCGAACCTGTCGAATATTTCGACATGTTGACCAGCGACCAGATTCTTGTGATGGGTATAAATTTTGTCAGCGACGAGATGGTGGAAATGAGATATCAATACAAAGAAGAGTTCGTCGAAGAATCCGGGAGAACCAACGTAGTCATAGCAGCCTATACCACAGCTCAAGCCCGTTTGAAGTTGTACAGTTATTTGGAACAATTAGGACCCCGTGCCTTATACGCCGATACAGACTCAGTCGTGTATACCTCTAGACCAGGCGAGTGGAAACCAGAACTCGGTGATTACTTAGGAGATCTCACCGATGAAGTGCCCGACAACAGAATAATAGAGTTTGTCACCGGTGGACCGAAGAACTATGCCTACAAGATTGCCAGACCCGACAAGGATGGAAATACGACCATATGTAAAGTGAGAGGCATCACTCTCAACTACAAGAACTCATTGACCATCAACTTTGATACGATCAAGGACATGGTCATTAATAACAGAGATGACGTCAAGACCGTGAGGGACGACTACAAGATCACGAGAGACCACAATAGACTACTTACCGTACATCAAGACAAAGACTACAGGATAGTCTTCGACAAAAGAGTCGTCATGCAGGACTATAGCACGAGACCGTACGGATTTTAAGAGGGTCGTCTCTCCTGTAATGGCCGACATATGGAAACAGATCATCCCAGTGATCGAGCAAAAAGACCAGAACTCAGACAACTGGTTCCGCTGTACAGAACAGACTTATAAATAAAAGTTAGAAATATATGATTTGTTTGTTTTTACATACGCCCACGTCGAATATATTAAGTGTGCATTACAATCTCTAGTCATTCTTATCCAAAAGAAGAAAGACGTGTTTTACGAGATGTCTACGACATAGTGTGAAATGAGATTAACCAGACGAGCCATCTTAACAGCAGACATGAAAACATGAAAGTTATACCTCCTCCTCCTCCTCCTTCCCTCCCTCCCCCTCCCCTCTCTCCTCCTGCCTCCCTCCCTCTCCCTCCTTCTCCTCAAGAAGGATACGTCTACACCCCTCCTCCACCGCGTGGTCCAGAGTTGTCATTATTACAACACGAAACCGAAACAGAGTACACGACGGACGACCGTACACGGAGTTTTTTACAAGTAAAATGTTGGTATAATACCTCATCCTCGTAGCTACTTCAACATAAAGTTCTAAACAGAAATTTTCTATTATTAAGTTCCATCAAATATTTCGAAAGAATATTGACAGTTATTGTCCGAATTTTCCCCAAAAGCTATTCAGCATCAGTTTGGCTAATGCTCTCAATCCAGGATTCTTCTTTATGTTGTTGTAGTCCATGAGTATTCCCTCCTTTTCGTGGTAGTCTCTGATGTAACTCCATCTATCGTTTTCGCTCTGACACCACTCTGGCCAACCGCTGGCTTCCTGCTTCATTTTGAGGAAGGTATTCACGTAATCGGTAAAGAGTCCTCCAGTTTTCGTTTCCGGATCGTACTGTTCCGTTTCATCGAAATGCCACACTTCGTAGATGCGCTGAACTACATATCCTTTCTCCAATGCTTTCTTCAATTCGTCCGTGACCCATGTTCCCGTCAATGATCTTTCTTCGTCGTTATGTTGACACGGTTTCTGTTGCTGGTTTTCACTACATGTTCTACACAGAGTAAACAACAATTTGTTGTTCATTTTTACTGGTAATACGGGTATGTACAGTCCTCTTGGTGGAAGGATTTTGCATTTGATGAGTCCTTCGTACTGTTGTATATCTGTAAAACCTTCGGTGACGATCTCAGGGTGTCCGATGGGTATCTTTCCGGTCTTATTGATATATGGATACAGGGAGGTTACATCGACGTATGATATATCCTGGTCTTTTTGAAACAGTGTAAACGCTTCGGTGCGCCCTCCATAGAAAGCATCTCGGGGTTCTAAAGGGTTGATCATCTCGGATTGTTGGACACAGTTTCGTAAAGTGTCGTTTTCTCGAACTTCTCTGTCGAACTCGCATTCCCACTTTCCAATGTAGACATACCCTTGACCTTCCAGGTATCGTTTCTTCTCTATGGTTCGTTGGTATAGATCACCCATGGTCATACCATTGACCGGGTTGACCGTGCTGGCATTGTAACAGTGTAAACATCCGTGCCAGAACTTTCCGTTAAATTCCAAGACGTATTTCTGTCCATTCTCGTTTTCGTAATATCCATCCACTTTATAAGGTCCAATTTCCTTTTCCCCACCGTTTCTAGCATGTTGTATGTGGACTCCTTCCGTTGTTGATAAGTATTTGATCCATTGCATTGCTTTGATGGAATGTTTTTCTTCTTGACGGTATCCTTGAGCTGGAATGATACCGATGGTATCGGGTCGTAGAAATTTCGTTCTAAAGACCAAATTGCAAGCCGAGACTATCGTGATGCATTTCTGAAAAGGATCGATGCTTCCGTGTCCGTCGCCAGACGTCATCTCCAAAAACAGTTGTCTAAACGTTAGGCAGGCTCTTCTTAATATGTCCACGTCGGAGCGACAGTAACTCAATAGTTCTCTTTGAAAATCGAATCGTTGTCTGTAGTTGGTCTCATACCACATGATGAAGGCTTTTCTGTCTTTCAGTCAAACATCTTAGGTAGTTCCGATAATGCGCTAGGTAAAAAGTTGATGGAGTCTATCATTCTAACACGACATCCGGGTACTTCGATATACATGTTCTTGGCACCATTGGCTATAATAGTTGGTTTCACACCGTTTTGGTACAGATACTCTAGTATGGGCAATGAATCGTAGCCTTTGAAATTGTGTGCAATAACCGTGGCCCCTTCGTTTTCTCCGGAAAACAACCATTGACAAAAGTGTTCAGTTGTGTTCGGCCCGGCAAACACCAATTCGTTCTTCCCACATGCTTGGCAGATACTGTCTTTATCGACGCCTTGATCCATGCATTTTAAACACACTCTATGTACTACACATAGATTAGGTTTATGTTCGAAAGCTCCACACCTCGGTGATTAGCAATGAATACATTTTTCGTTGTCGTCGATTGGTATCCTTGCTGACACTGGATCCTGTCATCTTGGGTATAGTCTGTTTGGTGACTCTGAAAATAGGGAAAACAATTCCTAAGAAATCAACGGGTTATCAGATTTATTTTTTAATTATATTTATATTAAGGACTGATTAATACATATTATAGGTGAATTTTTCAAAAAAATTCATTAAAGAATAAAAAAGTTTGCCATAGGACTTAATTGTAAAATTCTGTCATTTTGTCATGTAACAAACATGGGAGTAAGTACTACTGAAATGAACAGCAACATGTGGTCAGTATTGACAAACAGCAAGTCAGCTGATTTCATCATTAGCATGTTATATTAGATGTTGACATCCTGACCATACCAAATATGGACAATATTCAAATTAGATTCACACCTGTTCAGGTAAAAATCAATAATGATGATACATTATTACATAACTGATTGTGGAGCATTTAAAATACATGCAAACTACCCATTCCCTTTATGTGTATAGAGGTTAATAAAAGAGAACAAAATTACCTGAAAATGTTGTATATTCTGACCAGTACATATCAGTAGTTTCAACCTCACTGTCATGATTTGATTTTGATATTTGATTTTTGGTGTTTTAACGCCACTTTCAACAATATTTCAGCTATATCATGGCGACCAGTTTTTGTGGTGGAGGAAGCCGGAGTAACCCGGAGAAAACCACCGACCATGGGCAAGCAACTGGTAAGCTTTATCACTTGCGGTTGCGAGTCGAGTGCACCCTTTTGTAATTTACAAATTTAAAAAACCATTGAGCCACCCGGCCCCCCCCCCCCCCCCCAATGTCATGAAAAAAATGTTTATCTAATTTGCCTACAAGAAATTAACGTTGTATATGAATTGTTTAATTTTTGGAATAAAACAAGTATCAAATAAGAATATTATTTAATTTATATATTTATATAAATTATACTTTCACGAAATTAGCATTTATTTTGTTTTGGTATCATTTTTTAAGTGTTAATTTAAAATTTGTTATAAATCAGCATGAGTGAATAACAATGGACATTTCCATATAAGGGTCTCATGTGACCAGCAGTTATTAATTGTTTACAAACAAATATCATATGGTCAAATTGTTTATCATTTATTCAAAACATCTTGAATCTTTAACCTAATATGACATTCCCATGTGACTGAAATTAGCATAACAACAGACAGGAAAGAACAGGTAATGCTGTTCATTATAATGGCAGCCTCCTTTACTTACAATCTGATAAAATTAGTATTGGGCCCTATGGAGATTTTTTTTATTATTTGAATTATTTCTTTGACAATTTTTTCTCAGATATGTATTAAATAATGCGTGCCTAAAATGTTAAAAAGAGCAATAGAAAGCAAATCCCTGATTTTTAAATAATTGTTTTCCCTATTTTCAGAGTCACCAAACAGACTACATTCAAAATCGAAAAAGATGTAAGTCTGTTTCTTCTGTCTATCGTTGTAATCCACAGGTAGCATGTAACACTGGTGTCCAGATGAATAATAATCTTTACAAGTCTTGCAATAGACGTTTCCACAGGTATGATCTCCCGCTCGTTTGTTCACGGTTTGTCCGCAGTTCTTACATTTGTAATAGGAGGTGCACGTTGAGTTTCCCAATGGCGTCGTCTTGTTGTGGAGATTAAAGCATGTTGGTCCTTTGAAGTATCGTCCACAATCCTGACAATTTATCCAATCATCTTCAGTTTGATCGTGAATCTTTCGACAATTATGGCATACGTTGTTGCAAGCGTGTTCTTCTTTGGTGTTATAACCTTTGTAACAGTTTGTACAGAAGTAGATGCGACTCAGGAACGCAGTCATACTGGTAATCACATCGTAGTGGTTGTCATGATAGTACAAGTAGATCTTCTTCTCGGCTGTGGGTCCATGGTAAACGATTCCGTTGAAATGCTCTCTCGATATCACATGTATCTGATATCCTACCAGGAATCGTTGAAACGTTTTTACATCTTCGATTCCGCATTGATGTAGGGGTACTCCCGCCTTGGTGTGTAATTCCAACGCCAACTCTTCTTGAATACGACGACTTTGTCGAATAGAATTCCATTGTTCGTGTCCGTCGATCTTAGCTTTGGCCGTTACGATGGCCCTGGCACAACACATGGAAAGAAGCTGTCGTTGTGTTTTCTCTCGTGTCTATCGAGATTTTCCTTTCTAGTAAAAATTTTCTGGCATACTCCGCAGGTAAAGGTATTCAGGTATTTGTTTAGACGGCGGTGCTCCATTAATTGACTCTTCTTGACAAAGGTTTGTTGACAATATCCACAGGAATGCATCTGTAAAAGACAAATGTATATTTACAACATGAATCAAACAGTTCAACTACATGTTAATTATTTGTTAAAACTACATGTATGACTTACATCTGCTCTGTCTAATTGGCGTTTGCTCTGAGCTCTAAACACGTCTGGGCGCAGAATGAGAATGTTTCGCGTCGAGTCGGCTTTTATAGGTGACGGCATGTTACTAAAAATAGATCGATGAGTCATGGAAGTGTAGTGACATTCGACACGGTCTGTTTAATTCTCTTTGTCTCTTGTGTTTTGTCTTTTCGTTTATCTCTCCGTTTGTTTTATGTTTTCCTTCTGTTTCTAATTTCTATTTCACGTCACAATACCACCAATTTTCTCTCTCTCACGTAGCAGCAGCCGCCGCCGCCGCCGCTTCCCGCCGACCAAAACCCGAAAAACATAAACAAAAAAAACGTTAACAATACGAACAAATAGCCATTAAAAAGTTAAATGAACGTGAAAACGTGAAACACGCGTAAACAATACGACAAAAACTCGTACAAACGTGAAACACGATGAAAAGGTGTAATTAGTCACGGCTGACTGCACAATTGAGGAGTGAAAAATGGTTTAACATAGGGGGTAATAGGTCTATACAGACCCGATACACTACTGAAATTTCTCTTTACGACTGCCACATTTAAATATACCTACCCCCCCCCCCCCCCTCCCCCCCTCAGACGAATTGGACAAGAATATCAGCTATCGTAGCCTATTTTATTTTTAAGTCATTGAAACGGATACAGCCACTTCCAGTCCGGTTTAAATTGATTTAGAAAATTTTAAAAAGGGTGCTTTAAGAATCAAATGTCAGTAATTTGGAGTTGAACATATTTTTATAATCTGCATTGGAACAATTATCTGTATTTTACAGGCTTACTTTACATTTGAGAGAAGATGATCATGATGACATTGTTACACATGGCCGGTCTAGAGAATTCCGAATGCATATGAAAAATCCAGCGCAAACCGGAAGTGGCTGTATCCGTTTCAATGACTTAAAAATAAAACAAGCAACGTTCGCTGATAGTCTTGTCCAATTCGTCTGAGTAGGTATATTCAAATGTGGCAGTCGTAAAGAGAAATATCTTGGGAGTGTAACGATCTAATTGGGACAGCGAAAGGATCACAAATAAGCGAAAGATATTGAGGCGGAGTGGGGAAGGGGAAAAGGGCAGATGTTTACCTTGAAGTAAGGAAGAGGAGGGGACATATATTTTTTGAATGAAACAAGTGCCTGTGTCTATGACACTTCTATCTATACAGTTTTCTTTGCAGTATTCTTTTTCAATTTTGACCACATGTTCTTCTGCTTTAGTCCACACATCTTTTGTAATTTTTCCGAAAGCAGCATACGTGAGTTCTTTAACATCTTTTAATCGGAAGGTGGTATTGTTTTTAGCCACGAAACCTTTGACTTGCGCCCATATTAATTCTATCGGGTTAAGTTCACAGTGTCGAACGGGGGTTCTTATTACTTAATTGGAAATACAAATATTTGTATTGTATTGTATTGTCCGTGTAAATTAGCAATTTTATCTGTTTTATAAACTACTGGGGTCTTTTTTTGTTTTATTTTTTGCTTTATTTTTTCATATAATACTTTTTTGGTATCAGTAGCAGAAAAGGGAATGTTGTGTTGTGTAAAATAGTTTTGGAGAACAGCTTTTTTCTGACTAAAATTTGGGCACACCGTATCTTCTGTTTTAACAGTGTGATAACTTGCATTATCTAACACAACCAAGCTAGGATTTTTCAGAGCAGCCATCAATTGATTTTCAAACCACTCAAGAAAGACAAAACTATTCATCTCCTGGTGATAGTCACCATCCTTTGATTTGGCCAGAAACACTAAATCGCAGCCGTCAATCAAACCCTCACTTCGCGTACCTGCATGCGAAACAATCAAACGTTTGCCTTTGCCCGAGGGTATTTTTGGGGCATCAGACCCATCATTCGGAAGCCACATATAATCTGTGCAGTGATTTTGGTTAACCCATGTTTCATCCAGGTACACGATATCATACCCTGCTTCCCTAAAAGATTTGATCTTTCTCAGATAATTACACCTATAATTGATAATAGACACTTGTTCGTACAGAACTCTTCGATTATCACCTATTTTTTTTTATAAGTATATCCAAGATCAATGAGAGTTAGAGTAAGTTTAGATTTTGATATTTTAATAGAATCTTTTATTTCCTTCTGTATTATTGAGACGGTCGGAGCAATTTTCCGTGAATATAAACCGTGGATTGTTCTTTCAATAACACAATGATCAAAGTCGTCCAAAATGTTAGCTCTTTCTTTGGGTCTGTTTGACTTACAAGGCCTCTTATCATTCATAATACGGTGCACTGAAGTGTAAGACACACCCAAAGCTTTAGATGTCCTTTGATATACCCTATCAAATGAGACAATTGGCTTCTTCGTTGCCTTTTCCTTACTAAAAAAGGCAAACAACTTTTTTTACAAACTTTTGGCATTCCGGAGATAAGTCAGACTTTTTACCCATTTTACAAAAAATGCAAAATATAACAATAATTTATGAGAGAAATGCTTGTCAGTTTCGTCTAAAGAACACGTGGCTGAGAGAAAGATTTTACAGGTAAGATACCTGACGTACGGATGGCTCTTCTATAAAGTGCATCTACCCCCACCCGAAAAATAACAACAAAATAGGACCAAAATGCAAAATTTCATCGGAGTGCAGCCTCAGCCAAATTGATAAGAAGCATTACAATAACATTTTTAGTTAGTACTCCTAATTCTAAATAAAACTCTCGTTTATTTTGCTGTTCAAAAATCTATAGCTTAAAAGATATTTGGATTTTTCGTTATTCTAATAAAAAAATTATTACTTTTTTTTTAGTATTAGATATGTCAGTACACTAATATGTACAATGTTATATTTCAAACATCACGGCCAGCTTTTATTTTTTTCTTCATATTTTTTTTTTATTGAATCTTCAACTTACACCTACAGTCGGTGAGAAAACGTAAAACCGTGGAAATAACCATGATAACATAACATTTTAAACAATAACATTTGAACAATTCTGTCTTTTCAGAATCGTTTTGGATGTTTATCGACTTTAAATTATATTTTTCAAAATAAAACCTTCATTTCTGTGCAGATGCCTGACTCTCACCCAATGGCTGAATTTCCAACGCACTACTTCAAGTTGCTTCTTCTAATGATTTGTCTGATATTAGTGATGTGGGATCTTGTGGAGATCCAGTCGGTTCTTTTGAATTGTCATCACCAGAAACAATGTCATCACCCCGTATAGCTTTTTTCTTGGAAAAGACATCAAGCAATGAAGCCAAAATAACAAGAGTAACTAAGCACAATATGTGAACAAAATTAAACAACTTGAATGTACGCAAATGTAATGTCGACTCTTTCTATTTAAAAAATTGAAGAAGGAAAAAAAACAACAGTCGCAACTATGACATTAGTAAATTCGTTTGTTAAATTGAAGGCACTTTGAATCGTGTTCCCATGAGTTTTCTGAATGTTCATTGTTATATCACCATCACTGTTCATCAGACTCACTTGAACAGGTCGCAATTAATTTATACCTTGATTTTAACGCTGAAATAAATGAAAATTGACAACGAGAAATAAAATTAGTTTCTATCTTAATCTAATTTTTCCTTCATTTTCGAAAAATGTACATGATTTAACCCCAAACTGCAAGATTAAATTGGAAGTACATTTTTTTACTCGGTCCCCCTGAATACACACAGCTACACCACTGTTTGCTGATAGTAACTATAATTATTTTTTTTAAAAAACCTAAATGACCATATTTGAAATTAAGAATCATATATATATATATATTTCAAATTCTGAACACCTGTATATCTACACGATCATCGGCATTATGCTCTTAGATATCACATTACAATTTGGCTGGCAGTGATTCTCTTCGCTATACTGCACCATAAACATTGTAACCAATAACCAAATCATTAAGAGAAAACACACGATACATATAGTTGATTTAAAGGTTTTATAAATAAACGGGAAGGGACAGAATAGTGAGAGTATTCTTTTTTTGCAATGTGCAACATGAGTGCGAAGGCGGTTATTGGTTATTTTTTGCTTTGTTCTTGTTCTTGTTTTTTTCCATTGTTGTTTGTTTGTTTGTTTTTAGGGGCTATTAATCTGTAATTTGTGGTATGTGTTATATTAGTACTCTGGTATACTCAGTGTTGTGAGTGTGTTTATAGAGTGTGTTGATATAATTAAGAATGTATATTTGTTATTGCCCCTTGAGGGACCTTAATTGGAATAAAATATATTGTATTGTATTGTATTGTATTGTATAGACAATATACGTACATTGTCGGCAAATATAAAATTTATTTGTACGAGCTTTAGAAACAGGCAGCAAAGGAGCCTCTGGTAGGTATTCAGCATCTTCACTGGGTTGAGCTTTGTTTCAACGTATAATACAAGTTATTTGCTCTGTTCATTGCTATGCTTTGTGTTTCAACGATAGAAGTCAGGGGCGGATCCAGAGACTCTGTTGACGGGGGGGGGGGCTTAGTTATGGAGCAATATTTTCAATAATTGATGGAACCAACTGTAGTCCCAAAGCGGTTCTGGTGTGTAGGTCGGTAAACCTTGTTTTCATTTCATTTAGCGTACAGTAGAGAAAAGGTACAGTTATTGACTTCCTAAAGTAGTCTTCTGGACTCTGCTTCAACATTATCTCTCATTATTTGTCTTCCGCATATTCTAGGTTTTTTTAGCGTCTATGTCTAGCGGTTCACTTATTTTAGCACTCCTCTCAAAACACTAGTGGTTGAATTGTTCAACATTTGCTCTGCATTCTAGTGAGCTCTGAATTAAATTTACGCTTTTTAAGGCTCTGCCTATGTCAAGTGATTTCTCTTGTAGTGATCTTGTAGAGGACCTTTGTAAGTTGGAATAACTTGTGTCCGATCCAAATGTTATATAGTTAACAATAAAATAAGTTTAATCTAAATCTAGTGATCTGCTGAGCCCTTTCTTAAAAGCCAGGCACATTTGAACAATAACAATGGTTACGACAAAATCAAAGTTGAAAATGGAATTCAACAAAGAAGTTACATCAGCTTCTTCTGGTCTGGTGTTTGTGTGTTTTGGCAGTTTTGTAAAGTGGTCAAGCAGGGCCGGATCCAGGGGGCGCATCCGGCACGCGCTCCCCTAAAATTGATAAAAAATATGATTTTTTGGCGTAAAATCGTGATTTTTTACACGAAATACCCCAAAAATGTTCGCGCCTCCCTCCGCTCGGCGATATTTTTTTAAGACTGCCTCCCCCCCTAACTTGAAATCCTGGATCCACCCCTGTCAAGGGTTTGAACAATAGCAGGGGAAAAAATCTAATTTAAGTCTATTTTATTTCTAATTAATTTTAATTATTTTATATCTATTTATATTTTCATTTAGAGTTTAAAATATGCTGTATTCATATATTTTCAAAACGAAAACTCGTGTATTTTTTTTTGTAATACAGCAACATTTTCTTTTAATTTTTTTGTAAAAATAAATGATATTTAAAAAAGAATTTCCTTGAAAGAGCCTCAATTTATAGGTGTTGGTGGTTATACCTATATGAAATTGTGACACTAGACATGTTTATATAACGGTTTAAGACAATACTTGATTAATTGGTATTTTGACAATACATTCATAAAAACTTCAAATAAACTTGAAAATTTGATTTAGCATAATTACTTATAATTACCTCTTTGAAGATTAATTTAATACAAAGAAATTAATTTCTATTTTCTTTTACTTTCATCACACAGATCGAAACCATTCGATTAAAAGCCATATCGTGACGTTAACTAGCCTTGAAAAGCGTATGTTAATATATGTGCTTGACTTATTCGACGGGAGAGGGAATGAAGCCCCCAAAGACACCCCCCCCCCCCCTTGAATCCGCCACTGGAAGTGTAAGCAGAAAATATATGAACTGAATGGTTAGATGAATGGCTATTCTTACTAGCATGTGCAGCATCATTTGCATTGGTAATGAAGGTATAACTATAACATGCAATTACTCAATACTTGAATGTTTTGTCATGGGCTACAGAATGGGTACTTTTAACTATTAAACACCTGTCGCTTTTCTATGTCATGATCATAAATGTTTGTAAATTAGTCATATTTGTAATATGTAACAGGTTAATAATAGATTTATGTCTTACTTTATTGATCAAGATCGTATGAACCAGTTTCGAGACAGCCTCATGCAACTGGATTATCGAGTCGTCATATCATAAATAACAGTTTTTAACAAAAAATATTATAAAAAAAAGCAATATACTTACCGAACGTTAATAGAATAACGATTCCTCCCTATATCTTCACATGTTAACTACCTTAATTAAGCACCCACTTTATATATAAATCCACTAGAAAGTTAAATCCCAATTGAATGTTTGGTGTGTTCGTGTCATTAAGATGAAAGGGTGTGTTCGATTAAGTATACTTTAGATTGGACGCTCAACATTTTGAGTTTTTGTTTGTTTGTTTTTTTTTTTCATGTCATCACTTAATATGAAATATGTATATAATATTATATAAGTTCATTTTGTATTAATTCATGAATGTATTGGAGAAGACGTTTCTAAGTTGTGAAACTTGTGTCCTATCCAATTGTTTCTTATAGAACAATAAAATATGTTTAAAGTAACTATTGTGTCACATGTATACGTGGCATTTATCTAATAGCATTCTGTTGGGTTTCGATAAATATACCACAGCTTTATTTTTAAACTCACGAAGGCGCAGCCCAAGTGGGTTTATGAATAAAATCGTGGTGTCATTTGCCGAATACAACATATATTTTTACCAGGATATGGATCTGAAATTTGAGGAACTTGTAATTCTAACTTAAATTTGACACAAGGGATTTATTTGTCTGTTTGATGTAGACAAAAAATATGGAAAATTTGAATGTCCATAATTAATCAACTTCTAGCTGCATGTCTTATGTGAATGAATTAGATCGTAGTCTCTCTACATTTTGAAATTATTTAAACGGTCTTAAAAATGTTCACAGAACACAAAATTTGGATGAAAATCTTTTTTTGCAGTAAACAGTAAATACAAATATAAAAATACATAGAAAATGTTTCAAAACATGGACCATTCTTGTGTAGAATTTCTGGCAAAAGAAGTGAAATTAATGACTTCAGTATAAATGATGCTAAAAAATTAACTTGACAGAAACATATATGAAGTATTGGGAACAACAGTTACTGAATAATGGATAAGAAAAAATTACGGCTTGATGTTAAAGTAAAAAATGTATTTAAAAAAGAACTATATTTGAATATTGATAATTTTCAGAAAAGAAAAAAAATATCGCTCAATTAAGTATAAGTGCTCACAAAATACCATTAATATTTAAATGATACTTTTATTTATCTTATAAAATGCTATTTATTCAAATATATATTATTTAATGATATTATATATAATGATTATTTTATTTATTGTAAATGCATGCCCTTTACGAGTCGTTGATTGGCTTTAATAAAACATTCGTATTCGTATATGCTTATCGTCACAACGAGCAATAGGAGCTAGATAATTTCAAGATTTGTATGGAAGTTAGCTCCCCTGTATTTTATGGGAGTTATCTCCCCTGTACCTACACTGCATATCCCCTTCCTGTTAGCAACGTTGTAGTTAAAGAAGATATTTTATATGCTATGGTTGATCATTGGAAGCAGCCTACAAATAGCTAAAGTAATACGTTTTATGGGTTGAATAGTACTTAGTAACTTTTGTAAGTTGTTCTGTATCTGTATCTGGACAATTCTGGTACGTTGTAGAACCCAACTATGGTTTTTATACAACGGGAACAGTTGGAACAGTTCAGACGTGAGTACAATTAAGCTACATTTACTGACCTAGATTAGAAGCTTCATTATATTTATAAAAATAATGTCCAAGATCTCGTCTTGTAAACCATGGTCCATGCATATTAGTACTAAAAGAGATGTCTACCAAGATCAACTATTACGTTATTTTTGCATGATATATCGTGACGTGACTCTGCTAGGTACAAAGAAAGATAACTCCAATTTGAACATGTCAAAAATATTTGTGCATTCAAATATAATGTAAATAAGTATGTCATAATCTTGTTTTCACTCAATCATAATGTAATGCTCATTTTGGAAGAAAATCCAATGTGCAGTATACTGTTATGTTTGTCTGTTACTTATCATATGCACATCCAATGATCCATATGTAAAACTTGATCTTCAAAAATAATACACAAGCAGCAATAAGCAAAGCATAGTAAATAAACATTAGCATATTAAAAGCAATATTGAATAAGCCAAAATACAATTAGTGGAACCATAAAAAAACCACAATGTTTTACCTCACATGAGGTGTAAATTAAAGGTCTTAGTATATTGGGTGAATACTGGATGTGTATTGACAGCTGTGCAGCAAAATTACAGATTAAAAGTCATGTGTATCATGGCAAGATAAAGATTTTCCACAAGAAGTACTTAGTACAATACAATATTTAATGTAAAATTTACTATTTTATGTATTTAAAGTCTGTTAAACTTTAACATTGTAATGTATAAAATGATACTTTCTAATTTAATTATTTATGAAAACTTGTATTTATTACCTGTAGAATTGCAATACAACATGTACTTAATTTATAATTCTTTTACACTCATTTGATTTATGTGTTTATTTATTAAATTATTTGATGCATTTTATATCTTTCATACAAAACTCTTCCTTTCTGATTTGATTGTTACTGTTAAAATAATAAATACAGAAATGTAGAGACACTTTCCTTCATTATAATATTTGGATGTCTAGATATAAATAATAGGTTTGATGGTGTTTAATGCCACTTTCAACAATATTTCAGTTCTATCATGGCAGTCAGTTTTATTGGTGGAGGAAACCAGATTACCAGGAGAAAACCACCGACTTGTTGTAAGTACTTAAGTCACTAACAAATTTGATCACATAATGTTGCATCGAGTACACCTCGCCCGAGCGATATAAATAATAATATTCCTTGTAGTAAAGAAGTTTCCTTCACACGTAAATTTGTCAACTAGACATTTCAAGCAAGTAAACAAGAATTGCCATAGCAAAAGAATTACAGAAAGTTTCCTGCCTGAAGTACAAATGATCAAACTGATCAAGAAGAATGAGTGTAAAGGGCAAAACATTGGGAAGCATTCATTTAACATAATACTAATGTACATTATACTTGCGACAGGTAGACAGTGTTCTATGCACACCCCTGTTTCTTTGGTCAATAGCACAAACCTCTACACTAGTTTGTCAATAATTTGCAACAGGTACCGGTAGACAGTGTTCTGTGCACACCCTTGTTTCTCTGACCAATAATACAGACCTCTACACTAGTTTGTCAATAACTTGCGACAGGTGGACTGTGTTCTATGCACACCTGTTTTTTGGCCAATAAACAGACCTCTACACTACGGTTTGTCAATAACTTGGGACAGATAGAATGCTCTATCACCAATAAGACACTGTTACACTACAATTTGTCAACAACTTGCGACAAGGAGACTAATACCACCGTTTCCTTGGCCAATAAGACAGACCTCTAAACTAGTATGTCAATAACAATAATACATGCGACAGGGAGACTGTGTTTTATGTACATCCCTATTTCTTTGGCCAATAAGACAGACCTCTACACTACAGTTTGTCAATAACATGCAACAGGGAGACTGTGTCTTATGTACATCCCCATTTCTTTGGCCAATAAGACAGACCTCTACACTAGTTTGTCAATAACATGCAACAGGGAGACTGTGTCTTATGTACATCCCTATTTCTTTGGCCAATAAGACAGACCTCTACACTAGTTTGTCAATAACATGCAGCAGGGAGACTGTGTTTTATGTACATCCCTATTTCTTTGGCCAATAAGACAGACCTCTACACTAGTTTGTCAATAACATGCAGCAGGGAGACTGTGTCTTATGTACATCCCTATTTCATTGGCCAATAAGACAGACCTCTACACTAGTTTGTCAATAACATGCAGCAGGGAGACTGTGTCTTATGTACATCCCTATTTCTTTGGCCAATAAGACAGACCTCTACACTACAGTTTGTCAATAACATGCAACAGGGAGACTGTGTCTTATGTACATCCCCATTTCTTTGGCCAATAAGACAGACCTCTACACTAGTTTGTCAATAACATGCAGCAGGGAGACTGTGTCTTATGTACATCCCTATTTCTTTGGCCAATAAGACAGACCTCTACACTACAGTTTGTCAATAACATGCAACAGGGAGACTGTGTCTTATGTACATCCCTATTTCTTTGGCCAATAAGACAGACCTCTACACAACATTTTGTCAATAACATGCGACAGGGAGACTGTGTTTTGTACATCCCTATTTCTTTGGCCAATAAGACAGACCTCTACACTATAGTTTGTAAAGAACTTGACAGGTAAACTGTATTCAAATTGCTAGAATGTCAGATACTTGAGAAAAGGTCAAGGTTTACTCTGTTAACTCCAATTTACTATGTACACTCTGGTTTGCTGTGCCAATAATATGGACCACTATGCTAGATTGTCAGAACCTTGTGACAGGTAGGTAGTTTACTCCATGCACCCCTGGTTCCTCAGCCAATAAAACAGATGGCTATGCTACAGATTGTCAGTAATTTGTGACTGGTAGTGGTAGGTGGTTAACCCTGTACCCCGATTTGCTCCGGCAATACGAGACTGCTATGCTACAAGTTCCTGAACATCTGAGTTTATTGGTGGAGGAAACCAGAGTGCATGGAGTAAACCACAGATCTGTCACAAGTTACTGACAATTTGGAGCATAGCAGCGATTTTTATTGGTAGAAGAAATGAGAGTGTACGGAGTAAACCACAGATCTGTTGCAAGTCACTGACAATCTGTAGCTCAGCAGTCTATCTTATTGCCACTTTCAGCAATTTTTAGCTATATCATATATACAAGACTTTTTGTGGAAGGAAAATTGGGAGTGTTTTAACTAACAAACTGGCAAAATCCCTGACCTTAGGTAGGAGTCTAGAAACCTTAAATATTAGGTGGGTAACTGGGCTCGCACCCACATTGAAATCTGAAAGTGGCACAATGCTCAGTATATCCATCAATTTATTCAATTGTTACCATAGTTTATTGTATTTGTAAATGGGAAATAACTTCAATGTATTGTATATGGCAATAACAGATTGTTAAAAATAACAATAACACAAGCACATTTTATTTGCACCATTTAAATAAAATAAAATTCTTGCTGTACCTGTGTGGGTGGTAATAATAAAATAGTAGAGGTTTATAATGCTAAGCTATCTCATCAACAAATACTGTCACCATTATATATTATTAAATATAATGTTAGAAAAAAGTGTCATCTTTTTTCTAAGATAAATGTCTTTTTGGTAACATATTTTATATGTAAAACAGTGAACTTCAAACAGACAACAATTTTAGAATATCACTGACAATTCGATAAATTTACAAGATACAAAATGCTATATCATAAGTATTTAATTTTACATACATTCTTGTAGATAAATACGGCTGTTTGTAGAACATATAGTGATCACTTATTGCCAAAGCATTAAGCTGGCCATATTAAAGTACAATTTTTTAAAGCTTACAATAATTAAAGGCATACAGGCTATCAGAATTGAATTTTTTTGCTTATATTAAAAGTTGCCAATATTCGATGTTTTATAGTAATAAAATGTTCTGAACAAGAAGCCAGGTTTAAAAAACATGTTATAATGTCGTAATTAGTGAAAAGAATTTGAATGTTTGTCGGTGGAATTGCCATTAACACACCTAATCATAAGTCGGCTTCTCATTTCCGAAGTTTGCCGAATACTGATAACTGCTATAAATAACCAGGTAGCATTTTGCATGTAAATTCGCTAGAATTAATATAATTTAAGAATATATCTATGAAATTGGATCCCGGGGTAATTAGTTAATATTATATAATGGTATTTTGTAAAAATGACACTTAAATCGGAAATATGTGATGAAATCAATAAAAACAAACCCAAAATCTGCAACCCATTAAAGGGAAAATTGTATTGCATATTATTGACAACATTTGAGTTGGCTTGATTATATTTTTTTCGAAAAAAACAGACATGAAGTTCATTATTTTAATCTCTAATTTAAAAGAAATATCACCTAGGGTTTTCTCCTGAAAAAAAGAATATATAAAAAATTACGATGCAATTCTACTGTCAAAATACGATTTAGCCGAAAAAAGATACTAAATGATGCTTAAATGTTGAAAAATGAAGTAGGTCAGCATAACATCTTTTTTAATTTTTACACAAAGCTTGCTGAATCCTCCTTTTTGTGTCATTTTCGTGTAGAATCCGTCAATGTTTTGGTTTGTGCCATGTGCTTTTTTTTCAACAAACAATTTCGCACATGTGCAAACGCTTTACCGAATGAGGTCACTGTGTTACCAGGGCTCCCACTACTTTGAAATCAGAGGGGGAAGTGACTTCTCTTTCAGGTGCTGACAAAAGAGAAGTGAGAGACAACAGGGAGAAGTGGTGAGAGTACAGGGAGAAGTCAAAATATTTCTCTAATTGTATCACTTTTCACATTCGCAGGGCATTATCGTGGCATTTGTATGTTATAATGTACTTGTTATGCATTAAGGTATATTCAGTAGTTGTTTAATTCCTTGTTTTTGTTAGCATATCATCTCGCTGATTTACATATGTCCTTGTATTTGTTTTTTGTTTGTTTGTATGAAATAAACCCTTTTCAGATTCTTTGTTTGTCTTGCAGATGATAAAGGCACATATATGATAGTCAACTATTTTCCAATAAATAATAAATAAATAAAATTGAATAATAAATTTAATTTCACCATCAGCATTGTTTCAAACAAGTCACACATAGATAAAATGACAAAACATTAGATAAGATAAATATATGCAAAAAAAAAAAATTAATCAAATTTTAATGAGTGTATATTATTTACATTGCTTCTCTTTAATCACTGATTGATATTAATTAAGAAACTAATCATATCCACAAAGTTAACATTCCCTTTGGATAGCCGCCATCAAACCCCAAATAAATGAAATGAAACAATACCGACGTTATTTTACCATGTACGGATCCGTAATACAGTTTTTATATTCATAACTGTTTCAATTACGTCCCTTTACAATGGCGGTTTGAAAAACGGAAATTTTGTAGTAAAAATATACCGATGTTTTACTGTTAAAACAGTTAAAATTAGCAAAGCGACTTGGTAAAATTACAGGGCGACTTCCACTTCTCTTTTGGCACGAGTACAAAGCGAAGTGAGCAGCCACAAGGTGACTTCTTCGCCCTCCAACGTGAGCCCTGTGTGTTGGTCGTATGAATTTATGAATATTGTGCAGGTAAACATTGGATTCTTTACTGGATTCAAGAAAATAAAACAGCAACGTATTTTCTTCGTTTTAGGCAATTTACGTATTATATTATGAAAAATTTCAACTGCAATTAGTATAAAACATCGAATATTGGCTACTTTTAATATAAAAAAAAATAAAATTCTGACAACCTGTATGCCTTTAACAATATATATGCAGCAACTTTTAATAAAATCAACATCACGATTCCAAGTCAGTTAGTAGACAGAATCATCTTTCTTTAAAAAAATATGTTGTCAATATCAAGATACACCCATATACTAATAAGACAGCATACAACAAACTAATGGTAATATAATACTTTACTTGGATAAAGACAAAAGTCAAAAACAAATTAAAAATCAAGCCTGAAAAAAAAAGGAAATGGGAAAAATGGAAAGTTTTTCAAGGGAGATAATTAAATTACCTCCCTTTTTCCTTTTACTTTATAGACAGACAGTATGGACCCTTCTGTATGTTACAAAGTCACATATTTCAGAACTACAGTCAAACTTGTATTCAACGGCCACCCTTTGGACAAAGAAAATATGACTGTATAAGACAGTTGACCACTTATTTAAGATCGGTCCGTAATGATTCAAATAGTACGGTTATTGGAAATTATTTTATTGGAAAAATGGTGGTCACTCGTTAATGCTCCTGTGTTGTTGTAAAGATTGACAGTTAATTAGTTCATTATTCAATACACTGATAGTTTAATTGGTACCATCATGTATTAAAAACACCTCAAAAGTTAATTACTGACGAGATTTTAAAGTCTAGAAAGGAAAGTCACAGTTAAATACTGGAAAATATATAATCAACTTTGAATGACCATTGACCACATTAGAATGGTGACTGCTTATTTGAGTAAGAATAACATTTAATCTGATCGGGAGGGTTTTAAACTGGTTGTTTACAGCAGGTGACCTCTTATTTGAGTAAGAATAACATTTAATCTGATCAGGAGGGTTTTAATCTGTCCGTTTACAGCAAGTGGCCGTTTAGGCAAGTTTAACTGTGTACTGACCATGAAAATTACTACAACAAAATCAGATCTGTCAAGCACTTAGAAAGCTTGCATTTCATAAATACAATAACAACAGAGGAAGCAGTTAACATTACATATTAATAATAACAATTTAATAACAGCTTTTTTTCTGCAAAGTTTACACACAAAAAAGCACTATAACTATTTAAAAGAAATATTTGGCTTTCTTATGTTTAAGTAAATATACAAATCTGACCAAAAAGAACTATAACTATTTAAAAGAAATATTTGGCTTTCTTATTTTTAAGCAAATTATGACCATCTTTAAACCAAAATTTTAATTTTCTATTTAGAAATATATATGTGTAAGCAGAGTTCGCGAATATCGTCGGTCCTGTCAGTTCCGACCGCCAAAATTTAATAAGGTCCGGTATTCCAGCGTCTTGAGCCGGTCCGATTGTCCGTCTCGCGAAAAATTCCGTTGTGGTGTGTTGGGAAATAGTTGGTAATTGGTTAGATCATAATTGAACTGGTTCCCGATCTTTCGCTGCCATGTTTTTTAGCACCGTAACTTCCTAACAGATACCAGTTCAATTAATGGCAGTGTGGCCGATTCGTTTCTCGGCTGGTGCAAGACCAGGGAAACGGCCGCACACTCCCGATTTAAACGGAGAGGACACAAAAAGAAAGAATGATAGGCAATTCTCTGCGTTACTTTTTACCCAAATACAGCTTCAAATTATATTATTTCTATTATTTTGAGATGTTTTATGAATAATTAATGATTTATTAGCTCCTCCATCATGAATTTCAACAAAATAGTCAGGTTTTTACGGACAATATCAAACGATCCCAATCTCGGTCAGGTCGCTTACAATCGCGAATATACCCAAATATACATTAAAATTTCGCCTTTCAAAAGTCTGATATATATAAATTATTTTTATATTTTTACAGAAATTCTGATACTGAAAACAATTCTAGTCTTTTTAAAACTTATGCAGTTGATTTAAGGCGATTGCTATGTGAGCAAGTGGTATGTCTAATTACCGAGAAAAAAAAGGAGCATACTGATCATTTCCCGTTTTCATATATATTTTTATTCATATTAAAAAGGAAGAAAAGGAATAAGATAAATAAATAAAATAACTAAAAGAGTGTTAGAAGAAATATATTTGTTGTATGTAAGTAACACATAATAAAAATACCCCTAATTATCTTTGTACATTGATTCCCCCCACCATACAATGTACGTCAGTGTATCCGTTGAGAAATGGGAATGATATTATTTTACCCTTCTGTAGACTGTCTTCGACTAGTGATTCCTTTATCCCTTCCACAATAAAAATGTGGAATAGTTTAAATAACAATATTCGAAACGTTGATACTTTATCAAAATTCAAATCTGAATTAAAGAAAATCGACGAAACTGAAAATCAATCTGTCCCTAAGCATTTTTTCTGTGGTCCTCGAAAATTAAATATTATTTTAACTCAGCTAAGAAATTCAGCTTCGTTTTTGAATTTTGATTTATTTCGAGTTGGAATCGTATCTGACCCATCTTGTCGATGTGGTGCAGCCCTTGAAAATTTAAAACATTTCTTTTTGGATTGTCCTATATACATCCAAGCCAGAACTATATTGATAGGTAATATCAACAGGGTTACAACTTGCTACACTCTAGATATTGAATTTCTGACATGTGGCAATGATAATTTAACTTATGAACAAAATTGTATTATATTTAAATATGTTTTTGATTATATTAAATGTTCAAAAAGATTCCTTATTGTATAACTGGAATTGAATTGGGTGAACATGCACATCATATGAATCCATCTTAATTTTATTTTTCTTTCTGTTTGTGAATATTTATCATTGATTCGTTATTAGTGCTACATATAGTAATGCATGTCTTTTATGTACTTCTTTATTGTAACATATTGTAATTTGGAGAAGACTTCATAAGTTTGTTTAACTTGTGTCTAATCCATTTTGTCTGTTTAATTGGCAAATAAAATATGTTTAAACTAAAAAACTAAAAAACACATACCATATGAATTTTGAGTGTGTTTGGGTACATTTATATTTGTTGGAAGTGGCCATGTTGTATCGATGTTTATAATAGTTATAAAATTGATCATTTTGATTACTTTTGTGACAAAGTTATGAAATTTGAAATTTTTTATGAAAAATAATTCATACAGAACCTTTAACTAATACAATAAATACGATTTTATGGTGTATTTGGGTAAAAAGTCACGCCCGGCAATTCTATGAAAAGGAAATGATGTCCCAGAAAATAATGTAACTCACGACTGATAATGCTGGAGAATGTCTCAAAAAATAATTCAACTGATGGAATTGTCCAGAACCAGAATGACAGTGATGAGGAAGATGATATTGAATTTGTATTTGAACAGACAGAGACAGAAAACTGTTTCTATGTAACAAAATATGCTGCTGAAGAATAAAACATTATACAAATGAAAGATGTCTTTAACTGTTTATTTTCAGGTTTGCTGGTTGCTGTTGATGTTTCAGTTTCACCCTAATAATGAATATGGCCTAATCATCTTTTGTTGTTAAAAGTTTCACAAATTGTAGGACCACCAACTTTTTTGTGGGACTGGCAGAAATTTGCATTCTGTCAGTCCTATGTCTGACAGAAAATTTGAGGTATTCGCGAACTCTGTGTAAGATGTATACAAGTTACTTCCTTGTAAATACTAGTAGTAATACAGAAAGTATGTCAGTAACATTAGCTTTAGATCTACTTTCACTTTGATACTTGGTGCATGGCATGTGCTAAATAGTCTACATTTCCTGATGTAACACCAGCTACAGAAATTCTTCCATCCTTGGTCAGATAAATCGAAAATTCCTTTGTTAATTTTTCAACCTGTAAGAGGAAAAGTTAATATGTATTTTAGTATACAGTGTGGAACCATGTTACTCACTTCCTGTCAACATATCGTATTATTAAATGTTCAATCCATATTATAGCTATAATTAGTCCAAGTTCATAATTTTTGTAAGTTAAATCAAGATGAAAAAAAATTAACTTAAGGAATTAACAAGTTTGAAATGTGAGAAAAAACTGAAATAGTAGAAATATAAGTTACAATGTTTTACAGATAAAAAGAGAAAAACATTGTGAGTTCGAATCCCACTCAGACGAGGTGTACTTGATATAGTATTATGTGATAAAGTTTGACACAGAGTTGCGGCAAGTCAGTGGTTTTCTCCACCAATAAAACTGACCGCCACAATATAACAGAAATATTGTTGAAAGTGGCGTGAAACACCATAAACCAAGTTAATAAAAAGTTGTTCATTGGTCCAATTTTGTTGTTGTATAAAATGCACAGAATATTAGACATCTGTTTCTATTTCAACATCTGTTGTGCATTAAATTAACACACTATTTATATGTACTAAACAATTGTTGAATTCAAAGTAGGAACAATCCTGACCAGCCAAAAGATGAAAATGTTCCCGTTCTTTTCCTGAATTATGCAATTTTTCATCTATATCATGGTGACAACAAATTATAATTGATAAGATGATAATGATGTCCACTTTGTACTAGTAACATGCTAAAATGTATTTTTATTGTGCTAGCTCACTAAAACAAGAATCAGTGGGTAGACATGTCACTCACTAGGACCTATTATCCTGATTCAGAGCCAACCAGTCTTAGCTCTTTCTCCTTAATACTACATGCTTATTGGAGAAGCAACAAAGACCAATTTTATAGTCTTTGGTTTGACCTGACTATGGTTTGAACCCACAATCTACCACACTCTAGGCTAGCACACTAACCATTACACCACCGATGCAGTTAACTGTTAATATATGTGCCCACCATAACTTCAATATGATTAAAATTTGTGTGTTTACATGTAAATCTGTCAGTTTCGCTCCCACCACAAACCTGAAATATTCCACTTAGGTATTATGTTTTTGTCGTTGGAAGTTCTAATCATTTTACATATATACACTTGATGGTTTTGAAACTTCCTTTTAATATAATTTTACCTGATCTGGTTTCAGACCAGTGAAACAAAACATTCCAATTTGATCTGTGATATGTTGCCAGTTGTGATTAGATCCCTCACGGGCTAGTCCATCTTGTAATTTCTGTCTCATTGAGATAATACGATCAGCCATTCCTTTAACCTCACCCAACCTGGTAGATCAAAATTACATATATATATACTGACACTGAAATTGTAATTACATTTTTACCTCACCAAACCAGGTGCAAAAAAAATTATGTGTATTTGAACACACTGCCTCTACCATTACTTTTAACTTCATCAAACCCTGTGCATAATAAGTAAATGTATATAAGCACACTAATATTGCCATTACTTTTGATCTTAACAAACCCATTGGAAAAAAATACATGTATTTAAGGACACTAAATCTGCAATTACTTTTAACCTCACAAAATCTGGTGGATAACAATTATATCATGATCCTATATATGGTACAGTGGTAGTTAAATAAAAAATATGGCGGCGAAAATTGATTGAAATATCACATGAATACACAGAAGCATAGAACCTGCGGTACCATAGGATCAGACTATACATGTATTTGAACACACTTGTAGAAAACATTCTCAAATAACTACAAATAACTGGAAAAGTAGTACTTAAAACACTCTTCAAAGCAGCATACTATTATAAGAAAACATACCATACGTTTCTCAATTCAGGTGTATTAAGAACTCTATCAACAATACGTGCTCCATGTATAGGAGGATTGGAATACATTGCTCTGATGACAATTTTCATCTGTGACATCACTCTGTCAGCCTCTTCTTTTGATGGACATACAAGAGTGAAAGCACCTGCTCTTTCACCTGTGAGAATAAAATACAAACGAATGCTATGGTTATAGAGAAAGTTTAACAGCATCAGCTATTCTATATTTTATCATATTGATCTAAGGGTTAGGGTTATGATGTCTTACACCACGTTCAACAATATTTCAGCTATATCATGGTGGTTAGTTTTACTGGTGGAGGAAATTGGAGTACCTGGAGAAAACAACCCACCTGCCACAAGTCACTTTAATACATACTTTATCGCGTTATGTTGTATCGAGTACACATCGCCATGAGCAGGATTTGAACCCACAACTTTAGTGGTGATATACACTGATTGCATAGATAGTGGTAAATCTAACTGCCACACGATCACGACAGCCCCCATATTGATTAAAAAAAATCTTCTATTCAATCTGTTCTAGATGAAATTTTTTATGAACAAAAAAAAAAGAATAGTATCAACTGCACAGTTAAGTTATTGAGACATATTTTTAATTTGTATGTTATTTGTCATCATTTGGTCAGTAATTTAAAGGGATATTGTCTACTAAAATCGTAATTTTTTCATACCCAAAATTATTGTCGTTTTCCGTACTGACCTTTATAAAATGAAGATTAACACCGAGTTATGCTGTAAGAGATACGATTTTTTGACAAAAAAGACCCAAAACTATCGTTATCAGAATTATTGTCCTGGATGACAATATTCAAATCTATTCATATGGCCTTCTATGTGAGCCCGTCTTGAGCATGTGCACTGTTTAGAAACAATAAACAACATGTGGTTCTTGGGCAAAAGAGAAAGTGTCAACGCGTGCAAGAAAGCAGACTTTGACGGATTCAGAGAGGAAGATGAATAGAAGTGAAGTATCTTCCAAATGGAACAAATGCAGGATATATGTAGGGGATCAGTTGGGCTGTTGGAACGAACTCAAGGAAGTGCTACACGTCCAAACTCGCGCTATATTTGCAAATATTTTGTTTGATAGGTAAGCCGAACATGTTTTTTCCTTCTTTTCTCAATCGTTTTTCATATTTTATGAATTCATGATGATGCCTATGATCATTTTCGGTAGATATTATTCAATATATGTAATCTTGCACCTGGCAACAGCAAATTATTGTCAATGAATAGCATAAAACGGCCATATTTGCGAGGTAAACAAACACGAATTTTAACATCCATGCTGCAGAGTTGCAGATAAAAAAAAATTCCTGTCAGACATTGGGTCCTGCAAGTAAGAGAGTTTTGCCAGACCTACTTTTTTTTTTGAAATTTTTTAATATTTCACTTTCAATAGCATCGTATTATCGGTTTTCGTGCTATTATCGATTTTCCGATATAGCAATTAACAGTGTTAACCCTTCATTCATATGATGATTGGAATTTTCAAAGAATGGCTAGTTAAATATTTCTTTGTACATAAGATTGTTTTTAAAGCCATTCTTGTATTTTAATATACTCTCGATTATCTGGCAACTTTTGTTGTCAGTAAAATGGCGTCATCTGTTTTCGTGTGAAGTAAAAACAAGGCCGATATACGGGATGGAAACGAATATATAATCCGGAAATGGCTGGTTTTAAAATTTCATGGTTCTGGCCATCTACCAAATCATACTACATCTAAATAAAATAACAGAATGTTTGAAAATGACCACTTTCAAAATTGTGTTTACTTTTGATGTTTTTTTTAGTGCTAAAACCACAATGCACTGCAAAGTGACATGTATTTTATATAAGAAACAGGCACATTTCAGTCAGCTCTTTTGTTTACAAGTACGATCAGTGACCCCATGACAGTTACATGACAGGAAGAGAGGCAGACGACATAGTTCAATTTTATATAGCCCTTCTGGATTTTTTTCCAGCTACTTTATAAATGAAGTAAATTTTTAGCATTACAAAAAGTAAGGTTCAGTAGGTAGGTTCACTGTTTTTGGTACTTATGTCTTTAAAAGCAAACTTTAACATTTTTTTTTTACAGATGTCACGTTGTAGTCCTGTTTACGTTCCATAAATGGAAACCGAAGGACACGTCAAAAATAATGCGTGCGCTGTGGAAATCAAAATAAAATGGATGATACGAAAAGACATGACACACGAAAACACATACCGTGACGATACAGTATGATTAAAGGGACAAGCTTAAAGCCTTGACACAGCTAACGACTACTACGACCAGAATCAGATTAAGGATATTGCCCAAGGGGGGTTAGTGACTGAGACCACATTCAATTTAGATAGCCCTACAACATCAAATAATCAATACTTCATATTAGTAAAATTTTATTATTCCTCTAATGAGTATTTTGATATCAAGTCGTCATTTGTTTGTTCATTTTGTCCTTCCATTTTCGATTAAAGGACCGCCCCGGTCGCCTCTCCTTTTCATATGCCGACCTTTTGGCTTTTTTATTCTCTGTAGATAAATCGATAGGTAGTGGGTGCTTTTTTCCAGATTTAGACCCCCTCCGTAAATTTAATTCATGCTTCCGAGACGTCAATCAGACTAAAATAACCGACCAATCAGCGTGCCACATTTTTAATGAGATCAAGTGATTTAAACAGTCCGCCATCTTTGTCCCACAAACAAACTGAGTTGTGTATTTGTGGGAACGTAGTTTTATATATAAATTCTGCTAGTTATATCGCCGAAATGGTGCTTCAATGTGCATGGGGGACATGCAATTCAGATGAGCGATATCCCGAAAGACATTAAAAAACTGTCAAATGAAGATTGCTTATTTATTTCACCAATGATTGGTCTGAGGTCCAAAAAATGTAGTCATTTAAACTACATATTTAGTTCATCAGATGTATCATTGAGTCCCTTCATGTTTGAGAGGCATTATAGAGCCTCCTAATCTACATGAAGGCCAAATGATTTATTTTCTCGATAAGTAATAATTAATTATGTTCACTGGCATCAAGAATAAATGATTTATTTACAAAATCGCCCATTGCCTTGCCCCCCCCCCCCCTTTTCTTCACACACATGTACACCCAAATCAAATGGTCGTCCCCTTTATATCATTCTCAAAGTTGTAATTTTCGCAAATACATAAACTTTCTCTGCAGAAATGAATATTCACGCGAGTATTATAGAAATAAAAATAAGTTTATTAACCAAATCAGGGCCCCAGGAGGGCATATACAAATAACAAATATGATTGATACACAACAACAATACATCAAACTAAATATTTGCGGTGAAATATCAATAATTGTGGTGCAGGCACACTCGGGCAGGAAAAGAGATATATGCACATAAATGTACACACACATATAAATACAAAAAAAAATGATTTCATAATATTTTCACGTGTCTACGAATGAATGAAGGAAGAATTTCAAGATCGTTTTCATCCTGTTTGTGCATACTTAATTATTTGTTAAAAAAAAAGAGATAATATTATCTTAAATCAGAGCAATTCAGTGATTATGAACTTGGTAAACAGATTTGATAAATATCAATTGTTGTAGATCAGCATGTGCTGTATGTTTACGTTGTGATTATACACATACGCGTGCACGACCCGCTGTGTAGAATGGACAATGGTATTTATTGTTTATCGCTTGAATTAGCCTTGAAGCTGTATGAAAGAAAAACAACAAAAATATAAAAGATTTAAATACCCAGCTTTACAGGTACAGTACGATTCTAAAAGTTTGTCATCGCCGATTTCGACATGAAGGTTGTGTGGGTCTGGACTTTTTCTCATTGACCGCCAACATCGTGCATCCACACGCATGGCTCCATGTGCTTCCGAAATTTTAATTTTGTGGATATAACCTTGGGTGAAATAATTTAAACCCTTTACTAAGGCCTTTTTGGACAACGATTCAAAGTCTGGTAAGAATGAAACTGCGATATTATCAGGAATTTTTCATAAAAATCGGATGCGAGCTTGGGATGCTGAGCAGCCATTTTGAAAATGTAACCGATAAGCTTGTGGCGGATAGCAACAATTGCTAAGGAGGCGGGACTTAAATTCTTATCTCGGAACTATGAATTGGCCATGCAGCCATAACGGAAATGATCAAATTACAATTTACAACGATTACCGATAGGATACGAAATAAAATCCGGAATGGAAACTGGTTCCCGAAATTTAGCATAAACAGAAAGGAATAGAAATTTTTACCGATTTGTTTACGACGTTTGACTTAATTAACGATAATTAAAGATCATTCGCTTAGGGGTCTAAGAGGTAACCAGGACCGACAGAAATTTGATTTTTGACAGCCCCAAGCAGTAAAAATGTTTGTCGGTCATTAGGTCTGACACAAAGACGTCATTTGACGGACCCTCTAAAATTCTGCCCCCTAGGTCCGACAGGGCCGACGGTTAGCTGCATCTCTGATGCTGCAGCATCCGGGCTACGGGCATAAAAATAGATTTGGTCTCGCTCAGATCAGTGAATAATTAATTAGCTTCCAGTAACGATGGTCAGCTTTTTTATATAAAAAAAACAACGTTTCGTAGCGTATTCGCCAATAATTCGGTATTCAATCTTCATTTTATGAAGGTCAGTATGGAAAACGACAATAATTTTGGGTATGAAAAAATTACGATTGTGGTAGACAATATCCCTTTAAGATTGATGTCAAATGTCATTTCATAAATAAAATGCCACAATATAGCTGAAATACCACTAAAGATGAAGCTAAACACCAATCAATCAATCAATCGATATAGTAAATAAAACTTAGAAGTTGAAGTAACAAACCTATTTTACCATTCAACATCAATCTAATTAAAATCAGATATTTGTTGTATCTTTATTTATTTTTGGCAACTACTGACATATTCCACATGGAGTCACATCTTGGTAATATCTTCAACTAACCAATTAATGAGCAACAAGCTTATCAAATCTTGAGGTATTAAAATCAAGGACATCAGCACCATGTGCAATGTTTCAAAAATTGTCTTATGTTTTTTAAGTTATCAAGAATTCTTTCAAGATTTCAGTGTTACTATTTGACTTTTATTATTTCTTGATGAATAACTTACCATATAGCCCCATATTTTTGGCGTATGACTGACAGAGGGCTACTTCATGTCCATCATCTAGAAACTGTCTGACTGCAAAGGCATCTTTATTTATATCACCACTGGCAAATCCTTGGTAGGCCATGTCAAAGAACGGGTATAATTTCTTCTGCTTCATTACACTGCTAATCTCCTTCCATTGTTCTGGCTGTAAAATGTTAATGAAGTTAATGGAGAGATAAAATTAAAGTAGTTTTTTTTCTGAAAAAGTGAAGAAAATGTGGACATTTAAGGAGATCACTATCATCTATGATGAGGCTGTTCTCATGTTTCATTGGAATTTTAATTAACAATATTTAAATTTACACAAAAAGTTTCCAAATCCTTAATGAAAAGCTACTTTGTGTGAAATTCATTTCTACATATTACACTATTGTGACCTTAAAATTTGATCCAAACACTAGCAATCTTCTCTGTTTGATAACTAGTTGTAAACAAAATTGTAATCTAAAATATCCTTTTTCACATTTCATATTGATTTTTCATACTATCCACAACTTAATGAGGTAAAAACATAAATATGATTGACGTAGGATTCTACATCAAGTTGAGGTAACCATTTCGATTTTTTAATGGACAAAAAAAATGTTTTAAAAAATCATTTAATAATCATATAATTTTACATTCACCATTGTTGGTTTAAATTGGTCTTGTTGTTTCTAAAGAGCAGATAAAAATGTTAAAATTTGATGATGGACTGTTAATGGATGGGGCATGATGACAAAAGGTTGTTTTACTTTAGGACAACATTCTTTTGAGTTCATTCAAGGCAGTAGATTTTCATTAAATTCAATTTTAATCACTGAAAAGTTTGTTTGAAATATAGGACTTGAAGGTCTTGAAAATGATATATTGTAAATATATTAATATATATAATTAGCCACTAATATATACCTGAAGATATGAAAATGATCTATACTTAACGAATTGGGAATCTAGTTAGCCACTCATATTATTATTTACCTAAAGACTTAGTACAAAAATCTTAGTATCAGCTGAATAAAAAAATATACACCAAAAACAGTGAAATATTCATAAAAAATGCTAATTCTGTAATATTAAGCATCATGTTTATTAAACATCAAATAATATTAGTGAGATTTCATTAGTTTAAACATATTTTATTGTCCAAAAACATGACAATAGGATCAGATACAAGTTTTTCAACTTTGAACATCTTCTCCTTTATATAAACAATATACAGATACAGTTGAACATAAATACACAAAAGCTACAGTCTTCCTTAATAATTAGGAGAAAAAAAACCCAACAACATGAAATATATGAGTGCAACACAATTTGATATTTGCCAAATGACAAATCGAACAGACCTTTACAATAATTGGACTCGTATATAGAACACACCTAGAATGAAGAAAATCAATAATAGTTATACAATGTAGTGGGATTATTAATTCGGTAAAGATAGGATCTTTTAAAATTTAGTTTCAAAATATATAATAATATCATTATTTATTCAGTAACAATTTTAACATAAAGTGCTCACACGTGTGTATTGCAACATTTACTAACTCACACCAGGTCAGCCACAAACCAATTGTCACCTGATTACATTCACGATAATCAGCGGAAAGAAAAGCGACATGTTTCTTTAATATATGTCTGTACAGTAATGAATACATGCCTATTTGTGTCAATATTATAAATTTGACTTCCAAACAGCAAGGTGTTAAAGTCAATGTGTACATTTGCAGCTAATAAAGAACGGTACAAAATATTTCTTTGTGCATCAAACCTCTTGCAGTACAATAAAAAATGTTCAACATTCTCTGTGGAATATCCACAAGAACAAGATGGGTTATGAATTAAATTAGCATGAAATAGATCATTATGTAATGCACTACAATTATTCCTTATTCTAGTCTGCAGTATATTTAAATATCTGTTGCCAACATTATAATAGGAGGGGGGTTTAGCATTTTTAAAGTAGTGTTGTTTCAATTTGTATTTGAAGGATTCAAAAGTTGGAAGTTGACGCATTCTCAGGTCTTATAAATTCCATAACTTGTTCGTCGATGGAAAAAATGACTGTTGGGATATCGATAATTTCATTGTTATTTGGGTATGAGAAACAATTGTATCATATCTGCTAAATAGCACAAAAAATACCATGATTCTTGGTGTTAATAAAATTCAGATAACATTTCCTAAAATACACATACCTTTGGGTCTACACCAGTTGGATTATGAGCACAGGCATGAAGAACGACAACACCTCCTTCTGGAATTTTCTACAAACAGAAAACATCATGAACAGTGATATAATGCCAAAATATTTGATATATTTTTATTTATGGTTCTCTCTGTGAAAAAACATAAAGCTGCAAGACATCATATAATAACTACATTTTGATTTTTCATGATCTGTGATCGTTTGTGAGTTCATCATCAGTCTACCAGTCTAATAATAACTTTTCCTTCCGCTGCAATGTTTTTGTTAAGTTATGGTAACACTGAAGAATAAATGTAAAAAACAAAATTAAAAAGAGAAACCAGTTTGTGTTTTACATTTGTTTCCCCACTAATATTGACTTTGAGTAATCTTAATGAGACTTTAAATAGTTATAGTATGTAAGGTAGGTTATTGCTGTTAATAAACACTTTAAGCAATAGTTTAGCTATATTGTGATAACCAAACTTTATTTTGGGGAGGAAAGTCTGGATAGATAAAACATGTCTGAAAACCTAAACACTTGAGGTGGGTATGAGGGCATGAATCCACCTCAGTCAGTCAGTGGTGTTAGACTTGTGGGTATCAGGGCATGAATCCACCTCAGTCAGTCAGTGGTGTTAGACTTGTGGGTATCAGGGCATGAATCCACCTCAGTCAGTCAGTGGTGTTAGACTTGTGGGTATGAGGGCATGAATCCACCTGTCAGTCAGTGGTGTTAGACTTGTGGATATCAGAGCATGAATCCACCTCAGTCAGTCAGTGGTGTTAGACTTGTGGGTATCAGGGCATGAATCCACCTCAGTCAGTCAGTGGTGTTAGACTTGTGGGTATCAGGGCATGAATCCACCTCAGTCAGTCAGTGGTGTTAGACTTGTGGGTATCAGAGCATGAATCCACCTCAGTCAGTCAGTGGTGTTAGACTTGTGGGTATCAGGGCATGAATCCACCTCAGTCAGTCAGTGGTGTTAGACTTGTGGGTATCAGGGCATGAATCCACCTCAGTCAGTCAGTGGTGTTAGACTTGTGGGTATCAGAGCATGAATCCACCTCAGTCAGTCAGTGGTGTTAGACTTGTGGGTATCAGGGCATGAATCCACCTCAGTCAGTCAGTGGTGTTAGACTTGTGGGTATCAGAGCATGAATCCACCTCAGTCAGTCAGTGGTGTTAGACTTGTGGGTATCAGAGCATGAATCCACCTCAGTCAGTCAGTGGTGTTAGACTTGTGGGTATCAGGGCATGAATCCACCTCAGTCAGTCAGTGGTGTTAGACTTGTGGGTATCAGAGCATGAATCCACCTCAGTCAGTCA
Organism: Bathymodiolus brooksi; assembly: GCA_963680875.1. NCBI lineage: Eukaryota > Metazoa > Mollusca > Bivalvia > Mytilida > Modiolidae > Bathymodiolus > Bathymodiolus brooksi. Next base: position 55,522,722 of record OY804578.1, on the reverse strand, counting down.
GTGGTGTTAGACTTGTGGGTATCAGGGCATGAATCCACCTCAGTCAGTCAGTGGTGTTAGACTTGTGGGTATCAGAGCATGAATCCACCTCAGTCAGTCAGTGGTGTTAGACTTGTGGGTATGAGGGCATGAATCCACCTCAGTCAGTCAGTGGTGTTAGACTTGTGGGTATCAGGGCATGCATCCACCTCAGTCAGTCAGTGGTGTTAGACTTGTGGGTATGAGGGCATGAATCCACCTCAGTCAGTCAGTGGTGTTAGACTTGTGGGTATCAGAGCATGAATCCACCTCAGTCAGTCAGTGGTGTTAGACTTGTGGGTATCAGGGCATGAATCCACCTCAGTCAGTCAGTGGTGTTAGACTTGTGGGTATCAGGGCATGAATCCACCTCAGTCAGTCAGTGGTGTTAGACTTGTGGGTATCAGAGCATGAATCCACCTCAGTCAGTCAGTGGTGTTAGACTTGTGGGTATCAGGGCATGAATCCACCTCAGTCAGTCAGTGGTGTTAGACTTGTGGGTATCAGGGCATGAATCCACCTCAGTCAGTCAGTGGTGTTAGACTTGTGGGTATCAGAGCATGAATCCACCTCAGTCAGTCAGTGGTGTTAGACTTGTGGGTATCAGGGCATGAATCCACCTCAGTCAGTCAGTGGTGTTAGACTTGTGGGTATCAGGGCATGAATCCACCTCAGTCAGTCAGTGGTGTTAGACTTGTGGGTATCAGAGCATGAATCCACCTCAGTCAGTCAGTGGTGTTAGACTTGTGGGTATCAGGGCATGAATCCACCTCAGTCAGTCAGTGGTGTTAGACTTGTGGGTATCAGGGCATGAATCCACCTCAGTCAGTCAGTGGTGTTAGACTTGTGGGTATCAGGGCATGAATCCACCTCAGTCAGTCAGTGGTGTTAGACTTGTGGGTATCAGGGCATGAATCCACCTCAGTCAGTCAGTGGTGTTAGACTTGTGGGTATCAGAGCATGAATCCACCTCAGTCAGTCAGTGGTGTTAGACTTGTGGGTATCAGGGCATGAATCCACCTCAGTCAGTCAGTGGTGTTAGACTTGTGGGTATCAGGGCATGAATCCACCTCAGTCAGTCAGTGGTGTTAGACTTGTGGGTATCAGAGCATGAATCCACCTCAGTCAGTCAGTGGTGTTAGACTTGTGGGTATCAGGGCATGAATCCACCTCAGTCAGTCAGTGGTGTTAGACTTGTGGGTATCAGAGCATGAATCCACCTCAGTCAGTCAGTGGTGTTAGACTTGTGGGTATCAGGGCATGAATCCACCTCAGTCAGTCAGTGGTGTTAGACTTATTGGTATCAGGGCATGAATCCACCTCAGTCAGTCAGTGGTGTTAGACTTGTGGGTATCAGGGCATGAATCCACCTCAGTCAGTCAGTGGTGTTAGACTTATTGGTATCAGGGCATGAATCCACCTCAGTCAGTCAGTGGTGTTAGACTTGTGGGTATCAGAGCATGAATCCACCTCAGTCAGTCAGTGGTGTTAAGACTTGTGGGTATCAGAGCATGAATCCACCTCAGTCAGTCAGTGGTGTTAGACTTGTGATCAGAAGTTGACAACCTTAACCACTTGACCATATAAACCCATTGCTCATGGACGGTATTTGTTACATTTAAATATTATACTTACATAAACTTGGTATACAATAGTATCCGTCTTTTAAGGACCCTCCCAACCAAATGCCATCCCTCTCTTCAGGTCAGATTTCAGATGCACTGAGATAATAAAATACTACTAATTTACCCCTAAAGAGAGGCCACACCTCTAATGAAGCCAGATATCAGATCCACTGTTATAGTAATACACTACTAAACTGTCACCCCTCTAATAAGACCACCTTTTCGTTACAGAAGAGGTAGCCTTAGAGGGACACTACTCTATCTGATAATTGTTACAACTATGTCTAAAAACTTACAGATATGTCTTCCAAAGCTCCATTGAAGTCAAATCCACATGTTTTAGGTTCATAGTATCTGTATGATTTTACATCTAATCCAGAGTGTCTAAAACAAAACAAAAATAACCATGTACCTTACATTTTGAAAATTGTCATGGGAATATTAACAGTTTTATTTGTGAATAAATGCAGTCAAAGTTGTATTATCAAAAGAAAGTTTAAATAGTGATGGTCAACAATTCCACCAACATCAACAAGATGAAAACCACCTCTCACCTCAAAACATTGAATACAAAAAAGATCATAACATATGGCATTGGAAATCCAGGTCATGGCTTGGGACAGACATACAAATGTGGCATTGCTTAAATAGTTGATGGAATCTCAACTCTGTTTACATATATCATGTTTCTTTTTCATCCCAGAAGTTAGATTTAAGAAGATATAGGAGGAGAAATCCTTACCCTAACTGTAAAGCACTTCATTTTGAACTTATCAGATAAAGTCTTTACGTGTTTAAACATAGGAGAGATTAAGATGGTAGACATGAGTTTACTCTTGAATTTGTGTCTAATGATTTGTGTACAGTATCTTTTCATTACATGTATTGTGATTTAATAAAAAAGAAAAAAGAAAAAAAAGGGAAGATAACCTCTCTGTGATTTATGAACATGAATTTTTATTTTTTGTGATTCATGGCTATGGAATCCTCACTCCTATCCTAACCACATCAGTGGCGTAATGGTTAGCGTACTCGCCTTGAGTGCGGTAGATCGTGGGTTCGAGTCCCGATCAGGTCAAACCAAAGACTATATATTTGTTGCTTCTCCGCTAAGCACCCAGCATTAAGGAGAAAGAGCAAAGACTGGTTGGCTCGGAATCAGAATAATGTGTCCGAGTGGAGAAATATGTCTACCCGTGGACTGTTGTTTCAGTGAGCTAGCACTATGAAAATCCAACTCACTCAGCATGTTGGTCTAGTACAAAGTGGACTTCATCATCATTTCATTGAAAATGAATTTGTTTATCGACATGATATAGCTGAAAAATTGCTGCATTGGCGTTAAACAACAATCACTCACTCCCTATCCTTACAATTTTAATGGGTTAGGGCTATGGTGTTTAACGCCACTTCAACAATATTTCAGCTATACCGGAATACCAGGCAAACACCGTTGACCTGATTCAAACTCACAACGTAAGTGGTGATATGCACTGATTGCATAGGCAGTTGTAAATATAACTACCATAAGATCACGACCATAATTTTACTGTAATAATAATTGAGTTCATTTGTATCAAATTACTTACTTGAAAATAGGAGTATGATTTCCCCATGTTGGTGTTGGTATATAAAACACTTTACTTTTTCCATACCATTTTGACTAAAGAAAAATAAGAAGATAAACATTATAAAGGATGAAGTACTATCAAATATGAAACAAGCAAAGGACTCATCTTTTTTCCATACTACCATACATGTACACATATGAATATTTCTACAGTCAAACCTGTATTAAGACATCACCTTTGGGACAAAGAAAAAGTTGCCTTACAAGACAGGTGACCTCTTAAACAAGATGAACTGTGAGCTAATGCTCACCTATGATACCCCCGCTCTTTGGCAAACAGGAAGTAGGAATCTGACGGGTCAAAAAACGCTTCCCACGATATGGGGTACCTATATGAAGCTTGTGACCAAATATCAGATTTCTGCCATCAATAGTTGCTGAGAAAAATGCGAGGAAAAATGAGCATATATGTTCAATGTGTAGAAAAATCAACAAAGTCGGCAAACAGGAAGTAGGAATCTGATGAGTCCAATAACGCTTCCCACGATATGGGGTACCTATATGAAGCTTGTGACCAAATATCAGATCTCTGCCATCAATAGTTGCTGAGAAAAATGTGACGAAAAATGTGCATATATGTTCAATGTGTATAGAAACCAACTAAGTCGGCAAACAGGAAGTAGGAATCTGACGGGTCCAAAAACGCTTCCCACAATATAGCATACCTATATGAAGCTTGTGACCAAATATAAGATTCCTGTCATCAATAGTTGCTGAGAAAAATGCGACGAAAAATGTGCATATACAAATGTATGTTAAATGTGTATAAAAACCAACTAAGTCGGCAAACAGGAAGTAGGAATCTGATGGGTTCAAAAACGCTTCCCACGATATGGGGTACCTATATGACACTTGTGACCAAATATCAGATCTCTGTCATCAATAGTTGCTGAGAAAAATGTGACGAAAAATGTGCATATACAGTAGAGTTCGTTTATAACGAAGTCCAGGGGACTCTCGATCTTAGTTCGTTATAAGAAAAACAATGTAGAATTACCTCCCCTTTTGAAAATCGTACAGTAGAGCTTCGCTGGCTCAAACTCGAAGGGACTGTCAAAATCTGTTCTAGCTATCGGTAGTTCGAGCCATCAAGGTCTCGTAATTTTAGAGAGAGAAAAATCTGGTTCTGACCCTGGCAGTTTCATTACGCTATGATAACTGATGCACAGTAAAGTGGGCATTTATCGTAAAAAAATATTTAATCCTTTAGACAGTTCTCAAAGATTACGGCTTGGTATCTTCAAATGTTCCTTAAAATTTTTTTTTCAACTTTGTTCACGATCTATTCTATAAACAGGAAATATGAGGTCGGGTATTAACGCTTGGATCGATATCGGTATAATGCTGATAATTCGGATATATATTTTTAATGGCCAATTTTAAGATTGTAGCCATTTTCCTTTTTTTTTATTTGAATTTGAAGAATAATTGTTTCTTTTTGGTATTATATACACATAAAAACTCAGGTTAATCGAAATTTCAGAATGAGTACATTTCTTTTGTTTTTGGTATTTAGATGAACCTTGAGACCACGCAGTTTGTTGTTTAATTAAAGAGTCTATCATCAAAGAAAAAAATAAACAATAGAGAATGAATTAATCTCACCCATGACTGTTTTTAATTTCTTTAGCTTGTGCATCCATTCATTAAAATTTAGATTATGTTTTATTAATTTTTAATGCAATAAATTAGCGCGTGTGTTAATAATTGACAACTTGTTAATCACATCATTAATACCCATTTTATTGTTTGAATATTTTAAAGAAAAGTCTTGATTGACATCATTAACAACATCAAAGGTGGGATTATTGATTTTTCAATTATCAATAACGGAAGTGTCAAGTGCACTTGACCATTCTAATATGTGATCATCCGTGTCTAACGGAAGACAGGTAAACGATTTGTTTGTTCAGCAATTTTCTTTGTTATATCATGTCAATTTTGAGTAATAAAAACGTTGTTTGGGTTTAAAATTCTCTTCGTTATAAGCCTGATTTCGTTATAAAAAATTTGTAATAGGCTTTCAGAAATACATTGCTTAAATAGCGATGGGACCGGGGATTTATCTTTACTTCGCTATAAGCCTGATTTCGTTATAAGCCTGTTCGTTATAAAGGAACTCTACTGTATGTTCAATGTGTATAAAGACCAACTAAGTCGGCAAACAGGAAGTAGGAATCTGACGGGTCCAAAAACGCTACCCACAATATGGTATACCTATATGATGCTTGTGACCAAATATCAGATTTCTGCCATCAACAGTTACTGAGAAAAATGCGACGAAAAAAATCTTGGACGGACGGAAGGACAGAGGTAAAACAGTATACCCCCCTCCCCCTTCGGGGAGCAGGGGTATAAAAAGGTTAAATTTATATGACATTTTCTATGACAGGACAAGAAAAAGGTGACCTTTTAATACAGGTGACTACATGGGTAGATTTGACTGTATCTATATAAAATCTCACAAGCCCTGTACCTGTATATATGAAGTGTGAGTACTACTTACACTTACTTTTCACATGTTAACCTATTGGTCAATATCTCGTTTTGAAATCTAGGTCAATACAGACCTTATTGCAGAAAAGCAAAATTAAAAACAGAAAAGAAAAAAAAATCACTTTGGTGGAAATCGCAATGTGCCTAACACTATGAAGGAGGAAGTACTATGTAAAGTAATGCAAAACCAGTCTGCCAAAAACATTTTGACAAAGTAGCCATAACAGCATTTTACAAGATTTTTCTCTATTTGATTAAACAAATTTTATGCATGTTTTCCTAACCTGAACCAATTTTTACTAGACTGGGGCATAGGGCTAGTGATTTTTTGCAGACTGAAAAACAATTCTAATATACTAACTTTCTTTATAAAATTACTTATTTACAGGACTATCAATGTAAATTATTATAGTAACAGAGAAAATAATTGTTATTTTACTTGGTTTTTTTTTTTGGTGTCCAGGAATAACTAATTACTGTATAATATTGAATAATTATTGTGTTTTTACAGTAAAAAACAATTCAATGTATAATTTTGATTTTGTTTGTTTTGAAATATATACATGTACATGTGGTAGTAAAAAACTTTTTACTTACAAAGAATGCTCCACCAAGTCTTAAAGATCCTGTGCCTGACACACCCTGTACTGTAACATTCTGTAATAAAAACAGGATTTATATCAGTGAAACATGTCAAAACAAAGTTCTAAAGGGAGCTGTCATGGTCATGATCGTATGGTAGTTAGATTTACAACTACCTATACAATCAGTGCTTATCACCATTAAAGTTGTGAGTTCAAATCCCACTCAGGCGGGGTGTACTCGATACAACATTATGCTTTGAGTTCAATTATATTTATGGTTTTTGAGATGAAGCTTTAAATTCCTATTCCTATAGGGTTTCATGCTAAACAATGACCTGCAATAATGGTCATCATAATTTTCAATCCACATATAAAATGAAATCTTATTTGACGGATCATCCAATCATTATTCATGTACAGCTTAAGTTCAATCCAACTTCTACTTTATGAGAAAATTTACTTTATTCATATCCAATAGGTTACTAACTATATAAGGGGCCATCGTGGTCGTGATCGTATGGTAGTTAGATTTACAACTAGCTGTGTAATCAGTGCCTATCATCACTAAAGTCAGTGACTTGCAGCAGGTCTGTGGTTTTTTTCGGGTACTCCAGGTTTCCTCCACCAGTAAAACTGACTGCCACGACATAACTGAAATATTTTTGAAAGTGGCGTTAAACATCATAACCCAACCCTAATTATATTCTGCATCTTGGATTTTCGATTGACACAAAAACATACATTTTGAGAATACTGCTAAAATATTTTTATTTGTTATTCCATGTCAGCCTTCTTAGAATAACGATCCACACATAATTAAATTTTTGTAAGGAACCCTGCAATGCAAATTCAAGGACAGTTTTGTGAATTGTACACTTAACAACACTATCAGTAACTTACACGTCCATCTTTAACAACTTGACTGTCAGCACCAAAGGCTAGTTCAGCAGATGCTTTACAGAATGTAGGTGTACCACTAATTGGTGCATATTCATGGTCAACATTTTCTTCCATCATTTGTTTTTCTGCCTGAAAAAGAGAAACAGTTGACCGTGATAACCTTATCAAAGAATTCATATTGTAAACAGTATTTGGTTATAAATGTGCGTTTCCACATTCAAATTTGTTCTTCTAATTCATTTCAAACACAGACTTGAATCTAAACACATCATCAAACACATTTCATGGGTTCATCAAATAAATGAAAGGGAGTTTGATAGGAGTTTATAATGTCAAATTTGTGCTTGAAACAAGTGTACAGGAAAAAAGTTTAAAGACAATTTGAAGAAAAAGTTTGACAGTGTAAATGTACCTTAATAGTTATAATTTCTTTTCATCTGTAAAACATTGTAACTTATAGTCAAACATTAAACTTATTTTTTAATTTTTTTTAGGTAGCGTTCTGAGTTCAGTGTTGTGATGTCCGTTGCGATTTCCGCATAAAAACGATGCTCAGTTCATCTTTACCTCCAGTTGTTTGTAGGAGGGCACATGTCTTATTCACGTTATTTGTGTTTGTTTGTGCATAGTGGTGTCCAACATATATTGTGTTGTGTTTTTGTTTTTCTTCGTCTTGTGTACCGTATGTTGCCAATTTCTCTGGATTGTCCATTTTTGATTGCCCCTTCGGTATTCTCTAACGTTTATTTACAAAGTCAAATATTTGTTAACTTTTAAGATGTTAAATAGATGTACTAAATCTATATGGACAAGGATGAGGACTACATTTTAATCAGGTCTCTGAAAGTTGAATTATACTGTGTGCCCTTGTTATACTGCCATCCTCACTTATCACCATCAAACAAATTTCTGCCTCGATATATTGCTACCCTTGCTTATCACCAAAATACAGCTGGATCCAAAAGGTGGTTAACGTCGCTTTCAACAATATTTCAGTTATATCATGGCCATCAGTTTTATTGGTGGAGGAAACCGGTGTACCCGGAGAAAACCACTGACCTGTAGCAAGTCACATAATGTTATATCGAGAATACCTCGCCATGAACAGGGTTCAAACTCACAACTTTAATGGTGATAGGCACTCATTGCACAGGTAGTTGTAAATGGGACTAAATCCAGCTACCATACAATCATGACGGCTCCATGGTATAGTGAGGATGCACTGTATTTGTAAAAAAAAATCTTTATTGAGGTAACAAAATTTAGTAATAATATCCTTAATTTAAATTTTTTTTCTGTAATTACGATATTACAATCAAGACAGTCGAAAACATTATTATAAATATTGGAAACATGAACTAGGAGAAATAAATACCTTAAGTTGCATAAGAAAAAACAAAAAAAAATACATGTAAACTACATGGAAAGAAAATTCATCTGTGTAGTAAATTTACCCTGAGAAAAACCAATGTCTCCATCTAAAAATTATTTTAGCAAAGAAAATATATCTTTAAGACTCAATTTTAAAATGCCAAAATGAATAAGATTTTTCAAAGATGTAGTATGTTGTGATGTGTCAAAAGTAAACTTTAGTGTGTCCAAGTTTAATGTTTGATAGTCTCTCATGATCATTTATAGCCAATTTTGTTTTTACTATTTTGTAGCTTTACTCACAATATCCTAATTGAAAGGATGAGAAAACACCCCTATAATATGTAGGACTCACAAACGTGTCCGGTTCCACAAATGTGTCCGATTCCCCAAACATGTCCAATTACGTCATCTTCCCACAAACGCGTCCGATTTTCACCACAAACGCATCTGATTTGGTTGGAGGGAAAACGTCCACCACGTTGACATCATAATATAACAACAAAATATACAGCAGTTCAAAATATGGATGAGACTATTCCAGACGTTGGCTTTTCCATTGGGACCATTCAACGGAAAAAACCTGTATCAAAAGACACGAATCCTGAAACTTTCTGGAACAACTTTGATAAAATAATATCTATTACAAAGCTGAAGCTGGAAAATCCGAAATGGGGACCAGTCAAGATGGCAAATATGGTACATACAGAAAAACCTGTAACCCTAACCCTAACCCTAACCTTACACAATTTGGTTTTCTCTAAATATTATACTTTTCACTCACTTATATCTATGGTTTTATAGTATAGTAATAACACTGAAACACGGACAGAATTGTAAACATGCATAAGATGGAAGGACAATGTTGTTTCTTTGTAAAATCGGGCACGTTTGTGGGACCAAATCGGACATGTTTGGGAGAGTTTGACATCACAATAGAATCAGGCTTGTTTTTGGATTCTCAAGTTGAAATTTGACGTTATAATATAATCGGGCATGTTTGTGGAACCGGACCTATTTCTGAGTCTTTCATATATACAAATAAGTTAATAAACAATCTCTTTAAATAGTTTTTTTCCCCAGATATTTCATTTACAAACATACAGTTTTAACACACTGTAAAATGAATGGCTTTCCTTGATCATCTCTGTATGCTCCAACACCTAAATTGATCTTCTTAGGATTGGTATCCTTTTTGAAAGCTTCTGTTACCCCCAATATTGCATCGGGTGGTCCCATTTCCACATTCGACCATGTTGACCTGAAATAATAACAACAGACAATAATTTTATAAAGAAACTTTATGAGTGAATATGTCTCTCTACACAGTAGTAGAATACAATACCAGCATTAACAGAACTTGGTGCAACAAAATATGTATTTTTGGTTTTCATTTATGGTATTCTCACATCTGGTTGTCGCTCATACGTCGATGATATAAAAGAGAAAAGATTAAGGAATTATATAATGTAAGTAGCCGTAGCATTGTCATGCTCATTTTGCAAACTATTTTAGAATGAAAAAATAATTGAATTATCAAAAGATCATTTATGTTCAATTTGGGTTTAATACCTCCAGTAATTTGCTATCTTTGAATTCGGATCAAAATAAAAAACATAATTTCATAGAATTCCAAGGAACATTACTGGCCAAACTTACTTTCAAATGATTCAAAGAAAAAGATTTTAAGGTCTTTTTTATGTTGCCTAACCACTTTTTTCTATTCAACTTCATCTTAAAATGCCCAACTAAATAGCCGAGCACATTTGGTAATGAAATTATTCATCATTTGTTCAAAGAAAAGAAATTCAAACGAAAATTCATGATTGTAATTACAGAACAATTTGTCTTATCTGCATGAAACTACATGTAGATGATGTCTATACTAAGTAGTTGATGAAAACTATGACCCAGTGCCAAAGGGTAATTAAAATTGCTGGTCATAGAGAGGATCTCCAGCTGTGACCCTCCAAAATCTTGCCACACCTAGTGAGTAATACAAATTGCTGATCATAGAGAGGATCCCCAGCTGTGACCCTCCAAAATCATGCCACACCTAGTGGGTAATAAAAATTGCTGGTCATAGAGAGGATCCCCAGCTGTGACCCTCCAAAATAATGCCACACCTAGTGGGTAATAAAAATTGCTGGTCATAGAGAGGATCCCCAGCTGTGACCCTCCAAAATAATGCCAGTGACAATGTACAGGTATTGCATTCAAATACTTATTGTTTATTTTATTGCTAAATTAGACGTTGCAAGTTTTTAGAATAGTTTCACCCGGGGTTGGCCGGGAAATACCAGTGGCGGGAATTCCCAGTGGTAATTACCGGGAAATACCGTCCTGGGAAATACTCTAAATTTTAGCTCAAGTGGGAAATACTGGGAAATATGATTTTTAGATGTGATTAATTTCTTCAAAGTTGCTAAAAACTTAACATTTTAACACAGTGTTGAAAATTACATCAGTTTAATAAATATGGGTATACAGCCTAGGTGTAGGACCATTAAGAAGGACTTCAGGCAACTTTTGAAATTGTAATCTTCATATAAACATAATATTTATACAAAAGACTTTTATTAAAAATATGTTAAAACTGACACCACAATTTTATATCTACACTTTTCAGTTCAACCATACAGTTTCAGAGTTCACCAATATATTTCATCTTTCCTCCTTAACATTCTGTAGCAAAAAACAAGCTTTCCTGCTTTAGCAAGACCAAGTCTATTTCTTAATTTTGACTGAATCATGCCAAAGTTTGAGAAGATTCTCTCAATAGCTGATTGTTTTGCCAGGTTGTATACACGTAATCTAATATCCTAAGGGCATTTCCCTTATGCTATAGTATAATAATGACTAACTTTTTTAATTTGTTTTTACAAACTAATTAACACATCTTCAATAACCTTTAGAAATCAATAAGTCCAGTTTGTAAAGACAAACAATAAACATGTCAAAAGCAGGTCAGAATATGGTTTTAATCACTAAACAAAGGAGGTACAAAGTGAGGATTACAAGTAAAGAATAATTTTCTTAATATTTCTATCAAAATCAATATTTTTTTTTAACAAATATCAATTTTATATATCTGTACATTAACACTATCCATTATTTTTTTTTTCTGTAAGGCCAAAATAGTTATATTTGTATCTATTAAAGATTTTTTATATGCAATTTTGGCCATACATGCAAAACATAAATATAAATTTAGAAGTTTCCTGTACCATTATATTTGCAAATTAAAAATCAATCTTATTTCCCAGTATTTCCCGCCGTCCTGGGAAATATGAGTATTTCCCGCTTTTTTGCCAACCCTGGTTTCACCATAATTTAAATCTTGTACACTGTGTTTTAATGTACACCTTTTTATTTCAATATTAAAATTACAAATTGTAGAAAATCCTCCGAGCACCTGGTAATTACAGCAAAATTCAATTTGAAATTTTGCTTAAAATGGTTGTGCATGAAATTATAGGCTTGATCTAATACATAACAGTCATATTTAATACTTATTAAGTGAAGAAACTTTTTGAACAGCAAGTTGGTTGAGAAAACTGCAAATAAAATGTAAGATATACTTAATACTAAAAAATAAAATTTAGTTTTTTTTATACAGTACGCACAGCGACTTTAAGCACGAAATCAGCTTGGTCAGTGTTTTTTCGCAGTGAAATGGCGGTGATATGTCATAAAATCTCCGGAAAATGTCGGTGAAATTTTCATCGCGAAAATATACAAATTAGGGCCTAAATGTCGGTGAAATATTTTAATTGTCGGTGACAACACCGCAGCAAAATTCATACGTGTACACATACATACATATTCTTTTGTTTTTTGTTTGTTTAGTTTTGTTTTTTTACTATTTCGTATTGCATATTTCAATTTGTTCATTTGATACCAGTTTTTTTTTCAGGGATGCCATACATTTTATTTATAGGATATATGAGCACGCATCTTGTTTTGCGTATATTATCTAATCCCAACATTTCGATTGGTTTACATATATGTAGGTGTTATTTTTTTTTCTCTCTCACGAGTTGATAATCACCTGGTGAAGGGTCGCTCGCTCCATTTTCCACTTATTCTAAATAAAATTCCTTCTATTCAAAATCTTAATGAAACCACTGATTACAGACTGTATTTTATCTATGTACGGGTGTGTCTATTTTTATGTAGTGCACACACTGAACTTGGTCACTAAATGGTCAAATACACAGTTACCTGAGGCTGAGAGATTGATTTAAAAACAAACCGAGAAGGATTGAAAAGAAAAACTAGAGGCTCAGGTGGACCTGTATCGCTCACCTGACATAAATAAGTCCTCTTAAGAATGTGTGCATGCCGAATACATCTAAGTTACTATTCAAATCCCATACTGCCATAGGGTTCTATGTTAAAACTATGTCTGCTCATGGCAGCCATCTTGGATGGAGGTCATGGTCACCGGACACAATTTGAAAGTATACTACCCAAAGACCATCCATGCCATGTTTGCTTTAAATTGACCGACTGGTTTCAGAAGAGAAGACTTTTAAACAATTTTCCCATAGGGTCCTATGTTAAAGCTATGTTTGCTGACGGCGGCCATTTTGAACCGAGATCGGGATCACTGAACACAAATTTTAAAATTGACCACTTAAGGACCATCCATGCCATGTTTGCTTTAAATTGGCTTACTGGTTTCTTCGGAGAAGATTTTTAAACATATTTCCCATAGGGTCCTATGTTAAAACTATGTCTGCTGATGGTGGCCATCTTGGATGGAGGTTTGGGTCACTGGATATAATTTTGAAAGTTGACCATTTCAGGACCATTCATGCCATGTTTGCTTTAAATTGGCTTACTGGTTTCAGATGAAATTTTTTTTAAACATTTTTCCCATATGGTCCTATGTTAAAACTATGTCCGCTGACGGCGGCCATCTTGGATGGAGGTCAGGGTCACAGGATATAATTTTGAAAATTGACCACCTAAGGACCATTCATGCCATGTTTGCTTTAAATTGACTTACTGGTTTCAGAGGAGAAGACTTTTAAACATTTTTGCATAGGGTCCAATGTTAAAATTAAGTTGAGTCATGGTGGCCATCTTGAATTTCCGATCAGCAAACGATTCACATGTTTAGTACAGGACCACCCAATGATCATTCCTGCAAAGTCACAATTCAATTGGCTTAGTGGTTTCTAACAAGAAGATTTTTAAAATTTCGACCAATCAGAACACATTATGGGCCCTGGCAGCCATGTTGGATTTCCGATCAGTACCAAAAACAAAATTCTTGTATATGACCATCCAATGAACATTTCTGCCAAATTTGGTTCAAATCTGTTTTGTGATTTCAGAAAAAAAGATGAAAATGTGAAATTCCCATAGGGTCCAATGTTAAACTAAGTCGAGTCATGGTGGCCATCTTGAATTTCCAATCGGCAAACAATTCACATTTTTAATACAGGACCACCCAATGATCATTCCTGCGAAGTCACAATTCAATTGGCTTGGTGGTTTCTAACAAGAAGATTTCTAAAATTTCAGCCAATGAGAACACATTATGGACCCTGGCAGCCATGTTGGATTTCAAATCAGCACCAAAAACACAAATCTGGTAGAGGACCATCCAATGAACATTTCTGGCAAGTTTGGTTGAAATCTGTTCAGTGGTTTCAGAGAAGAAGATTTAAATGTGAAAAGCTAACGGACAGACGGACGGACACTTACCCATGACAAAAGCTCACATGGCCTATGGCCAGGTGAGCTAAAATATCGATGTAAATTTTTATCTTTAATGTGCTTTTTCGTATTTGTATTTCGTTAATCCCATTGCATGCCACGTGTCATTTTACCTTTAATAAAAGTGGATACACATTTCCCTTTGAGTACACACATTTTTCACGTGAATGAGAATCTAGAAAGGTTTCCACATGTTGGTAATATATTATCGGTCAAAGCGTGCTTTTGGGGATCTAGAAACTTTTGTAACAGGTGAACTTTAGTCACGTGCCAAGTCGACAATAATTGAACATCTGAAGGCTTGGGGCTTTAATCATGTAATCGTGTCTATAAGGGGGCAGAATTCTATTATTTTTTTTAATGATATTTCTTTTCGCAAATTAACTCGGGATACCAAGCTTGCATTGAATGCATTCAAAAGATCAATTTTTTTTTTTTTTTTTTTTTTATAAAGTGTGATATTTTTATTGAAATCTGTACATTTGTTAGTTGAATACATAAAGTACCCGTACCTTATCCCGGCCTTGTTAACATTAGTAAAGCACATAACATATAAAGATGTTAGTATTTGTTAGTAATTTACATACAGAATGGCATACTATTTCTATTAGAATAACATGACAAAAAAATACCAAATAATGTGATTCCACATAAAGATGAGTTTTTCAATCATAATAAACCAAATTAACAAATATACAGATAATCAAAAAATAGGGTTTTAAGTAGTTATAGAGGTAAAAGAAAAAAATGGAAAAAGTTTAATTTATTGAATTTTTTAAGACATAAAAATAATTTTTAAAGAGAAAGAAAAAGTTTTTTAATTTGCTTTGATGAATAGGTAATTTTAGCATTCATAAAAACAAAAAGCTATTTCTTTTCTATCATGTTATATACAGAATGAATATTTGTATAAATCTTTATATCTAATTAAACAGTAAAGTGAAAGCATTCCATATCTGGTTGAAAAAATCCATTTTTTTTATTTTTAATAGCAATAGATTTCTCAATGTTATATAGTGACTGTATTTTCCTCTGCATTGTGACCAATGATAATTTTTTCTGAAAATATTTACAGTTAAAAATATACTGCTTTATTTGTAATAAAATGAGGTTGATAGCATCTCCTCGAGACGATTTTGAAGTATCACCAAAAAGAAAAAATTGCATAGTAAATGGAATATTAACACCATTTGACAATAACCAAGAATCAATTTCATCAATAAAAGCTTGTACAATCTCACAGTTCCAAAATAAATGTTCTATAGTTTCCTCATCTTCCTGACAAAAAGTACAAAAGGCATTGTCTTTTACTTTAATTTTATACAGAAATTTATTTGTTCCTAGGATACGTTGGTTAATTCTGTACTGTAACCATTGTAGTTTGGTATTTTGTGTGACTATAAAAGGTAGTTTGCATATTTCTCTCCATTTCGTTTCATCTAAACCTAAGGCTAAAATTTCCTCCCACTTTTTCTGACCATTTGACACTATGTTATTCCTTATTAGTAACAAATACATATCTTTAGTTCCCCTTTTACTCTTCAAAATGGTCTTAACAAACGAAGGAATAAATGGGGTAAGTAGCTTATAACTATTATACACATTTTGTTTTCCCGCATGTTTAACAGCTGAAATTATACTATTAAATTTCATAATATTTTTTGAAATGTTAAATTTTTCCTCTAATTGATCAATGGAGAGAAATTTTCCATCTTCTGACATAATATCATTAACAAAACAAATACCTTTTCTGAACCAGTCTTCGTAGAATACTGGTTTGTTTTCTATTTTTATAGTTTTGTTCATCCACAGTGGAGAAGACAATTTTATTTTAATTAAAAAATAATACAACACAAGCTTAATTATAAATGGTAATGATCACATAATACTAAACGTTTGAACCGGCATAATACAAATGTAGATTAAAACAAAAGCAAATATCAGAATTAAAGAACGAAAATATGATGACAGCTTACACACCTGAAAAAGAAAATAATTATTTGTTATGAATCATTCATATTATCAAAAATGACAAGTTTTATATACAAATCTCAAGAACATACAAATGTACAAATA
Source organism: Bathymodiolus brooksi (assembly GCA_963680875.1). Lineage (NCBI taxonomy): Eukaryota > Metazoa > Mollusca > Bivalvia > Mytilida > Modiolidae > Bathymodiolus > Bathymodiolus brooksi. Next base: position 55,506,292 of record OY804578.1, on the reverse strand, counting down.
AAGGTTAATATCACATTTCTTTATTTGATCTTATTTCGTGGCGTCTCATCGTCGATGTCTTGGCGACGTTTTATAGTAAATCACCGAAAACACTGTGTTCGATTTTTCTCTGACATTTCGCTGTGTCAACACTGACTTTGTTTTTAATTTCTCCGACATTTTCTTGATTTCACCGACGTCAAACCCGAGTGATTTCTTGCTAAATCGCATACTGTATTTAAATTCTGAAGAGATATTTTAAATAATTTAACTTGTATTGCATATCACAAATGCTAATAATCGATTGGTCAATTACATTATGTGATGCACTCTGTATAAGAGATTATACAAATGCCAGTAGAATTACAAAATATTTTACACATTATGCAAGATGCCATAAAATTGTTCATGCATTTGATACTCTAGAATATTTTATTGCATCTTATAATGAATCCTTTTCTGATTTGCGACGACCGGTTCTGACTCGGACGAACCGATGTATTCTGATTTGGGACGTGACAAACTAGTCCTATAATATATGACCTCGCATTTATAAAGTCTAATTTTAACGTTTTCATGCTGATTTTTTCATTTTTATTTTTTATTTAAATGCGAGGTCATATCGGAAATGTCAAAATATACATAGCACTTTCCGCTGTCATTTCAAGTCGGGAGCAGATTCACAAGTTAACCCACTGCACACACCCCGAATCATGTAATTTACACCCCTTAACAATAAAAATGAATAAATAATTAACTTACCTTATCTGTAGAATCGTTAATCCCATTAGAACTGACAATTACTTGTCCAAGGCGAACTCATTCTCCTGCCGCCATAGTTTAAAATCAGTGTTAATTAAATTTACGGATTCTAGAAAAATATGTCACAAAACGAACTTTTTGTCCATTGTTTAGACTTTTTTAATGTTTGCTAATAAAATGCAGGTAACGAACCCCTGTTTTTGGTAATAAACAGTATTCAAAGTATTATACTATCAATATACAGTATTTTGTTTGTGGTAAAGTATAATAGTGATTCATACAAATTATCCAGATCACGGTAAAATAAAAAGAAATCAGACAGTTTTGCGGCTTTGATGAAATTGTTTTTTTTTCTAGCTGCATGTATCTTCTCAAGCAAATAATTCACAATACACTATGCACTGCCTGGCGAGTTTGCGGTGAGCGAAGCAATCCTCATTCACTGCTATAGTGATTTTAACAGTTCACATAAGCAGACTAACTTCGATGAAATTATTCCATTGAAAAATAGAGTTATTCGAAGTCAATGAACTATTTTAGAACTTTCTTGCGGTGAATGAGGATTGCTTCGCTCACCGCGAAATCACCACTCAGTAAAATTGGATACTTACTACATTTTAATATGTGAGTTGAACCGTTTGAAGACAGTGTGATCATCGAAGTTAGTCTGCTTATGTGAACTGTTAAAATCACTATAGCGGTGAATGAGGATTGCTTCGCTCACCGCTAACTCGCCACTCAGTGAAATTGGATACTTACTACATTCTTATATTTGAGTTGAACCGTTTGAAAAACAGTATGGAGTTATGTTAAGTTTGCGTAAATTGTAATTTGGGCGGCTGTTCACGTTGAATGAGGATTGTATTTTTCAGATGGCTTTACTTCAACAACGATTTCGTCGTACTATAGTTAGTCTGCTTATGTGAACTGTTAAAATCACTATAGCGGTGAATGAGGATTGCTTCGCTCACCGCTAACCCGCCACTCAGTGAAATTGGATACTTACTACATTTTAATATGTGAGTTGAACCGTTTGAAGACAGTGTGATCATCGAAGTTAGTCTGCTTATGTGAACTGTTAAAATCACTATTATAGCAGTGAATGAGGATTGCTTCGCTCACCGCAAACTCGCCAGGCAGTGCATAGTGTATTGTGAATTATTTGCTTGAGAAGATACATGCAGCTAGAAAAAAAAACAATTTCATCAAAGCCGCAAAACTGTCTGATTTCTTTTTATTTTACCGTGATCTGGATAATTTGTATGAATCACTATTATACTTTACCACAAACAAAATACTGTATATTGATAGTATAATACTTTGAATACTGTTTATTACCAAAAACAGGGGTTCGTTACCTGCATTTTATTAGCAAACATTAAAAAAGTCTAAACAATGGACAAAAAGTTCGTTTTGTGACATATTTTTCTAGAATCCGTAAATTTAATTAACACTGATTTTAAACTATGGCGGCAGGAGAATGAGTTTGCCTTGGACAAGTAATTGTCAGTTCTAATGGGATTAACGATTCTACAGATAAGGTAAGTTAATTATTTATTCATTTTTATTGTTAAGGGGTGTAAATTACATGATTCGGGGTGTGTGCAGTGGGTTAACTTGTGTCATATATTATAGGACTAGTGACAAACGTGCCCTAACGATTTAACTCGTCACCGAAAATGAACCGCATTAGCCTATGTAGTCCGAGATTCCTCTGTCGTTTAACGGCATTGATAAAGTTGCTTGTAGCCGTTCAACGACAGAGCGTGCTATATTCGGAAAACAGCGGATTTGCTTCTCCAATTCTGGATCAGCACATTTCCACGTTTCGTGGCTATCGGATTTTATTTTCTATCATAAACCTTATATAAATCGCTTCACCAATCATTTTTCTATTCATTCATAAACATCTTACCCTCAGAAAGTGGTGTTACACTCCATTACAGCACGATTTTGCCTTAGATCCTATGATTTCGACATTTGTCTTCCATTTTTCAAACATTTGTCACGTGACTACGAGAAAACTACGATTACCGCAATGTATCATGGGAGATGATTTGCATATAAACAAACAAACAAATATTTTTATTGCCAATCATAGGTGCCTGTTAAGGCAGAACAATTAACATAAAATTTAATACAGTTGATTATATTGATTGGTAATGATTTTAACAGCAAATTTAGTGAATTACAGATAACCATAAGAAAAAAAAATGTAGTACCTTGTCCAAAAACAAAAAGGGGGAACGTAACACATGCTCTTTCCGAAGCCCGTTGGTAACACTCTGCCATTGAATCTTTTCTTTCCAACACATTCTGTATTATTTCCTTCTGCTCTGCTTTGATCTGTAGATGGACTGTTTGTCCTGCAGAATACGCTTAAATGTATCGTCTTCCATGTGATTTGAATGTTGTTTACGTATGCAAATAATGCTCCAAATAATTTGGCACGCTGCATTAATTAGCTCCCATCATGCAATGCGTTGCTGTCATCATTCAGTTAGTATCGCGAGATCACGTGTGTAGATTCGAAAATGGAAGTCAAATGGCGGAATAATAGGATCTAAGGCAAAATCGTGCTGTAATGGAGTGTAACACCACTTTCTGAGGGTAAGATGGTTATGAATGAATAGAAAAATGATTGGTGAAGCGATTTATATAAGGTTTACGATAGAAAATAAAATCCGATAGCCACGAAACGTGGAAATGTGCCGATCCTATGGCCGTGAGGCAAATTCAATGGTTTCCGTATATAGCACCCTCTGTCGTTGAACGGCTACAAGCAACTTTATCAATGCCGTTAAACGACAGAGGAATCTCGGACTATAGCCTATGGTATGGCATGAAAAACATGTACAACGATATATATTACAAAGAAACAAACAGATATTAAAAGAAACATGCACATTTACCCATGCTTCTTATTTGCAACAGATGCATATTGTGGCATGCACCGAACAAAACTCGTCACTTTTGTTGCTTGACGGAGAGCCATCTTCAAGGTCAGAATTTCTGTCGGAAAGGGACGTAACTCTGGAAAAAAGTAATGGGACGGAAGTCTGATAATACGGAAACCCAAAATGGGTACTTGAAAGGTCATATCTTGAAAAGTACTCAACCTAGAATAAAAATCTAAAAGGATTCTAAAAGCTATTGTTAGGATCTATCTTTTATAGAAATAAATAATAAAATAATTTAGGTACTTAAAAGTTGACCGGAAGTGTCAAAAATGAGAACGGGAAATGGACAAAATTTCGACTTTCATCTCAAATGTCTCAAAATTCAAAGACCCCGGTCAAAAAACGTTTAGATATTCTTAAAGACAATTTTATACTCTATCAGACGATATAAAGATCTTTTTTATCAAAATATTAGATAAAAGCACAATCTTGACCGGAAGCCTACATTTTCAGAGTTAGCCAGCTGCTAATTTTCAACTTTGATCTTAAATTTCTAAAAATTCACAGACCCCGGTCATGATACATTTAAATATTCTTAAAGACAATATCATACTCTATCAGATGATATAAAAATCTTTTTGTTGAGATGTTAGATACAAGCACAATCTTGACCGGAAGCCTACCTTTTCAGAGTTATCCATCGGCGAATTTTCTTCTTCTTCTTCCTGTCAGGAGAATACTCTATATTGAGTGTTGACTCTCCGCGCATGTCCCTTCTGTACAGCTAAAAATAAATCGTATATACAGTTAAAAACGGAATGAACGTATTTGCATCTGGGATAGCACTGGTAGGGTGATGGACCCTAGCCCTGCCTGGAACTGGTCAATTGACTTGACGTAGAGTTGGTGGTATGGTGTTCCAGGTGATGATGGTACGCGGGAAGAAAGAATATCGATATACATCAGCATTTGTAGGCGGCATTACCTCTGGTTCTGTTGTCTGATGGTGTGAGAATATGTTCCGCATGGACATCAACTAAGCTATTTTGTACATGAATGTTGCTCTTGCTTTGGCTCTTCGTTGTTCTAGTGACTCCCACTGTAACCTGGAGATCATTGATGTTACTACTCCAGGTTCTCTATCATAAAAGTTGTTATATACAAATCTTGCAGCTCTCCTTTGTATTGCCTCTAGTAGGTGTATGTTGTTCCGGGTATAAGGGTCCCACACTGAGCTTGCATATTCAATAGATGGTCGTACCAAAGTTGTGTATGCGGCTGCTTTCACTTCTTTTGGGCAGGAATGTATATTGCGCCTTAGGAAACCAATGGTGCGGTTGGCTTTTGCTGATATGTTGTTAATGTGGCTGTTCCAGCTTAAGTCTGAGCTGAATGTCACTCCAAGGTATTTGCTGTCTTTGGTAACCTCTAGTATGTGGTTGTGTAGAGTGTAGTTGAATTCAGCTGTTTTCCTCTTTTTGGTTAAGTGGATGGTGAAGCATTTATCTGCATTGAACTGCATCTACCATTTTTTCTCCCATATTTCTAGTTGTTGTAGGTCGTTTTGTAATTGATGCTGGTCATTGTTGTTGTTAATCACACGATAGAGGAGGCAATCATCAGCGAATAGTCGTGCATTTGATGTGACATATTCTGGCAAGTCATTGATAAATATGAGGAACAACAGTGGTCCGAGTACCGTGCCCTGGGGCACCCCAGAGTCTACATCACAGGTGGAAGAGTGTGTGCCGTCTAGTAGCACCTGTTGAGTACGTCCCATAAGAAAGTCTTGTATCCATTTCAGTGTTGTACCACGAATGCCATAGTGGTCAAGTTTCATTAGTAGTCGTCTATGTGGAACCTTGTCAAAGGCTTTCGAAAAGTCAAGGAGGATGGCATCTATCTGTTTTCCACTAGACATGTTCTTTGCTAGCTCTTGTACAGTTGTTATGAGTTGGGTTTCACAAGATCGACGGGTTCTAAATCCATGTTGGTTGTCCGATAACAAGTTGTTTTGTGAAAGTTGGATCAGGATGTTACTGTAGATAATATGCTCAAGAATTTTACTGCAGATTGCTGTAAGGGACCGACCATTTAACTTGAAGGGGGGGGGTTATGGTTTTTTGTTTCGTTCAGAATTTTTTTTTCGGACAACACAAGAGTTAGAATATTTATATTTTTGTCGCGCAAGGCGCGAATTTTTTTTCCAGAATTTAACATTAGGTTATATGACAAAAACTCTGAATCAGATTATTTTTCTTTTCCTCCACCAAAATCAGAATATTTTTTTCAGCAACATTGGGAATCAGAATATTTTTTTAGAAAAAAACCATAACCCCCCCCCTTCAAGTTAAATGGTCGTTCCCTAAGTGAAACTGGTCTGTAATTTGCTGGTTTAGACTTGTCACCTTTTTTGAAAATAGGAACGATGTTGGCTTTCCTCCAGTCCTTGGGGACAGTCCCCTCGTCAAGTGATGTCTGGAATATCCTTGTAATAGCTGGCGTGATGACACTGGCTAAGCTATTTAGTAATCTTGGCGAGATGGTGTCTGGTCCAGCTGCTTTGTGAACTTTCAAGTTCTGTAATAGTTTTAAGACGCCTTTTTCCACAACTCTGATTTCTGGAAGTTTTGGGATGGTATTTCTCCCGACGTCAGGTAAATTGGTTAGGTCTTCCTGTGTATATGCTGATTTGAACTGTGCATTAAGTATTTCCGCTTTGTTGTTACTAGCGCTATGCAACATTCCATCATTTCCCCTCAGAGGAGCAACACCAGTATTTTCTTGTTTCTTAGCCTTTATGAAGGACCAACATCTTTTGGGGTTTCCTGTTTGATCTGGACTAATAATGTCATGTATATAGTTGTTTATGCTTTCCTAGCGGTTTTTTGTGCTTCAGCTTTGAGTTTTCGGAACCGATCTCGGTCTTTCTGGTTGTTGGTTTTCCGAACTTTCCTTCCAGCTTTGTTCTTTTTGTTGATAATTTTCCTTACTTCAGTTGTGATCCAGGGGTAAGTTTGTTTTGATCTAGATAGCTTGGATGGAACATGTTTCTCCATAGCATTCAGAAGGATGTCTTTAGAGGCAATCCACATGTTGTCAATTGTGAGGAAAGATACTGCCATGAAATCATTTCAACTTTGATATCAAATTTCTCAAAATTCAAAGAATCCGGTCAAAAACCGTTTAAATATTCTTAAAGACAATCTTATACCCTATACGATGATATATGTTTGATTTCATTAAAATATTTCTGAAAAACACAAACTTGACTGGAAGCCTACCTTTTACTTGAAGCAGATTTGGAGAAAAACGTGTCCAATTATCAGCCCTGATTTGATTAAATAATTTAATAATTCAAATAATTATAGCTAAGATATTTATTCAATTAAATCATACATTATGAAAAGGTCAATAAGAATTAAGAAACAAGAAAAATAAAACAACCCTCACTCTTTTTCATCCGGGCATGGGTTATTGTTTTATTTTTTTATTTTATTTTTTTTCATTTTTTTCCCCTTTTTTAGTCAATATCCTTTTTCTATATTCAGTCAATTTTATTTCAGATTTCTTCCTTCTTAGATTTTATTAATTCTATCTATCTCTGATTATTTTCTGTTTAATTGATATTTCCTTGCCTCTAAATTGTTAACTGTTTCTAATTAAAATCACTGACAGATTTACTTACTTTCTTCAAGTCTGAGGTTTTGGTTGATGTTTGATACAATACCAGGTGTTAACTTTCAAGTTTTTATTTCCTGCACAAGACCTATGCTTCCATACATTGCAAAGTTATTTACCTTTTATTCCCTCACATCCTATCATATTTTCTATTGCATTTGGTTTTCCACATTCACAGTCTATTTCAATTTTATGTGTATTTATCTTAATATTTTTAGGAGCAAATCCAACATGATTTTTAGGAAAAGCCGAGAAATTACCTTTCTCCTGTGCCCAAAAGGTAATTACGAAATTTTTGACACTGGTGGTACTTGAGATCGGTTATCTCAAACATGATCTGTAATTTGATGCGAAACCAATTTTGAGATGATTTGATAAATTTGGAAAGCTTCTTAACTTCACTAGCTGTCTCTGCATGCCGAATTTGTTCTGCCAAATGAAAATTTGAATGTTCGACAGCCTTTCTATACTGATACAAATGTTCAGACGACGGAAAAGACATACCTTTATAAACTATAGTACATGGATAAAAATTTGACAAAATATGTCCGGCACCCTTAAAATAGATCGGACGTGGAGAAGAAGTACGAACAGACTGCGAGACACGACTACGAACTGGAGAAGAAGTACGAACAGACTGCGAGACACGACTACGAACAGGAGAAGAAGTACGAACAGACTGCGAGACACGACTACGAACTGGAGAAGAAGTACGAACAGACTGCGAGACACGACTACGAACAGACTGTATGTGAGACACGACTACGAACAGGAGAAGGTACACGGATCTGAGAAGGCACACGGACCTTAACACGAGAAGAAGACGCGCCATTACGACTAAGAATAGACGAAACCGTAGGACGCGGGTCCCATATACTTACCTCACGAGTTGGTAGTGATGGAAAGTCATTCGGTTGGTCTGGTACGGGTTTGGTGGCCTCAGTTATCAGTTGGGTAGTAGTAGATTTGGTAGATGACTTCAGGGCATCCAAGTACGGTGATGGGTGCTCTATAGTTGTCGTTTCTGATGTTTGGTAGTTTACTGAGTATGGGTCCCGGTGTGTAGTGGTCCTGAGTGAACGGAGAGAATGACGTCTCAGTAGGTGCTGGATCTCACCTTCTAAATCTCTCTGCCCCAATATGGAGAACGATAATGCTGTAGTTGGTCACCTTGTGACCGATGACGCCCCACATCTGCTCGATGCGGTAACCTGAAAAAGACACAACATCAACATTAAATAATTACAAATATTGGTCGGAGTACTTTACATGAGAATGACCTGCAATCAAAACACGGTTAGGTATGTTTAGATGAAGAAATATAAATTATTCAGTTTTCAAACGTTAAAAATGAAACTAAAATATCTAAATTAAAAGCAAACAGAAAGCACTATTTACATATCAAAGACAATGAAAGTTGAAAATTCGCCGATGGATAACTCTGAAAAGGTAGGCTTCCGGTCAACATTGCACTTTTATCTAATTAAACAACATAATTAAGAAAAAAATGGTAGAACGTGTTAAAGTGGGTCACGGGTCACTGTAATTGGGCGGCTGTATCGAGAAACAGATACAGTGTTGAAAAAACTGTCGATCCTCATAAAATATTGATAAATGCAATACAATTTTATGTTTGTCTTCAAGAAATATGATAGACCAAACCATGTGTGAAGTTTTATGACGAAATATCTCCGATTTCTATGCAAATTTACGAGTTGAAGTGGAGAATCACCCACAGGTAATTTTAGCGATGTATTTTTTATCTTGGACAAGAATAACGAGCGTCCTGATTGGATGACCGATTTAAAACACACTGACTCCGCATGGTAAAAAGATGCATGTAAAAGAAATTTATGTTATATTTATTCATTTGTTTGATTCTGTAATATTGTTGATCATTGATTTAAACAAGAAAAAAGGGAAAAAGGGGAGGGGGGTGGATTTTATTTGTGAATTTTACAGTTAAATAAATGTTATGTTTCGACAGTTTAAAGAGAAAAATAAAAATTTGTTGCATCTGAAGCTTAAATCAGTGTTAAAAATTGAACAAATATCAGTGTTTTTGTAAATGAGATTTATTTTAAATAGAAAATCTGAATTTATTATTTATTAATTTATTATCAATGAAATAATTTTATATCCCTTGGGAGGGGGAGGGGGGCTATGATGAAAATTTGAAATAAAAACACAGGACCGGACATTAAGCAAAAATAATAATCCAGAATTAATTTTTTATTAAAAAATGGTTAATTTACCACCCTTATTCTTTAATGGGACCATGCTTGAAAATTCAAAATCCCATAAGCATCTTGGTGTCACTTTTAGCTCAAATGGTAAATGGAATAATCATATTAATGAAATATATACTAAAGCTTGTAGAAGAATTAACATTTTAAGAATGATGAAACACAAACTAGACAGAAAATCATTGGAAAAATTATATATTGGATTTATTCGTCCAAAACTTGAATATGGGGGAATAGTTTGGGACAATTGTAGTTTACATGAATCTGAACTACTGGAAAGTGTACAACTAGAGGCAGCTTGCATAATTACTGGCTTAAGGAAGGGAACATCACATGCAAAATTGTACACCGAATTGGAATGGGTGCCACTGAAAGAACGCCGAAGGCAGGGTGTCAAGTTGTCCTATATTCCTATATTTTTCCTATATTTTCAAAATTTTACTATATTTCCTATATTTGCCTAAAATTTCCTATATTTCATCCCAAAATCCTATATTTTTCCAAAATTATGAGAAAAAAAGTTGCATCTTTTATTTTGAGTGGAAATTACATATAAACATGACAAATTGAGGCTACACATGTACAGCATATTAATGCTGATACTTCAATAGTTTTTAGCTGATCTTGTAAAGCAACAGATGCATTCATGTTACCTTTTTATTGTTGAATTTTCTTAGGTTTTAAATTCACATGATTGCGTATTTATGTCAGTATTGTAATCTTTTGTGGTACATGTCCATTTTTATAGTGGTCTGCTACTCAGTACTGATTCCTTGGTTTAAGATAATACAATTATGAATACAATGTTTAATGATCTATAACATAAAAAAAAAAATACAAAGTTATTTTTTTTGTTGACAAGCCCAGTTTATTACTACATTTATTTTTGTTAAAGAGTCATTGAACAAATGAAAACCCCAAGTCTTGTTACAGAGCATCATCATGCCAAAATCAAAGACTAAGTTTCAGGAGAAATGGCTGTCTGAGAGAGATCCATCTGGACATCAGTAATGTATTCACTGTGGTGTAGGAAGGGTTCTGATGAGTATCATGCCTATTGCTTTATCTGTAGAAAGGAATTTTGATGTTACAGTAGTGGTCAGTTACAGTTGAAACAACACTCAGAAACACAAACACATAAAAAGAAATCCAAATCAGCTTTGTCATCTTGTCAGTCAAAATTGGTTGTAATTAAATCCCAAACAACAACATCTGCCAACTCTTCACAGTTAGGTATCAGTACATTTAGGCCCAAAAAAATTAATTGATAGCTTCTCAGACACCGCGGTGTGTGTGTTTTTACTGCCGCATTGATCGTTTTTACATTCGGGAAAACAAATTGTGTCCGTTGCTGGTTATTTCCGAAATTTTTTCGGTTCCGCTCCAGTCCCAAATGACCTACAGGCCACCCATATTCTAGTAAATCACATACTGCATAATCATGATAGTCATGGTTTTGTTCTAAAAAAATATTCTGATTCCCAATGTTGCTGAAAAAAATATTCTGATTTTGGTGGAGGAAAAGAAAAATAATCTGATTCAGAGTTTTTGTCATATAACCTAATGTTAAATTCTGGAAAAAAAAATTGCGCTTTGCCTGACAAAGAAAATAAATATTCTAACTCTTGTGTTGTCCGAAAAATAATTTCTGAACGAAACAAAAAACCATAACCCCCACCTTCAAGTTAAATGGTCGGTCCCTAATGATCTTATGTAAAGAAACATAACTTTCCAAATCTGAAAATTCCAAAGCACAATCTTTGCAAATATTACAGTTCTTGGTGTGCTTTATTTGCCACACTGAACTTATAGATAACCTATCCATGTTTAGTCACTCTGTAAAATGTGGGCAAGCTGAAGAACTTTCTGGGTGAACCCTTTGAATTTATGCTAACTGAGCAATTTTTCAGCTATATTATGGCAAGAACAAGTTATTTTTAATGGGTTGATGATGATGTCCGCTTTGTACTAGACCAACACAGTTAGTTTGTTTTTCTAGTGCTAGCTTATTGAAACAACTATCTTCAAGTAGACATGCCACTCCACTAGTACACACTATCCTTACTCTTTGATTTTATAGTGCTAACTTACTGAAACAGCAATCTTCAAGTAGACATGCCACTACACTAGTACACACTATCCTTACTCTTTGATTTTATAGTGCTAACTTACTGAAACAGCAATCTTCAAGTAGACATGCCACTCCACTAGTACACACTATCCTTACTCTTTGTTTTTATAGTGCTAGCTTACTGAAACAACAATCTTCAAGTAGACATGCCACTCCACTAGTACACACTATCCTTACTCTTTGTTTTTATAGTGCTAGCTTACTGAAACAACAATCTTCAAGTAGACATACCACTCCACTAGTACACACTATCTTTACTCTTTGTTTTTATAGTGCTAGCTTACTGAAACAACAATCTTCAAGTAGACATGCCACTCCAGTAGTACACACTATCCTTACTCTTTGTTTTTATAGTGCTAGCTTACTGAAACAACAATCTACAAGTTAGACATGCCACTCCACTAGTACACACTATCCTTACTCTTTGTTTTTATAGTGCTATCTTACTGAAACAACAATCTTCAAGTTAGACATGCCACTCCACTAGTACACACTATCCTTACTCTTTGTTTTTATAGTGCTAGCTTACTGAAACAACAATCTTCAAGTAGACATGCCACTCCACTAGTACACACTATCCTTACTCTTTGTTTTTATAGTGCTAGCTTACTGAAACAACAATCTTCAAGTAGACATGCCACTCCACTAGTACACACTATCCTTACTCTTTGTTTTTATAGTGCTATCTTACTGAAACAACAATCTTCAAGTTAGACATGCCACTCCACTAGTACACACTATCCTTACTCTTTGTCTTTAATAGTGCTATCTTACTGAAACAACATTCTTCAAGTAGACATGCCACTCCACTAGTACACACTATCCTTACTCTTTGTTTTTATAGTGCTAGCTTACTGAAACAACAATCTTCAAGTAGACATGCCACTCCACTAGTACACACTATCCTTACTCTTTGTTTTTATAGTGCTAGCTTACTGAAACAACAATCTTCAAGTAGACATGCCACTCCACTAGTACACACTATCCTTACTCTTTGTTTTTATAGTGCTATCTTACTGAAACAACAATCTTCAAGTTAGACATGCCACTCCACTAGTACACACTATCCTTACTCTTTGTTTTTATAGTGCTAGCTTACTGAAACAACAATCTTCAAGTAGACATGCCACTCCACTAGTACACACTATCCTTACTCTTTGTTTTTATAGTGCTATCTTACTGAAACAACAATCTTCAAGTTAGACATGCCACTCCACTAGTACACACTATCCTTACTCTTTGTCTTTAATAGTGCTATCTTACTGAAACAACATTCTTCAAGTAGACATGCCACTCCACTAGTACACACTATCCTTACTCTTTGTTTTTATAGTGCTAGCTTACTGAAACAACAATCTTCAAGTAGACATACCACTCCACTAGTACACACTATCCTTACTCTTTGTTTTTATAGTGCTAGCTTACTGAAACAACAATCTTCAAGTAGACATGCCACTCCACTAGTACACACTATCCTTACTCTTTGTTTTTATAGTGCTAGCTTACTGAAACACCAATCCTTAAGTAGACATGCCACTCCACTAGTACACACTATCCTTACTCTTTGTTTTTATAGTGCTATCTTACTGAAACAGCAATCGTCAAGTAGACATGCCACTCCACTAGTACACACTATCCTTACTCTTTGTCTTTAATAGTGCTATCTTACTGAAACAACATTCTTCAAGTAGACATGCCACTCCACTAGTACACACTATCCTTACTCTTTGTTTTTATAGTGCTATCTTACTGAGACAACAATCTTCAAGTAGACATGCCACTCCACTAGTACACACTATCCTTACCTTTTTTTTTATAGTGCTAGCTTACTGAAACAACAATCTTCAAGTAGATATGCCACTCCACTAGTACACACTATCCTTACTCTTTGTCTTTAATAGTGCTATCTTACAGAAACAACATTCTTCAAGTAGACATGCCACTCCACTAGTACACACTATCCTTACTCTTTGTTTTTATAGTGCTATCTTACTGAAACAACATTCTTCAAGTAGACATGCCACTCCACTAGTACACACTATCCTTACTCTTTGTTTTTATAGTGCTATCTTACTGAAACAGCAATCGTCAAGTAGACATGCCACTCCACTAGTACACACTATCCTTACTCTTTGTCTTTAATAGTGCTATCTTACTGAAACAACATTCTTCAAGTAGACATGCCACTCCACTAGTACACACCATCCTTACTCTTTGTTTTTATAGTGCTATCTTACTGAGACAACAATCTTCAAGTAGACATGCCACTCCACTAGTACACACTATCCTTACTTTTTTTTTTATAGTGCTAGCTTACTGAAACAACAATCTTCAAGTAGATATGCCACTCCACTAGTACACACTATCCTTACTCTTTGTCTTTAATAGTGCTATCTTACTGAAACAACATTCTTCAAGTAGACATGCCACTCCACTAGTACACACTATCCTTACTCTTTGTTTTTATAGTGCTAGCTTACTGAAACAACAATCTTCAAGTAGACATGCCACTCCACTAGTACACACTATCCTTACTCTTTGTTTTTTTATAGTGCTAGCTTACTGAAACAACAATCTTCAAGTAGACATGCCACTCCACTAGTACACACTATCCTTACTCTTTGTATTTATAGTGCTAGCTTACTGAAACAACAATCTTCAAGTAGACATGCCACTCCACTAGTACACACTATCCTTACTCAACCAGTATTTACTCTTACTCCTTGATGCTGTATGCTTTAAAGTGGAAAAGCAGCAAATATTTTTTAATTTTGGTCTTGGTTTTGACCTTACCGAGGTTTGAACCCACAATCCACTGCATTCAATGAGCATGCTAATCATTACACCACTGAGGCTGTGAAATGATACCTTAATTTAAAGTTTTCCCAAATACTGTACAAAGATAGCTTACATGCATATTTATTTTTCAGGTAATGGATTTTCAACAGAATCACAGAAGAAGATTTTTAGAACACCAAAGAGATAAGGTTTCTTATCTTAATTCTATAATATTTAAACAGTGGTGTTTTCTTTTCTTATGTAGAACATGATGGAAACCCTATGGTTGTTTCATATGAATGTATGCACTATTTAAATAATTGATACTGAGAACAATGATGAAGCTATTTGTAACATTACTATTCCATTTACTGTCCCTCATTGATAGTCTCACATCTGAGGGGAGGAAACATTACCAGAAGTAAAATGTACTTCCCAATTGTAGATTTAAGGGGCCATTTTCCTCTCACTTCAGTATATAATTTATGATCGTAATTTAAGACTACAGTGACCGTGAAATGCAGAACAACAATAGAAAGATTTCTTTATTTACTTTGATTTATAGTAATAAAGTAGTTGGTCAACAACATCAGAGCCTATTTATGATAGTACATGTATATTTATTCAATCAACTAATTTGGCCTTTCTTGGAAGACACACTTCACTTATTTTCCTGAGGGCCTGGGTGGCTCAATGAGTTAGGTAGTTGGATTACCTAATAATTCGTACAAGCCTATCACCAATATGACGTGGGTTCGCGCCCGGCTTTGTAAATTGCAAAAAAGGGTGCACTCGACTCGCAATCACAAGTGATAAAGTTTACCAGTTGCTTGCCCATGGTCAGTGGTTCTCTCCGAGTATTCCGGTTTCTTCCTCCACTACAACTGGTCGCCATGATATAACTGAAATATTGCTGAAAGTGGCATTAAACACAATAAATCAAATCAAATTAAATCAAATCACTTATTTTTCAAGTACACAATATGACTTTCTTTCATTGTCCTTTACCTCCTGGGTCTGTCATGATCTTATGGTAGTTGGATTTACAATTACCTGTGCAATCAGTGCCTATCACCATTAAAGTTGTGAGCTCAAATCTCGTGAGGTGAACTCAATACAACATTATGTGATGAAGTTTGAATGACTTGTGGCAGGTCAATGGTTTTCTCCAAGTACTCTGGTTTCCTCCATCAATAAAACTGACCGCCGCGATATAGCTGAAATATTGTTTGAAGTGGCAATAAACATCATAACCCCCCTTTACATCCTGTCGTGGGAAGTTAATCACAAATACCACTAAATGTGATTATATTTTTCCTCTTAAGAAGAATCTGGTATAGTTTTGTGAAGTTCTAATACATAATTATTTGATAAAGCTATTAAAGATTTAAATTAAAAGGTTAGGCAAAGAATTAATGTAAAATGTCCTCAATTAATATTATCTTTTTTGCTTTTTGCAAATTCAAAAATTATACAAATATTTCCTTCTTTTTTTTCTCAGAATAAAAAAAAAACTCTTCACATATCTATGTAAAAGAACTTTTTTTTTCAAAACTATAGTTTTCTACTAATCCTCTAATGTATAATCTTCAAAAAATTGTATTACATGGGAAGGAAATTATATATGAGAGAAATCATAAGAGTAATTAATAACGAGATTAATATACTTTATTAAATGAAATGACATTAAAAAAAAATGATTGTAAATTAATGTTTTTTTGATGTTTCATGATAAAACAAATGAAGTGTATTATATGACCCTATAGTCTCACTATCAGTGACAAAATATTCCTCATATTACATAATTGTAAATGAAATATAATTGTAGATTATGAAGCAGGAAGCCTTTATGCAAAAGACACAAAGAATGGCATCACTGTTTCAAGACATGGAAAGGTAACTTGACAAACATCTTTTAAAATTGAAAGCAAAAATCAATTCATCTGTTTAGTAAGCTTCTTCAAAATTATTAAAACAAGATGGCTGAATGATGATATTTTTTAATGCTATTTTTCAAGTTAAAGAAGTTTACAAAAAAGTATCCATTATTTCATTTCTTGAAAACACTGAAACAAACTAATATTAATTTGATAGTACAGTGAAATCTGTGTAAACCAATCCCCCATGGGACCTCCGTTTGTGTTCGTAATAGACAGGTGTTCAGTTTATACAGGTTAAATTAGCAAAGATATCATACATTGGGACTTTATTAATTGTTCGGTCTATACAGGGTTCCTGTTTATTCAGGATTCTGTTAAGACCAGTTTCACTGTAATTATAATCTTAAATGTCCTTTTGTTATGTGATATACTGTATTGTGCCAAAAGTATGTCAACTTTTCAAAATTAAAATATAAATTCATATAAAAACAAACTTTCTTGTCAAAAATATATACTGATTTTACAGCTATAATTTTAAGAAAACAATATTAAAATGGTTGGGGACAGTTTGATGGATGAAACCCCCAGCTATGGGTAGGTGTCTGTAAACGCTAAGAACTTGAGGTTATATTGTGGAGCAAACCCACTTCAGTAGTGTTCAGCTTGTGATCAGAAGTCAACAACTTTTAACCACTCAGCCACCAAGGCCCCCGATTACAGAGGTGTAGTTAATATTGTTGCTGTCAGTTACGTAGTATATTGTTGACCATTACTGTTTAATGAGTAAAGCAATAATTTTAACCACCAAGGTGTAAATTAATCAACTGTTATCTTTTCATGACATAAACTTATTTTAAATTGACTAAAAAGAAATGAATTTAAAGATTAAATTCTATCTTTCAGACCAAATACTCCAGGTAAACAGTACAGTCCTGTGTCAAGAGGTATGACAGCATATTTTCAAAATGTATCTATTTTTCTATAAGTGTATCTGACCTAACTTTTCTTGAGTTGAGTCAAGTTCGAAAATCATAATCCAAAAGTTTTTTTTAAAGACGTTCTGATGTCTGTTGCAATTTTTCACTATCAAGATATTGAAATTAACATTTACTATTTGTACACTATCATACAAAGAACATCCCTGCCAAGTTTTGTTTCCATTGGCATGGTAGTTTAAAAGAATTAGATTCTAAATGAATAGTTTACAGGCATCAGACAAAAACAAATTACAATAGCTCTTCTGGCCCTTCCAGCCAATTGGGTTAAAAAGATCACTCATTATTTGGAGCTTAATTTGCTATCTAATTTTATGTTTATACAAGAAATTTTATGTTTTTACCAGATTAAGTTGAACCATGTATGTACAATTTTTTTTTAAGTTGAATTACATAACATGTATATGTATTTAGAATAACCATTCATTGACAGTTGAAAATCTTTGAAAAATAAACATACATTGGTAAACAATTAATTGCAACAAAATTAAATATTCTTGAACACCACTTTCTTCAATATCCTTACCATCAACATTCTTACTTTAGAAATAATAGAAGGATATCTTTTTATTTCTTTCAATGAAAAAGTAATGATGAATTTTATGTTGTAGGTTCGCCTGGTTTCCTGCATCCAGGAGTATTCAGTTTAACATACAAATTATTAAATAAAATAAAAAGCTAGAGGTACTGTTGTTTTAGTGAACTGAAACATATGTCTACCCTTAATTTGCCTCCATAGACTCTATCAAAAATCAATTATTTGACCTTAACATTGATACTTATGTTGTAAAAATCAATTATTTAATTTGGTTTTCAAAAGTCAAGGCCAGTGACTTCATTATTATACATCAAACTCCATCATGTCCTAATACATATACATACCAAATATTAAAGTTGTAAAATAAGAAATCAAGTATTTGACCTTTTGGTTAGAGGTTAAGGTCACAGTGATGTCATTTTTATACTATGCACTCTGCCATGTCTTAATGCTAATGTGCATGTACAGGTATATACAAAATATGAAGTTTAAGGCTTTAAGATAAAAATGATTTATGCAGGATAAGTTGTACAATAAAAAATCAATTATTTGACATTGCAATCAAAGATCAAGATCACAGTGACCTCATACTTATATGCCACACTCCACCAATTCCTTAATCATTAATCATATATATATATATATATATATATATATATATAAATATGAAGGCACCGGGTCTACCCCTGACCAAGTTGTAAGCTAAAAAAAAAAATATCAATCATTTGACCTTGTTGTCCATGGTCAGTATCACAGTGACCTCATTCTAATGCTGAACACTGCACCATGTCCTAATACATATACATACAAAATATGAAGGTATCTGTTTTTTAAGATAAAAAAAGTTCTGCACCAGACAAGATTGTGTCTAACAAACAGACAACACTTTGAAACTAGCTATACCCCTCAACTTCATTGCAGGGGTTTAGAAATCAGTAACATAATTGATCTTTTTTTTTCATTTTTGTCTATATTTTCTAGTCTTTATTTTTCAGATATATTCAAGTTATATGCCAACAATTTAGAGAAAAATGTCTAATTTAACTTTGATATATTGCAGACTTCACAAGTATCTAATGCTATTAGTTTATGAAGATTTTTTAGTGGTACACCGCCAGCATCAAATAGTTCTATCAGCTCCGGGAGATTATCAATACGGACACCACCATCTGGTGGTGAAATTGGTAAGTATTGATATACATATAATTTAATTTGATGTGAATACTGCAATTTGATTGGCTGATCCGCCTCGAGAAAAATTGGTTATACTTGATATCCTGGGTTGATATTGTGACGTTACCAACATATTCATTCGCCAACGATAAATTCAAATAATCACATGAAATAATCATAATTAAAATCGAGAAATCATTAAATTTTGTTGTAAGAATTAAGTTATAAGGAATATTTTCAATTTTTAAAAAGGGTATACTTGTATAACCTGGTTTGAAACTGTTTATACTTTTCATAAACAGCTTCACGGTTTATTAAATGTAAACTGCCCCAAACCAGGTTATATCGTATAACCTGTTCAAAAATTGAAAGTATTCCTTAAATAATCTTTTCACTATATAAAAACATAACAAAATAATGCGTTTAGTTGTGGAGCAATACAAGGGAAAATCTGCAACTACAAAAAGACGTGAATTATTAGTATGTTTGTAAACATCGCATGGAGTCAACAACATGTTAAAACAGACAATTTGGAAAACTACATTTTTTCTATGTGCAGCAAAAACTTTAGATACTTCAAGATTTGGTAGACTTATCACTGATTGGTTAGTTGAAAATATGTCCCCTGACATGACCTCATACAGGATGTTGTTAGATGGTAGTATATCACAAAGAAACAAGATCCAATAAACATCTTATTTTAATTAGCTCGATTTTCTTGTTCTTCCAATATTAATTTTGTATACTTTAGGTTCAATACAGGGAACACAAAGAACACCACCACAAGGATTGCAAAGACCAATCACACCAAAGTAAGCTTTAAACATTGTTGTTTATGTCTATTCACTTATTTTTTATTTGAAATACACCTTCAATAAAAACATAGCAGTGAACAACGCATTTCTGAAATAACCCAACTGGTTAGAGTTCATTTAGTAAGAAAGGATATGGATTTAAATGAAGATGAAAAACTATCCAATTTTACACTTAGATACAAATCAAAGTAAAAGAACAGCAATTTTATGGCTGTTATTTATTTCAAAGTCACAGTAGGATCTTCAATAACAGACAAGTCATACCCTAAAAAATGAGTATGAAAAGGTCCCTAGTCTTCAGTTGCTTGGTACATTTTACTTCTAACAATAAACGCTACAGCTGGGCATCGTTGTCATTTTGATGTTATTTGGTGGATAGAATTTAATTTCCAAAATGCCTATTAATAAGAAAACAAAATGTGTGAATAAATTTTAAAATACTCTCACCATTGTACCCAACATCACATTATGAGATTACAAATACAGACAATTAACTACCTGTCTATTACAAACAAACAGGTTGGCACTACAGATTTCATTGTACTTTTATTTCTAGGTCTGTTCCTCATCCTATATCTCTGTCTGGGTGGAATACACCAAATTGACCACAGTAAGTCTTTAATATGGTATCGTTCTAAGCTTTAACATGAAAAGTCAATAATTTAAAATGTAACATTAAAAATGTACCATTACCATTCTTATGAAAAGAACGTTAGGTTTATGTTGTTTAATGCCACTGATATTTCAGTTTTATCGTGGTGGTCAGTTTTATTGGTGGAGGAAACCAGAGAAAAGCACTGACCTGCCACAAGTCACTGACAAACATTATCACATAATGTTGTATCAAGTACATCTAACCATGAGTGGGATTCAAACTCACCACTTTGGTGGCGATAGGCACTGATTGCACAGGTTGTAAATCCAACTACCATATGATCACGATCACAACTGCCCCTTATTACGAAAAGAAAGTTTAAAAAGTGATGGTCAACAATTCAACAAATATCAACAAAACAAACCATGCAGATATAAACAATCAATATAAACCTGCTCAGATTCATTTCAAATCAAAAAGACAACACACCATTACAATAATGAATGACAACATAAACATGGACAGTACAATAGCAGGGTCAGTGAATACTCATAGTTAACTGACTATTAGAATCTGACTGTTAAGACCAGTACACAAAATGTACCAGGTACTCTTAGGACAGAACCTTCCTTTTATTTTACTACCAAACCAAATCACTACAGATAATGGTAATTCTTAAATTCCCCAAAATTATTCTATTATATTAATTTTTTTTTTGGTATTATATTTTCCAGATACTAAGCAGTTTATACCAAATCATAAATTCTGTCCTGTTAAGATATAATGAAATATTATTTCCTGTGTAGATTTTCTGAGATCTTTGATTTACAACTATGACAAGGGTTAGGGTTAGGGTGATTGTGTTTAAAGGCACTTTCAACAATATTTCAGTTATATCGTGGCAGTCAGTTTTATTGGTGGAGGAAACCAGAGAAAACCACCGACCTGCTGCAAATCACTGACAAACTTCATCACATAATGTTGTATCGAGTTGTTGATAGACAAACTTCATCACATAATGTTGTTGATAGACAGGTCTCTCAACAAGGACACATTATCATGAATACAAGACAACCAGTCTTTGCTTTTACACCTTAATGCAGAAAAACAACAACAACCAATTTAATAATCTTTAGTTTGAACCAATCGTGGCTCAAAACCATGATTTACTGCACTTGAAGGCAAGCACGATAACCATTACAGCACTTTTTAATTTATAATAGTGCATTTAGTTTATATAGAAATCAATTTACCCTCGTGTATTAAGATCAATTTGCTTTATAATAGTAAGTTGTTGATGTGTACATTTGTAGTTTTTAAATTTTTTGTAGTTTTTTTTTGTAGGTAGTACTAAAATGTTCTGGAGTGAGAGATGAAATATTGTTTAGGCCAAATGACAAAATTTTCAGCTAGAAAGCATATTGTGGGATTCATATTCAGGCCTTGACATTAAAGTTTGTCCAATTGTCCGATACCAGTGAAAACTGACGTCGGACCACAGGGGCTGTACTCGGGAAAAAAAATAAAAATCGTAACAAGCACCTGTGGTCGGACAAGTAGATCTTGTATCATGGTTGTCCGACGGGACAAGTGAATAAATTACTGTCCTACCTTTTGGAGGTTATTTTCAATGATAAAAATGTGTTGCTTTGTCATTTTGACAGACAAAAACTTCGTAAATAATTATTTTAATGTGTTTAAAAATATTGGTTTCCATTGAAGTACACTATCGCTAATTATAAGGGTGAACCAAGAGATATTCCGAACATATACATGATCTGTATCTTTTCAGCGATTTGAATAAACGGGAAATGGCATTAATGTAATTATAATGAAATAAAAATCGATTTATTTATAGTGTTTCCTTCCCCATTTTGGCTAACCCGAATAATCCAGTCGTTATATTACGCTCCCGCTGGTCACTACATTAAGCGATAGTGCCGATAGAGGGCGCAGTATTGTTCAAGTTACATTTTGGTAAGGGGACGCAATGTGGTACTGTGCTACGGGAAATGTTGACTGAAGTTTTTGTCCAAAGCTACTTTCAACAAAACGAACTTTTGATTAATTTTTTTCTCATTTCTGTGACATAAAATCATAGTTATCATATCAAATATGTTCATATAATGCGAAGATTTTAATTCAAAATTCGTTGAAATGTACGGGGTCGTTTCAGATATTTATCCATCCGCATTGATATTTTATACTTGACACCGGGTTAATATTACGATCTATCGTACTATTTATTTACGGACAGACATGTGTAAACGTCAACACATATCCAATTAAAAAAATACATTTTGAACTACAGTAGCTTTCCTCCGTTGGTGCAATCTGATTTGAGGTCTGGCAAATAATAATTACAGTCTTTACTTTCTTCAGTTTTTGACTGCGAGTGGCAATTTATGTTTGTGCTATATTTTCATTCCCTACTGGACTGTACTCCTATATATAGTTGGACCATTGAGCAAATTAATAGAGACATCATTCTTCTGCTGAAGATAACACAAATATGAGTTATTACAATTTGTGTGGTATTGGATCACAACACAGTAATATTTCAAAAGGAAAAGGGGGGAGAGGTACATATAAAAATCACTGCTATGCAAGACTCCAATAGTCAAGGTAGACAGAAATAAAAATGTGACATTGAATATATGTCCTTAAGGTAGTTATGAATAAAAAAAACCCAGAACAAATCAGTTCAAGCAGCTTTAACTATTTACTAAATTTGGGCAGGGTAATGTCAGAGGGGTCGCGAAACAATTTTTCCATTTTAAATCGCAATTGACTTCTCCCAGAAGTCTCCCCACTTCTCTCTGTTGTCTCCCACTTCTCCCTGTGAGGTCTCTGAGAGAGGTCACTTCTCCCTCTAATTTGAAAGTAGTGGGAGCCCTGGATAATTATTCTCTAGTTTTTGTAATTTTTATTAATTTTTTCGGACAACTAAAAGATTGAGTCGGACAAGTACTTTTTTTAGTGAGTTGTCCGAAGGGACAAGTTGAAAAATATGTTAATGTAGAGGGCCGATATTTTTTTTTATGGTTTATGGTGTTAAATGCCACTTACAACAATAATTCAATTATATAGTGGTGGTCATTTTTTTTTTTTTTTTTATATTATGTTTGTTTGTTCTAGCCCAGCACCTTATATCAGATTTTTTAGCCTTATCTCGCATCCCAGAAAACATGTCTCCAAGCCACATTATTCTGACACTAAGACTGGTCATTCTGTACTTTCTTCTTCCGTTGAGCGGCCTCCGTCATCTGATTGACTATTCTGCCACTTTGGGTGTGCGCATGTAGAAACTACAAAATTTGTGTGCGGAATATTTAGTGAGGTTAAAAATGGCACTGGCAGCTTACTGACGGAGGCAAGCCTTGAAAGCTTCAAGACTCGGTGCCCCAACACTGGTATCCTTTAGAGCATTCCAATCCTTGGTGGTTCTTGGATAGAATGATTCCTTCCGTATGGATGTTCTGCATGATGGAATGCTGAATGCCAGGGTGTTACAATTTCTTGATGGTCTTTGGAGTGGTATAAGATTGTCACTAGTGTCAACATTTGCTAGATTTTTCGTCATTTTATACATCATGGTAAGCTGGGAGTTTGTTCTTCGGCTTTCTAGAGATGGCCATTCAAGCTGATCGAGCATATCACTAACAGATGAGGTGTTGTGGTATCTGTTAGTGACGTATCTTGCAGCTCTTCTTTGTATCCTTTCTAGGCGTTGTTTATCCTGTTGTTGATGTGGATTCCATACTGCACTAGATTATTCTAAGGATGGTCTCACTAGTGACTGATAAGCTCTTTCTTTAACTGATTTGTTGGCAATATTGGCAATATTCAGATTTCTCTTGAGGAAGCTGATGGTAGAGTTTGCTTTGTTGCAGATGTTGTTGATGTGCGGTCCCCATTTTAGATCAGATGTTATTGTACAGCCGAGATATTTTGCTGAGGTCACATGTTCAAGTGAATGTCCATGGAGAGTGTAGTTGAACTTTATTGGATTTCTTTTCTTTGTAATGGTTAGAACATTGCATTTTTTTGGATGGAATGCTATTAACCATGATGTTTCCCATTTTTCTAGCTTATCTAGATCTGATTGAAGCGTTCTTGCATTTTGGTCTGATGAAATTGTCAAGTATGCAATTGTGTCGTCTGCGAAAAGTCTCACTTTTGATGTTATCCCTTCTGGCATGTCATTTATATAAAAAAGAAATAAGCTGGGTCCTAGGACTGACCCTTGGGGTACTCCTGATTCCACCGGTATCTTATCTGATGACTCTCCTTCAATAACGACAGACTGGCTTCGGTCTGAGAGGAAGGTCTTGATCCACTCACCGGTCTTTCCATGGATGCCATAGTGATCTAATTTATGTTGAAGGAGGCTATGGCTGACCTTGTCGAAGGCTTTTGAAAAGTCCATTATTAAGCAGTCGGTTTGTTTACTTTGTCCCTCCTTCATTAATTCTGTGTGATTGAAGAAGTAACTGCACATACAATTTGTACAAAATGTTTGGCTTTATCCAATCAGGGCTTGAACCTCAATATCCAACATTGCAGACAAGTAACAACGAATCATATAAAGTCTTTGGTTTGATCAGACTGAGGTTTGAACCTGAATCTCCCAAACTACAGACAAAGATGTTAACAGTTTCAACATATAAAGGCTTATCTTGAAAACTAAAGGGTATTTTCTTTGGATATCAGGAGATAAATAGGAATATGTGGTACAAAAAATAGCAGTCATTCTATATATTAAATGTATTTATATATACATTACTTTAATTGGGTCATATTCATACATTTAAAACAAACATACATCATAACAATGATGAGAATGGTATCCAATAACATATGTTGTTCTATTATTACAAAATAGTTAATAAAAAACATGACAGAAGTCTTCAAATGAGAAAGATTACCCTAAATTGAATACAATCAAACTTGTATTAAGGGGTCACATCTGAGACAAAGAACTAGAGGCTCAGTGAGCTGAGCCTGTGTCGCTCACCTTTCATTCTGCTTTGAGGAAACTTAATACAGAACCTCCCATAGGTGCTTCCCATCAAGTTTTGGTCATTTGGCTAAACAGTTACAAAGAAGAAGATATTTAGAAATCGACCAATCAGAAACAAGAATGGCCTGTGGTGGCCATGTTTATTGATGGATTGGTACTAAATGAGCAATCTTTATAGATGACCTTCCAATGATGCTTCCTACCAAGTTTCGATTCATTTGGAAAAGTGGTTTCAGAGAAGATTTTTTAGAAATCAACCAATCAGAAACAAAAATTGTCTGTGGCGGCCATATTTGATAACAGATCGGAACTAATTTAGCATTCTTTATAAAGGACTTTCCAAGGATGCTTCCTACCAAGTTTCGATTCATTTGGCCAAGCGGTTTCAGAGAAAAAGATTTCTTTAAATCGGTCAATCAGAAACAAGAATTGCCTATGGTGGCCATGTTTGTTAACGAATTGGAACTAAATGAGCAATCTTTATAGAGGACCTTCCAAGGATGCTTCCTACCAATTATCGGTTCATTTGGTAAAGCGGCTTCAGAGGAGAAGATTTTTTAGAAATCAACCAATCAGAAACAAGAATTGTCTGTGGCGGCCATGTTTGTAAACGGATCGGAACTAAATGAGCAATCTTAATAGAGGACCTTCCAAGGATGCTTCCTACCAACTTTCGATTCATTTGGCCAAGCGGTTTCAGAGGAGAAGATTTTTTTAGAAATCAACCAATCAGAAACAAGTATTGCCTATGGTGGCCATGTTTGTTAATGGATCGGGACAAAATGAGCAATCTTTAGAGAGGACCTTCCATAGATGCTTCCTACCTAGTTCCACTTCATTTGGCTGAGGGGTTTCAGAGAAGATTAAAATGTGAAAAGTTAACGAACGACGGATGCCAAGTGATGGCAAAAGCTCACATTGCCTTTTCTATGACGGGACAAGAAAACGGTGACCTTTTAATACAGGTGACTGTATTGGCTGGTTTTACTGTATCTATTTACATGAGAGAGAAAAAAAAGTTTATAGTTCTCACAACTGACACATATAGGTTTGTTTTAATAATAAACTATGAGTGTATACACAGTAATTGTACAAAGTAACACTAGATAATATTACGTATATGGGCTTTTCCAGATCACACTGTATCACCCTCAGACTTCAATATCATCCACAGATTTTGAGCTTATCTCAAGATATGATATCAAAGTCTAAGATTGATGGGAAACAGCTTATTGTAGCATTTTTAATATCTTGAAACTTATCAAAAATTTGTTGAAAATCTACATAAAGCTATGAAAAGGATGGATAAATGGAAGAATATAAAAAGATGATTTTCTTGAAATAGTTCTTTATTATTATTTTGAGATGTTACAATAAGCAGTAATCATTCAATAAAACAATCATGAGACATCACAGTATCACATACACAAAATTGCTGTATTACTTGTAAATACATAATACTATATAAATGACACTAATTTAAATACAAAATGCATAGAGGTCATTCTATGAATCATGATACAATTCCAACACCATATATATACCAGTGTCCATAATGATTTTGAAAATTTGTTAATTTAATTATTATAGATCATGTCTAAATTACCAATATCTTGCATACTTTATACTCACTAGGAAACTTTAAAGACAATGCAAATAAACCATACAAAAATTAGATAGTAATCAAAAGTCAAAGTTGATTTTAAATAACCTTTGATTCATTTTGCGTGAATGGATATTAATCTAGGATTTGTGAAAACAATGGTCAACGGTGTCAATATAACGTCCCATGTTTACATAGAAATCAACAATTATATTCCATATCACTCTTGTCAACATATAAAGGATATTATTGTGTTCAGATGAAAGGGAAAATTTTGAAACAAATATATACTATTGTTGATTTGTTTTGCAAGAATGGATTTCTCAGAGCATTATGGCATCTGAGGGAAAGCCTGAAATGTGAGAGAAGTCCATTTCAAGCAAAACTTTTCAACGATAGTATGTGTATTGAGGATGTGCCAAGGTGACATCAGTATAACATCACATTATTACTGATAGAAATCTAGTTGCTTGATAAATATATACTATGGTTGATTTGTTTTACGAGAATGAATTTCTAAGAACGATGAGAAATCCATTTCGAGCAAAACATATCAACGATAGTATGTTTACCGAGGATTTGATAATGTGACATCATTATAACATCGCATTAGAAAACATCAATATTATGTTGATATCACGCTAGTTGTTCGATAATAGATATTATTATATAGTAATAAATATTTTCCTATTAATTTCAATGGAAAATAATCGTGCAATATATCCTTGTATTTGCACGCTGATAAAAAATACTGATGAAATGTACATTGCACTAGTTCAAATATGAATATTTGAAGTAGTTCAATATTCCACTTAAATATAATAAAATACACAATATTTATATAAAAGATACTTTAGGTATAAAATATTTATTATTATATAATAAAAGGGTTATTGCATGAATATTGGTGAATATTCAAGCAATAACCCTATATTATTGCATGTAAAGATCATAGGGAAAATGTACAAATCATCGATAATATTTCATATCCCTCTTGTTGCTTGATAGTAGATATCATTGAGTGTAAAGATCAAAAGGAATATTTACAAATCATAAATAATAAAACACTCGCATTCCTTGTTATTAACTAACACTAAAATAGCCCAATCACTTTTATTTATGTATAAAAATGATACACATTGTAAATGTAAGTGATGTAATTTAACTGGTCCCTTTTAAACATAAATAAACAATACAAAAATAGCACCAGGCAGATGTCTTAAAGCAGTTGCATAGCAAAATGAAATATTAATTAAATATGGTATACAAAAATTGTAATTAAACTTGATTAGGAATAATATAATGGTTTACCAGTATAGAAGATTAGGGATAATATTATGGTTTACCAGTAGACAAAAATGTTGTATTTCCATTAGATGCCAGGCAAGTACATTTAGCTACTTATATGACTGGAACCGTAGATGTATTTCATGCAAATCAAAAGATGTCAAATGTTCTAGCATTGTATTTATATACTATTACAGCTTACCAAGGTCATTTCATGGTACATTGTATAAACATGTTTTTCTTGGAAAAACTATGAATGGAGCTGAAATGTCATCGCAATGAAGTAACAAATGTTGACTGTTCTAATGTAGTCTACAACACAAAAATGATATCCTGTATGGAATTGGGCAAATAAAGGACATGAAAATGGTTGATTTTATTACAAACAAGATGTTGCACGCTACGTCATGCTAAGAATACCCCCACTCATTCATTTGTAAGTCGCACGGCAAACAGGAAGTAGATGTGCGGTAAACCTGGAAAGGGGAGACACGGTACAAGTCACCATGCCAAAGCCATATATCAAATATAAAATAATTTCTTCCAGTAGAAGCTGAGATAACTGTTACGAAAGTTTTCATTACAGCAAACATGAAAAATTCTAAGTCGCACTGTAAACAGGAAGTAGATGTGCGGTAAACCTGGAAAGGGGAGACACGGTACAAGTCACCATGCCAAAGCCATATATCAAATATAAAATCATTTCTTCCAGTAGAAGCTGAGATATCTGTTACGAAAGTGTGAACAGACGGACGGACAAGGTGATTGCAATATAGCCCCCACTCTATGAGTGGGGGTATAATAAAAGCTATACACTATAATATAATAGTTATTCAGGTACTAGATAGGGTATATAATGTCACATTCCTGTCTTGGATTCATATACCCCTCACATGAGGACTTGGGATATATAAATCTGAAGGTGGAAATATGACATTTTATCCTCGGCTTGAAAATTATAACAACTTTTGATTGGTTAAAACTTGGGGCATAAAAAACCCATGTTGCTAGGCTATATTACCGGGTGTAACTAGCCATTTAACCAATCAAATGTTGTTATAATTTTCAAAACGGGGATAATATGACATCAAAGCTCGCAACGTCACGCTCCACAAACAAATTTAGTTAATTTTGGCTATATATTGGATATAAAGCTATTAATTTGATCAACTGTTTGGTTTTACCGAAGGTAGTACCCTACACCGGGTAAAAAAACACTCGAAACTTTCATATTTTTTACTTATTCTTTCCAAAAACAAAGAGAACGTCACTTTTACGTGGCCTGCCGGGGTCCAAAATGTCTTATAAATTCGTTATTTACATTCCTATCCGTAGATATGGAGATTTTAACACCCTTCAGTAGCCTGTAGACCCTTCGGTTGCACCTCAGGATGTACTTGGCTACATCAGGGTGTTAAATTCCCCATATCTATGGATAGGAATGTAAATAACTTATCATAAACCCTGTCTAGCACTTAAATAACATACAATCTTATGGGTGTTTAACATCATTTACTAGACTATTTCATTTATAATGTGGCTGTCAGCTTTATTGGTGAAGCAAATTTTGACCTTATGATGGACAAACTATATGACATTTAGTTGTACTGAGTAATGGGTAGAAGTCAAACAATCCTGTCATAAGTAACTGACTAACTTTATCATATATAGTTGTAATGGGTAGAAGTCAAACAATCCTGTCATAAGTAACTGACTAACTTTATCATATATAGTTGTAATGGGTAGAAGTCAAACAATCCTGTCATAAGTAACTGACTAACTTTATCATATATAGTTGTAATGGGTAGAAGTCAAACAATCCTGTCATAAGTAACTGACTAACTTTTTCATATATAGTTGTAATGGGTAGAAGTCAAACAATCCTGTCATAAGTAACTGACTAACTTTATCATATATAGTTGTAATGGGTAGAAGTCAAACAATCCTGTCATAAGTAACTGACTAACTTTATCATATATAGTTGTAATGGGTAGAAGTCAAACAATCCTGTCACAAGTAACTGACTAACTTTCCATTTCATTGAATACAACAATCAACAATGTATTATTATCTTGAACAAACAAAAAACATATACATGTACCAATAATTCAGCAGTAATTAAGCACAAGTTACAATGGTTAATTTGACTAGATTTCATAAGATAAAGTGAGATATACATTAATATCTTCAAAATTTAGCACTACACTATTTTACTTCTTGCTCTTTAAAAAACAAGGAATGCAGCACAAATTACTGATAAACATTAATATATTCAGAATTTAGCACTACACCTTCATTTTTTGCTCTTTAAAAAACAAGTACATGTAATAGCATTCAGAAATCTGTCCAGAAACCACTGTTTTATATGTGTTTCGAAATCAACATAATATATATAAACAAAAAATTGTCCGATTTAAAAAAAAATTAAACCTGTATAAACCGAACACAAAAGTGGGTTCCAAGGAAGTTTGGTTTAGACAGCTTTCACTGAAATGGGGGATTTATGGCCCCTTCACTGTAATGTTTGTTTGATGGTGTTTAATGCCACTTTCAACAATATTTCAGTTCTGTAGTGGCAGTCAGCTTTATTGGTGGAAGAAACCATATGATCATGACCATGATGGCCCCTTCACTGTAATGTTTGTTTGATGGTGTTTAATGCCACTTTCAACAATATTTCAGTTCTGTAGTGGCAGTCAGCTTTATTGGTGGAAGAAACCATATGATCATGACCATGATGGCTCCTTCACTGTAATGTTTGTTTGATGGTGTTTAATGCCACTTTCAACAATATTTCAGTTATATTGTGGTCAGCTTTATTTATGGAGGAAACCGAAGTATCCAGAGAAAACCACCAACCTGTCGCAAGTCACTGACAAACTTTATCACATAATGTTGTACAACTCGCCCTGATCAAGATTCGAACTCACAACATCAGTGGTGATAGGCACTGATTGCATAGGTAGTTGTAAGTCCAACTACCATATGATCACGGCCATGATGGCCCCCTTCACTGTAATGGCATACAATAATGATGTAAATGTCTGTTACTATGAAAGGCATGAACTTTCTATTTTTTTAAGGGGTGCCGTCTTGGTCGTGATCATATGGTAGTTGGATTTACAACTACCTAAGCAACCGGTGCCTATCACCATTAATGTTGTGAGTTTGAATCCCGCCACGATATAACTGAAATATTGTTGGAAGTGGCATTACACACCATAACCCTAACCCTTCTTTTAAAGGCATGTACTTGCCTTCTTTTACTATTTATTTATGCAAAGATTCATTAAAATAAGTAATAAAAAGTAAAAGACAAATTGTTAATTTACACCAAAAAAACTTATTATTCTAAACTGCCTTTTTTCTTATTCAGTTAAAATATATATATATATAAAAGCATCACTGAATTTTCCATCATTACAACTGACAATATATCAGAACTGCAAGTCTTATAAAATAAAATGTTAAGTCACGTTGTTTTTTTTAGATATAAATGTTATATATGCTCGTCCTTGTATGAAGTCAATATTCCTGATTAAACTGTGTAAAACAATTCCATGTATTTAAAATTTTGTGTAAATAAAGTCAAAATTATCTGGTTCTGGTGGTATTGGTGGTGATTCTTTTGGAATAGTAATTCCTTCAATGTCAAGCAGGTGAATCTTTGTCTCCATGTTCAATAAAAGTTCTAAATCTTTGTTCTTTTGGCCACTCTCCATCTGCAATAGAAACAGAGTGGATGATCATTGTTTTAAAGCCAACTCAGCAAATTTTCAGCTATATCATGGCTAGAATAAGTTAATTTTCAATGAGGTGATGATGAGGTCCGCTTTGTTCTAGACCAACACGCTTAGTTGGATTTTTATAGTGCTGAAACAATGAAACAACAGTCTGCGGATAAGCAACAAATACCAATTTTATAGTCTTTGGTTTGACTCGAACCCATAATCTACCGCACTCGAGGCGAGCATGCTAACCATTACACCACTGATGAACCCATGATCTACCACACTCGAGGCGAGCATGCTGTCCATTACACCACTGATGAACCCATGATCTACCACACTCGAGGTGAGCATGCTAACCATTACACCACAGATGAACCCATGATCTACCACACTCGAGGCGAGCATGCTAACCATTACACCACTGATGAACCCATGATCTACCGCACTCGAGGCGAGCATGCTAACCATTACACCACTGATGAACCCATGATCTACTGCCCTCGAGGCGAGCATGCTAACCATTACACCACAGATGAACCCATGATCTACCGCACTCGAGGTGAGCATGCTAACCATTACACCACTGGTGAATCCATGATCTACCACACTCGAGGCGAGCATGCTAACCATTACACCACTGATGAACCCATGATCTACCGCACTCGAGGTGAGCATGCTAACCATTACACCAGATGAACCCATGATCTACCGCACTTGAGGTGAGCACACTAACCATTACACCACTGATGAACCCATGATCTACCACACTCGAGGCGAGCATGCTAACCATTACACCACTGATGAACTCATGATCTACCACACTCGAGGCGAGCACGCTAACCATTACACCACTGATGAACCCATGATCTACCACACTCGAGGCAAGCATGCTAACCATTACACCACTGATGAACCCATGATCTACCGCACTCGAGGTGAGCATGCTAACCATTACACCACAGATGAACCCATGATCTACCACACTCGAGGCGAGCACACTAACCATTACACCACTGATGAACCCATGATCTACCACACTCGAGGCGAGCATGCTAACCATTACACCACAGATGAACCCATGATCTACCGCACTCGAGGCGAGCATGCTAACCATTACACCACAGATGAACCCATGATCTACTGCACTCGAAGCGAGCATGCTAACCATTACACCACTGATGAACCCATGATCTACCACACTCGAGGCGAGCATGCTAACCATTACACCACTGATGAACCCATGATCTACTGCCCTCGAGGCGAGCATGCTAACCATTACACCACTGATGAACCCATGATCTACCACACTCGAGGCGAGCATGATAACCATTACACCACTGATAAACCCATGATCTACCGCACTCGAGGCGAGCATGCTAACCATTACACCACTGATGAACCCATGATCTACCGCACTCGAGGCAAGCATGCTAACCATTACACCACTGATGAACCCATGATCTACCACACTCGAGGCGAGCATGCTAACCATTACACCACTGATGAACCCATGATCTACTGCACTCGAGGCGAGCATGCTAACCATTACACCACTGATGAACCCATGATCTACCGTACTCGAGGCGAGCATGCTAACCATTACACCACTGATGAACCCATGATCTACCACACTCGAGGCGAGCATGCTAACCATTACACCACTGATGAACCCATGATCTACTGCACTCGAGGCGAGCATGCTAACCATTACACCACTGATGCGGTTACAATAGAAATAGATATTCTAAGAAATTATAGATATTGATATCGGATCTAGGACAAAAGCCCCCCAATAATGATGAAAAGTAAAAGCTAATGTTTTTTTGTTATAATTTTTCTTATATTGATAGTGATATTAGATATATTAAAGTATAAAGGAAAAAAAAATTAAAATTAATTTAAAAAAATTTAATACTTATAGAAAAACATTTCTTCACATTTTGTTTATTATTATTTACATTTATATTTATAAAGTGTAAATTACAAAAGAAAAACTGATAATTTGTTTATAAATTAAAGTTAATTTTTGAATTATTCATAATTCAAGTCAATACATTTCATTTTTTTCTGTGTCATTGTTCAACTGTTTGGATTTGTAAAATTTTCTTTGTTTTCTAACATGATTCAATATTTTTCGTACCTCTGTATTTTAATTTCTTGTGTCTGTATACTGCAAAAATATGTATATCTTTGTGTCTTTGCACAACTGCCTATGCAACCATTGCCTATCATCACTGATGTGAGTATGAACCTCGATCAGGGAGATGTGTACAACATTATGTGATAAAGATAATTAAAAAAATAACTTTAATTTATAAAGAAATTATCAGTTTTTCTTTTGTAATTTACACTAATAATAAATATAAATGTTAATAATAATAAAAAAAAAATGTGAAGAATTTTTTTTCTATAAGTATTAAATTTTTTTAATTAATTTTCAACATTTTTTCCTTTATACTTTAATATATCTAATATCACCATCAATATAAAAAAATGTATAAAAAAAAACCATAATTACTTTTCATCATTATTGTGGGGCTTTTGTCCTGTCCCATTGATATCAATGTTATTCATATTAAATATTAATGATTTCTCGTCAACTTTGATCGTATTGATCGTCTGATTCACTTTAATGTGGGTATTATGGTTTCCGTTCTATGCAAGAGCAATGGAAAGGACAAACAAATTAGTATAATTTTCTTTAAAATTTGTAGATATTCGAACCTTGTAAAAAATCAGAGGATAATTGTATAGCAAATAAAAAATTCACAAGTTATTCCTACAACAATTAAATTTTATACAGAGTATGGGAAAAAGATATGTTATTTTTTGTTGAGCTTTACATGAAATGGACACTTTTTCCCACATTAAAGGGAAGTAATCAACAAAAATATGTAATTTTAGAATCAAGTCGGAAATGTGCAAATGGTCTATTCTGTCACTTGTTCCTATTATCATAAAATATAGATCTTTCTTTCATATGCAAGGGGTGAAATGTACGTCATAATTGGAAGCCATTTTGTGCCGCTTGAAGCTAAGTTTTTACATATAGCATTGGTTATTGTTAGGATAACATTAAATGTGATAGTGTGTCAAATGCCCCTAAAAGTCGCTAAACAACGGTGTGTCCATCGTTCAAAAACTTGTTGTCAAACTCTCAAACACTACCACAACATTTTCGCATCAGGTGGAAATAACACTGTCGAAGTGTTTCAGAGTTTGACAACAAGTTTTTGAACTATGGACACAAAATATAGTTTAACATAAAAAATAAACTTAATTGTTTTATCAAACGATATTTTTTTACTATAATATTCCAAAATAACTACTTTCAAAATGAATATATATAGATTTATTGAAATTACATGACAACCTTTGATAGAGATGATACATATTTAAAAAAAAATATATATTATAAAGAGTTAATCAAGTAGAAATATGTACTAAGCTAGAGGCTCAGCCCACTAGCCTGTGTCGCTCACCTGACAATAGAATGATACTGAAGCAAATTTCAAAGGGAGATAATCATTACCATAAAAAACATCAGCCATCTTGAATGGAGGGTGGGGCTGTCAGACACAATTTTGAAAGGGACACACCCAGGGACCATCTATGCCAGGTTTCGACCTTATATAGATGCTTCCTGCCAACTTTGGCTCCATTTGGCCAAGCTGTTTCAGAGAAGATTTTTTTAACATTAGCCAATCAGAAAAAAGAATTGCCCTTGGTGGCCATATTTGTTGGTGGAACGGAACGAAATGGAGAAACTTTATAAAGGACCTTACTTAGATGCTTATTGCCAAGTTTGGTTCCATTTGGCCAAGTTGTTTCAGAGGAGAAGATTAAAATATGAAAAAGTTAACGGACGAACGACAAGTGATGGCAATACCTCACATTTGGACCAGGTGAGCTAAAAAATTATGAAAGAAGGGCAACAACTCCTAGATGGGTAATCAGATTTACTTCAAAATTGCAGGGCATGTAGATCTTGACAAGCTGAACATGTTTTCAGTTTACACTTAACATCTATCTTTTATAGTTTTTGAAATAAAGGATGAAAAGTATTAACATTTTGAAAATTTGATGAAAAAAGGGCAATAACTTCAAGATGGGTAATCAGATTTACTTTAAAATTGCAGGCTAGGTAGATCTTGACATGCTGCACATGTTTGCTGCTTAACATCTATCTCTAATAGTTTTTGAAATAAAAAACGAAAAGTATTAAAATTTTGAAAATTTGATGAAAAAAGGGCAATAACTCCAAGATAGGTAATCAGATTTTTTTTTCAGGGTAGTTAGATCTTGCTGTGCTGATCATTTTTACCCCATCAGATTTCTGATATTATTAACGGTTTTTGAGTTATTACCAAAAACGTGCAATTTTACCATATGTTCTATTTTTAGTAACAGTGGCCATGTTTGCTGGCCGAATGGAACCAAATGAAGAAGTTTATAGAGGATCTTACATAGATGCTTCCTGCCAAGTTTGGCTCCATTTGGCCAAGCAGTTTCAGAGGAGAAGATTTTTTAAACATTATCCAATCAGAAACAAGAATTGCCCTTGGTGACCATATTTGTTGGCGGAATGGGACGAAATGAAGAAAATTTATAGAGGACCATATATAGATGCTTTCTGCCAAGTTTGGTTCCATTTGGCCCAGTTGTTTCAGAGGAGTAGATTAAAATATGAAAAAGTTAACGGACGGACGACGGATGACGGACGACGAACGCCAAGTGATGACAATACCTTACATGACCCTTTGGGTAAGGTGAGCTAAAAAAAGGTTCAAATTATCTGTTGACTTTGAAAATTTGAATGCATGTATTTCAGGGCTGTAGTGGAGGTGATCGTATGGTAGTTGGATTTTCAACTAGCTATGAAATCAGTACCTATAACCACTAAAGTTGTGAGTTCAAATAAAACAAATCACTCATGGTGTACTTGATACTTCATTATGTGATAAAGTTTGTCAGTGACTAGTGATAGGTCAGTGGTTTTCTCCACCAATAAAATTGACCGACATGATAAAACTGAAATATTGTTGAAAGTGGCATCAAAACGCCATAACCCAACCCAGCAAATTTCAAGATATAAGTTCACAAAACTAGTCTGTTATGAATTTTGACCAAGAACCTAAATTTTAACCTCTCTCTGAAAAGAACATAGCTGTAAATGATTGAAGGGTAAGGGTTATAGTGTTTAACACCATTTTCTTTATGAAGAATTTTTCTTAAATCTGTATTTTTCATAGATTGACTAGTTTAAAAGTGCGGTGCGCACTAAATTTGATATCTACATTTTTATTATATTCAGGAACGTCATTCACTTACGTCATTGCCCAGAAGAACATTGATACCATCAGTCCACATGTCAAATTCTACTTCGTCTTTGGCTACAAAGCAATAACTTTCTGTATTCTCCCCAGATGTAGGTGCTGGTTGTATTGCAAAGAATAAGGGACTATTACCTGCCTGAAATGTACAGCATTTTCAAAACCAAATTTAATGCAAAATTTATATATTCAACTTGCCAGAATAAAAGTTTCATAATAAAGGACTATGAGAGTGCCCTTTTTCTTGAATTGTTAAATATATACATAGCAATAACCTTATTTCAGTGAGACAGTTTTAAATCTACATTTGAAGATATGGAATGTGGTTTTTTCCTCAAATTCTAAATTGCATCAAGCTGGCTCTGTACTTCATTGGATATAAAATTGTAACTGGCTATACCATTCCAAAAATATTCTTCAACAACAAGTCAATTACATCATCTTTGATTCATAAGATTAAAAACAATTTTTAAACAAATTCAGACTTTTTAAAATAGAACTTTTGATTATCTCTGCAAACATCATTAGTCATAAGAAAGCGAAGTTAAAATCAAAGAAAAAATGGAAGAATGTGTGTGGATATGGATGAATGTGTGTGGATGTGGAAGAATGTGTGTGGATGCACCCATTTCCAGCTAAAGTAAACAGGGTCATAACTGTGGAATCATGACAGGAATAATAACCAAATTCAAACTTGACCTGTGTATTGTGGTAAAAAAATATTGGTTACTGTAACGCAGAGCGTTACAAATGTCCCCCAAACGAACAATACAAGTACTAGTGGTATGAATGAAGAATAGTGTGAGAACATAGCAAGAAATAATTAGAGCCCAGTTTTTGACTCTATCATGTCTATCGTAAGGCTTCTTTGTTATGTTACCCTACAATGTGCTACAATAAACTAGTAAGCAAAGCAAGAAAAAAATGGCTTCAATTGTCTGCCATCATCTACAACACCAGTAATGGAGATGTTAGAAGACTATATTATTAGCATGAAATCAAATGCAAAAGATGTTTGTCATACACTATTATATTAATAAGCAAATATTAGATAGCTATTTGCATACTAAGTCTGAAAAGATATGGTTGTTATTCACCTTTGTGTTAAATTGAGTGTTTTTGCGGTTTCCATGACAACGGCAGGCATTTCGAAATTTCCAAGCCTCAAAACCATTTATACACATGCCATACAACATTTCTATTAAGTTTCATCCAATTCTGAGCACTTTAAATTGTTCACGTTTTTTGTGGCAACGGGGGCCATTCTGAAATTTCTAAGCCTCAAAATTATGTGTACACATGTCAGACAAAATTTCTGGAAAATTTCATCCAATTCCGAGCACCATAGCAAACCAATGATGAATATCAATTCGCAACATCATAATCTACTTGGAAACCAAATTTCGCCCAAATCGGAGGATTTTTGTATTTGGTGGCGTTTTTATATCTTGGTTACCATGGCAACGGCCGCCATTTTGAATTTTTTCAACCCCCCAAAAGCTGCCACATACTACAGTGGATATTCCTACAAAATGGATCATAATATGGCTCCCAAACCATGGATATCAATTCCCAACATCAAAATCTACTTGGAAACCAAATTTCGCCCAAATCAGAGGATTTTTGTATTTTGGCAGCCATTTTGGATTCAAAATGGCCGCAATAGCAAACCAACGATGGACATCAATTTGCAACATCATAATCTACTTGGAAACCAAATTTCGCCCAAATCGGATGATTTTTGTATTTGGTGGCCATTTTGTACCTTGATTACTATGGCAACGGCCGCCATTTTGATTTTTTTCAACCAGCAAAGTTTGTCCAACCGATTCCGATTTTTTGGGCTTATCTCGTTCCACTAGATGTGGATGTTGTTCCTATCAAGTTTCATTAATTTCTGTCTGGCGAGTAACCTGCTATGATAATTTTTGTGTTTTTCAATTTTTTAGTATTTTAGTCATTTCCATGGCAACGGCAGCCATTTTGAAAAAATCAACCCTTATAAGCACAACTTCACATTGCATATGATATTCCTACAAGGTTTCATAAAGTTTGATCAAGGCATCTCCGAGAAATCGAGCGGATAAAAATGTGTGGAAGAATAAGAATAAGAATAAGATTAAGAATAATAGTGAAAAAGAAACGTAGAATAGCAATACATCACCTGACAGCAGTCGGGGTGATGTAATAATAAGAAACGGAACAAACACAATATGTCTCCAAACGTTGTTTGGGGGACATAATTATTGTGAAATAAATTTCAAATGACCTGCACAAGTATCACTTAAGTTATTGAACGGAAACCTGAGAAATTGTTATTTTTTCAGCAAATCATAGCACGAAACAAACAACAAAGTCTGAAATCGAACTTGACCTGCCTTTTATAGTCCCTGACATTGTGTATAAA
Source organism: Bathymodiolus brooksi (assembly GCA_963680875.1). NCBI lineage: Eukaryota > Metazoa > Mollusca > Bivalvia > Mytilida > Modiolidae > Bathymodiolus > Bathymodiolus brooksi. Next base: position 55,466,435 of record OY804578.1, on the reverse strand, counting down.
TTTAACAATATTTCTACCTTACCTTTTTCTTTGCTGTGTGTGGACAGTCTTTTCCAGTCAATAGACATTTAATTTCATTAATTGGCACTGTAAATGAAGATTATATTACTTATATTTTTACAAACTTTCTCATGTGCATATTTTAATAACAAAGTTACGGTTCAGTCCATTTGAATAAGATCTTTCTCATTTTAGCCAATCAAAAATTTTTATCACTTGTTACCCAATCATAACAAAATGGGGAAACAGTTTCTGAGCAGAAGATTATTTTTTATATTTCAAAGTATATTTCAAACTAATAAGCCCTGTGTATGGCTATATTCGATATTGTCTCCAAACCTTAAGGCTCCCTGAAGCCTATAATCGCTCATCTGGTTTTTCAATTTGACTTCTTAATTTAATAGAAAATCGGAACATAATTATGTTCAACTGCAAATTTCAGCTGATTATTTGTTGCCATTTTAAGAAATTTCAACTTTTAGTAAAGGGTACTATCATCATAACATGGATCGAGGTTGGGAGTGTTACACATAATTTTAAAAGTGGATCACTCAACCAAAGATCATATCAACACAAATTTCTGAAGAGAAGATATTAATGTGATTTTTTTATCAGAATACTGTGACTGTGAAATGCAGAATGAGCAATAAAACCACTGTTCATGCATACCTGTTAACCTCTGGGAACTGCTAGGGGGGAGATCTACCCCCTACCAACTCTTCTAAGGGGGATATTTTGTGGGTTGCCTTTAAACGCACAAAATTGTACCTTGTAGTTGCATACATGTGATAGAGTTGCTATGCTACAACTGGAGATTTGTAAATTTTTGGCTGGAGATTTGGTCTCATAACTGGAGATTTTTTATCGACGTATTTGATGCATGTTTTTATTGTTAATTGATGTTTTCTTTTTGTTTGTTTCAGTATTGAACCAACTGCATCCCATTTCAATATATTTTGTTTACATTTCTGTCTTATTAGTAGTGTTTCATATGATGAATGAAGGATAAAAACTGTATTTATAATTTATTCATAATCATAAGGTTATAACAAAGCAATAACAATGAAGACAGGAATGCTCTGAACAATAAAGTCATAGAGCACTAAAATTAAAAAGTCACTTTGCTGCTGGTGCGTTGGGTGATAGCATACGTTTTGTCATTTTTGTGGTTTATCAATTCCATCCTGGAACTTAGTCCTTAAATAATACTTTGATCGGCTTTGGTCCCAAACAAGCCATAACAACTCAATCCGAGATGAATTCATTGCACGTTTGATCGAAATAAGAAGTTTTCTTCGGCATCAAAGGTTGTCCGACTCCTGTTTGCACAACGGTTTATAACTATTTTTAATTGCCACTATCACACTTCTAATCATCTAAGCATGTGCCACAAACACACTTCCTTATCCCCAATTAACTGTCAATCAGTGGATAATTGTTGTATAATCATCAACACCTTAATTAATCTCCATGACCCAATTTACCTGTAAAGGTGTCAAACAGATCAATAACCGGATATCATTTAAACACCTTTACCATTCGTATCTCTCGACGTTTTTCATCAGCGCAGGAGTTCCAAATGGGGAATTTCCAGAAATATTGATCGCAAAATGTAGGTCAAGATTTTATTGTACTTGATTTTTTTGTTGGGGGGAGATCGCGCGGGAGGAAAAGGTGTGTGCGGGAGATTAATGTCTCCCGCGCATGAGACCCAGTCCATGCGGGAGATAAGGCTCTTACGCGGGAGACTCCCGCGAAAAGGCGGAGGGTTAACAGGTATGTTCATGAATTTATGTCTAAGTGTGATGTTGAACAGTCTCTCGTGTTTATTTATATCCATATCATTTTTTACTAATACACAATCTGTATAAATTTGCTGAGAGAAATATTTCACAGGGTTAGGGTTAGGGTTTTTAATGCCACTTTCAACAGTATTTCAGTTATATTGTGGTGGTTAATTTTATTGGTGGGGAAAACAGGAGTACCCTGAGAAAACTACTGACCTGCCGCAAGTCACAGACAAACTTTATAACATAATGCTGTATCGAGTACACTTGCCATGTATGGGATTCGAACTCACAACATTAGTGGTGATAGACACTGATTGCATAGGTAGTAGTAAATCCAACTACCATGCGATCAAGACCAAGACAGTCCCTAATATTTCACAGAAAATCTGTAGATATGTTAAACTACTCATTGTTATTCAGCTACAGAGCTCATTTTGACTTGAAATAAAGCAATTAAAAGAAATTTATATTTCTTGTAACGGTGGCCATCTTGAGTGGAGGGTGTGGTTGTCAGACACAATTTTGAAACGAGATCACCTAAGGACATTCCAGGCAAGTTTGATTTAATTTAGTTCAGTGGGTTCTGAGCAGATTTAAATATGATTTTTGCTTTTATAAAAATATGTCCAATTTGCATAAATCAGCTGAATGAATAAATTCAATGAAAAACAAGGAAGATATGTTGGACTACTGATTGACATGCACCTGCATTTAAAATTTGAGATAATTTGGACAATTTCACAATTAAAGAAATGTATATATTTAGTAACAGGTGCCATCTTGAATGCAGGGTGGGGCTGTTGGGCACAATGTTGAAAGGGTACCACCCAACCCATTTTAGCTTTATTTGATTCAGTGTTTTAACAGTAGAGGATTTAAATGTTAAATGCTTACAACGGATGCCACATGATGTCAACAGCTTACTTGGCAATCAGCCAGGTTTTTTTTAATGAAGAAATATTTTAAAACAGCCCAAATGTCTACCTACAGACTGTTATTTCAATGAGCTAGTACTAAAATGCAGCACTGTGTGTGATCTAGTACAGAGCAAGTATCATTAACATCTGGTCACAATAGAACTCACCAAGATATAGCTGGAACATTTGTGAATTAGTACTGGCATACACATTGTAGTGTGTGACTTCTGGGTTTAAACAAGATTCATATTTATTTATACAAGGTACTAATAAAATGTAATAAATCATTGACAGGTGGCAATATACATGCTTGCTTGTTGTAATTGGATTGCTGACCATGACTTTATATCTAATTAAATACATACATTTATTTGTCAGATCATCTAAAAGAACATCTTCATTTTCTCCACAATCAGCAAACAGGAAAGACTTGTGGTTAGGTGCCAGTCTCCAATACCAATATTTATCTGACAAAGAAATAAAATTTCTATCATTACTTTTATGGGGGAGCTTTGTCAATTTATTATATTTCTTATGTACATGTTCACTGTCATTGCCTTATCATATATATCTGATGAATTGTTACATTAATCTTTAAAACTATTCACTTTGTGAATTAAACAAAATCTTTGATGCTTCTTTATAAAATAAAGATTGTAAACATTTACTTTGGCATATCATCTGGAAGTATATGTGGGGGTCGATGTGGCCGTGATCATATGGTACATATAGTTGGATTTACAACTACCTATGCAATCAGTCCCTATCACCACTGATGTTGTGAGTTCGAATCTCGATCAGGGCGAGGTGCACAACATTATGTGATCAAGTTTGTCAGTGACTTGCGACAGGTCAGTGGTTTTCTCCGGGTCCTCCTGTTTCCTCCAACAATAGAACTGAAATATTGTTGAAAGTGGCATTAAACACCATCAAACAAACAAACAGAAGAATATGTACTTTGTATACTAATAAATCTGTTAGATTTTATTTCACTAAACTTAATGAGAAGATATTGCAAATATTTATTTGTTAGTTTTGTAGTTTTCAATTTTAAATTTAACATGTTGTCAAGTTATTTTTTTTATAAATTATAGATTGTTTTCAAAATTGTTATCATTACAGTTTCCACTGGTTATACTCTGTGTAAAATTTTCCTCTCAAGTATAGTCATCAGTTCTTAACTATTACTACAAAATTATATTTTTATGAATTTCAATCTATAACTTTTACTTGAAATTGCATAATTTCAACTTTCCCCCATAAATTTGCATAATTCAACTTTTACCTTTAACCTTTCCTCTGAAGTTATATTTTGTGAACTTTGATCCATCCATTAAAAAGTTCAGTCTTTGCTGTTTTATCATATTAATCATATCTGGTGTAATGTGCTCTCTGAGCTCACTGAAATAGAAATGGAATATATATAGTCCTCAGCCTATTAACTAAATATGTCATCAACAAAAGTGTTAGTATTTTTAGTTTTTAATTTATTAACATATAAAGACTCACAACTCAATTCCTCAGATTGGAACTAAATACCAGATGTTCACAAGAGATTGTATCGCTCACATGATTATCATCCTTATGAACTGGCAATTTGTTGTAGTATCAAAGAAAAAACTTTTATTAATATCAAAATAGGGTCATTTGTTAAAAAAATTTAGTCCTGTGGTGGCAGTTATCTTGGATTTTTGATCCCTATAAAAATAACTTTGTGAAGGACCTTCCAATTACCTTTAATGTGCAGTTTGGGTTTCAATCATGTTCATAATTCCTAAGCAAAAGTGTAAGTCATTTTCCTGTAAGGTTCCATTTTAAAAACTTAAGTCATGTAGTGGTGGCTATCTTGCCTATAATTCTTGGATTTTTGATCTTCATAAAAGAATGTCAATTTTTAAGGCATCACCAATTACAGTTTTGTTGCAATCATATTTCTTTACAAGAAAAAGCTTTTATTCATCTTCCCAAGGGTTCCTATGTTAAAAACTGTGGTGGCGGCCATCTTGTTTTTTTCTATCAGCACTAAAAACTCAAAACTGGTACAGGACCATTTAATGAACATTCCTATAATATCAAAATCATATCTGTCCAGTGGTTTCTGAAAAGATTTTTGAAATTTCAGCCAATCAGAACACATTATTGGTGACCTTTGCAGCCACGCTGAATATCCGATCAGCAATAAAAACTCAAACCTTGCAAAGTACCACCTAATGAACATTCCTGCCAAGTTAGGTGCCATTCAGACGACAACGGACGCTAAGTATTTACAATAGGTTGAATGTCTGATGAATTTTTTTCCCCCATTCTTCCCAATTTATCATGAATTGTGAAAACTTTTAAAAGACATTTCCAGAAAATGGAGAAATCTAATCTTAGATCTTTGTGATCAAACAATTTATATTTCAATGTTCATTAAGATCTCAAAAAATGTGTGTCTCTCATATTTAACTGAAAAACAGATTTCTGCTGAATCAAGATAAAATGATATTTGTTTGTTTTATAACTTACATGATTGGTTTAGCTTGAGATTCCCATTCCTCTTTTGTCTGTCTTTCTTGTTCCCAGAGTTTTAGAATGTCTTGATAAGTGAGTTTTTGTAATTGGTTTTTGAAAACCTCTAGAGAACGTGGTTGTATTTGAAGTGCTCTTGTTATCTGTTCTTTTACCACACACAGAACCTGTTGATAAAAAAAAACATCAAGAAAATATTTATATACTCATGACCAAATAACGTTGTAACTCACTCATGCACTGCACGCATTCGTGAGTTACTGTGTTATTTGGTCATTCGTGACATATTTTTGATAATGAAACTCGTCAATTAGTCATAGTATTTATTATATAGATAAAAAAAATGTTTCGAATTGAATTTAATATAAAATGAATTTAATTGCACTATATTACATGTGTAGCGTAGGGATATACTATAATGTGTATCGCTTCAAAAAACATGGCGCCACCCACCCCCCAACCACGACAATAAAATAATTAAAATGCTTACCTTGAAATATTATTTTAGTTAAATTTGATCAAAATTGAAGCGTACACGAAGCCAAATAACGTCTAATTTTTACGTTTCAAACTGGAAGTCTTCATATAACGTCGACAACGAAATGGCGCGAATTATAGTGAGAGTGAAATCAAAAATGATAATTTCACAGAGAAATTATCGTTTTTATTTAACTTGGAAAATTCTGTAATTCACAGCTATCTATATAATAAATATAGATTCTCCTTCAGTTGCCTGTGGGTTACGATATTTCTCCACTCGAGAGTTAAATTTAACTCTCTTGAGTGGAGAAATATCGTAACCCACATGGGCAACTGAAGGAGAATTTGTTTCTCCCATTATTTAAAACGAACATTATTTCAAAATCCTTTGGCGGACCTCTACACAATTCTGCAGGGAAAGGCAGGAGACATTTTAATCCTCTAGAGGATTACTTACAGATTTTTCAACCACGCCGTAATAATGGGAGAAAGTCAAATATCGATCTGGAATAAGTCCTTTTATAAGTTGAAATCAGAATATGATCTGTTAATAGCTATTGTATATAAATTTGCTCTGATGCCTCGAATGTTAGTTCAAACTAAAATAGTAGGTGCCTTTGACTTTTACATAACAAGGTTTGACTGTATCTTAAATGCTGCTTGTTCATGGAAAAGATCAAAAATACTTAATAATCAATTATTAGATTGAATAAATCAGTAGACAGTTCAGTTAAATTTTTATGACGGACGGACAAACAGGACAAAAACAATGTGTCCCCCTCAGAAGGGGCTAACAATGTGCATTCCACCGAAGGGGCTAACAATATGTCTCCCCAGAAGGAGCTAACAATGTGTCTCCCCAGAAAGGGCTAACAATGTGCATCTCCAGAAGGGCTAGCAATGTGTTTTCCCCAGAAAGGGATAACAATGTTTCTCCCCCAGAAGGGGTTAACAATGTGCCTCCCCCAGAAGGGCTAACAATGTGTTTTCCCCAGAAGGGGCTAACAATGTGTCTCCCCCAGAAGGGGCTATCAATGTGTCTCTCCCAGAAGGGGCTAGACATAACTATATTAAAGTATACCTTGGGGAAATCTTCCTCTGAAGCCCTCATTTCTCTCCATGTTTTATTCAGCAACTGAATACATATACAAAACAGCTTCTCAAATACTTTTTCATCATTGAAAAACATTGGATAGTATGTTTTCCCTTCATCAGATGCTGAAAAATATAGAAATTCTTCATTATGAAAAGAAAGTTTAAACAGTGAGATTAATCATAAGTTATCTCCCTTTACATAAGAGATTAATCAAGATTTTATTATATCCCATAAATAAAGAAATACTTCTCATTACATGGTGGTTTAATCTGCACAAAACATATTTGATTTTTACAGATGAGCATCCTTATAAAGTAAGTGTATGTTTCATGTTGTCAATATACTGACAGTCTGTGCAGTCCTGATTATTCATGAGTAAACATTTTCATGAATTTCCATGAAGTTTTAAGGTTTCCAGACACATACCAAAGAACATGGATTTTACCATAAAGTTTGTTATAACTGTCCAGGCTTTTCTGTCTCATTAAGTTTTGTAGTAACAATAAAGCTGAAAACTTGATGAAAGTGACAATAAAGACCAATGACCATAACCCTATTTTGAGACTAATATAACATAATGTATACCAGATAATATTACTACTAATATAACATAATGTATACCAGATAATATTACTACTAATATAACATAATGTATACCAGATAATATTACTACTAATATAACATAATGTATACCAGATAATATTACTACTAATATAACATAATGTATACCAGATAATATTACTACTAATATAACATAATGTATACCAGATAATATTACTACTAATATAACATAATGTATACCAGATAATATTACTACTAATATAACATAATGTATACCAGATAATATTACTACTAATATAACATAATGTATACCAGATAATATTACTACTAATATAACATAATGTATACCAGATAATATTACTACTAATATAACATAATGTATACCAGATAATATTACTACTAATATAACATAATGTATACCAGATAATATTACTACTTATATAACATAATGTATACCAGATAATATTACTACTAATATAACATAATGTATACCAGATAATATTACTACTAATATAACATAATGTATACCAGATAATATTACTACTAATATAACATAATGTATACCAGATAATATTACTACTTATATAACATAATGTATACCAGATAATATTACTACTAATATAACATAATGTATACCAGATAATATTACTACTAATATAACATAATGTATACCAGATAATATTACTACTAATATAACATAATGTATACCAGATAATATTACTACTAATATAACATAATGTATACCAGATAATATTACTACTAATATAACATAATGTATACCAGATAATATTACTACTAATATAACATAATGTATACCAGATAATATTACTACTAATATAACATAATGTATACCAGATAATATTACTACTAATATAACATAATGTATACCAGATAATATTACTACTAATATAACATAATATATTCCAGATAATATTACTACTAATATAACATAATGTATACCAGATAATATTACTACTAATATAACATAATGTATTTCAGATAATATTACTACTAATATAACATAATGTATACCAGATAATATTACTACTAATATAACATAATGTATACCAGATAATATTACTACTAATAAAACATAATGTATACCAGATAATATTACTACTTATATAACATAATGTATACCAGATAATATTACTACTAATATAACATAATGTATACCAGATAATATTACTACTAATATAACATAATGTATACCAGATAATATTACTACTAATATAACATAATGTATACCAGATAATATTACTACTAATATAACATAATGTATACCAGATAATATTACTACTAATATAACATAATGTGTACCAGATAATATTACTACTAATATAACATAATGTATACCAGATAATATTACTACTAATATAACATAATGTATACCAGATAATATTACTACTAATATAACATAATGTATACCAGATAATATTACTACTAATATAACATAATGTATACCAGATAATATTACTACTTATATAACACAATGTATACCAGATAATATTACTACTAATATAACATAATGTATACCAGATAATATTACTATTAATATTATATGTTATTCAGCTATCAGACAGGGTATATAATGTGACATTCCCGGCTTATGATCTATATTGCCTGAGGCGCAGCCGAAGGGAATATAGAGCATAAGCCGGGAATGTCACATTATATACCCTGTCTGATAGTTGAATAACAAATATATTACGGATTTAACCATTTTTTTGTTAAATACAGAACCAAACTGTCGTATAAATTTTTTTTTTAATTTTTTTTTATTTATTTTTGTTTGTTTGTTTCCTTTTTGTTTGTTTATTTTTATTTTCCTTTTGTTTTCTTTTAACACGTACATAGTCCCAATTCATATTTAAAACCTTATTAAATATTTTGCATCTTTTATTTTCATTTTCCGTATTTCTAGATGTCCCTTTTCGTACCTCTGACATTCTTTGTTCAATGACGTCAAATATTTGTCACGTGATATTTTATGTACTGAGGTGTCTCATAAAGGAAAATCCTGTTCAATATTTCTAAATCAACACAATTTCATATGCAGTAAATTTAATAAACTTTATAATTATAACATTAATATATTACATAACAAAACAACGGGTTTGTGAAACAATTTCAATAATTAAAATGTTAACAATAAGCAAAAACTTGGTGTGGCCCCGTGACCTCGAAAGTTTTAAAGGCGGAAACTTTAACACACTTTCACTTGTTGATTGTTATGTTCAAATTTGTAATGGTACAGCCGTGGAACATGGGAGTTTGCTGAATTGTTCTGGTGTTTGTGATGGAATTAACTGCTGTAAGAGTGTTATAATCACAAAATAAATCATCATAATTTACATCCAAAATGTCAACAACGTCTGTAACCGACGATGAAACATGTGTATTGGGTCTCATTTGAACAAGTGATGTTGAAATTGAACTGTTTTGTGTCGGCGGCATGAGTTGCAACCGGGAAGTACTGTGCGGTGGCATTATTGAGGATAGTTGAGATGGTTGCTCTCCACGAACAGAACTTGTGATAATGTCTCACATAACTTGTTTTTCCTTTGATGAAACACGTTGATATACTGCAACTGACGAGGCAGATTTGTGTCCGGTAACTGCCATAATTTGTGCCATTGAACAGTTTCTTCCGAGGATAGTTGCACCCGTTGCATGAATTGAGTGGTTGGTGTAGATTTGTGAAAGGTATATTTTAATTTTTTATTGAAGAAAAGAATATCTTTTTTGTTCATACAACCGTTTTGAGTTTAAAAACAGCATTTAATTTGGTAAAAATACATTTATTATTCCGTATTATGATATTGATTCAGTGAAGCGTAAATATTTCTGTTTTTGTCAACCACGTTGTTATTGTTTTTTGGGGCCCAAATGAGGGAGACCGAAAACGTACATATATACCCTGTCTGTTTTCCGAATATATGCTGACATTCAGGGTTGAATAACCAATGAAAATATTCGTAACAAACTAAATTCGTAATATAACATAATGTATTCCAGATAATATTACTACAAAATGTACTAATATAACATAATGTATACCAGATAATATTACTACTAATATAACATAATGTATACCAGATAATATTACTACTAATATAACATAATGTATACCAGATAATATTACTACTAATATAACATAATGTATACCAGATAATATTACTACTAATATAACATAATGTATACCAGATAATATTACTACTAATATAACATAATGTATACCAGATAATATTACTATTAATATAACATAATGTATACCAGATAATATTACTACTAATATAACATAATGTGTACCAGATAATATTACTATTAATATAACATAATGTATACCAGATAATATTACTACTAATATAACATAATGTATACCAGATAATATTACTACTAATATAACATAATGTATTCCAGATAATATTACTTCTAATATAACATAATGTATACCAGATAATATTACTATTAATATAACATAAAGTATACCAGATAATATTACTACAAAATGTACTAATATAACATAATGTATACCAGATAATATTACTACTAATATAACATAATGTATACCAGATAATATTACTACTAATATAACATAATGTATACCAGATAATATTACTACTAATATAACATAATGTATACCAGATAATATTACTACTAATATAACATAATGTATACCAGATAATATTACTACTAATATAACATAATGTATACCAGATAATATTACTACTAATATAACATAATGTATACCAGATAATATTACTATTAATATAACATAATGTATACCAGATAATATTACTACTAATATAACATAATGTAAACCAGATAATATTACTACTAATATAACATAATGTATACCAGATAATATTACTACTAATATAACATAATGTATACCAGATAATATTACTACTAATATAACATAATGTATTTCAGATAATATTACTACTAATATAACATAATGTATACCAGATAATATTACTACTAATATAACATAATGTATACCAGATAATATTACTACTAATATAACATAATGTATACCAGATAATATTACTACTAATATAACATAATGTATACCAGATGATATTACTACTAATATAACATAATGTATTCCAGATAATATTACTACTAATATAACATAATGTATACCAGATAATATTACTATTAATATAACATAATGTATACCAGATAATATTACTACAAAATGTACTAATATAACATAATGTATACCAGATAATATTACTATTAATATAACATAATGTATACCAGATAATATTACTACTAATATAACATAATGTATACCAGATAATATTACTACTTATAAAACATAATGTATACCAGATAATATTACTACTAATATAACATAATGTATACCAGATAATATTACTACTAATATAACATAATGTATACCAGATAATATTACTACTAATATAACATAATGTATACCAGATAATATTACTACTAATATAACATAATGTATACCAGATAATATTACTACTAATATAACATAACGTGTACCAGATAATATTACTACTAATATAACATAATGTGTACCAGATAATATTACTACTAATATAACATAATGTATACCAGATAATATTACTACTAATATAACATAATGTATACCAGATAATATTACTACTTATATAACATAATGTATACCAGATAATATTACTACTAATATAACATAATGTATACCAGATAATTTTACTACTAATATAACATAATGTATACCAGATAATATTACTACTAATATAACATAATGTATACCAGATAATATTACTACTAATATAACATAATGTATACCAGATAATATTACTACTAATATAACATAATGTATACCAGATAATATTACTACTAATATAACATAATGTATACCAGATAATATTACTACTAATATAACATAATGTATACCAGATAATATTACTAAGGGCTTTAGTCAATAAAAATAAAGCAAAACAAGACACCATTTAATAATAAACAACAAACTATGTATTCCCTTGACGATAATAAAAAACTTACGTGGTTCTCCTATTTTGAGTATATCACATAACACTCTAGTTAACATTATACTAGAACGTATAAATGGACAATCATGCTTGTCTTCTCTACATGAATTTTCTAACACTACCTGTAATGAAACAATACAATCTTCAGAAAATATTGTATTAGTAGGAGGATAAAACTGGCAAAAACAACAAGATGTTGCACGCTACGCTGTGCTAAGAATACCCCCACTCGTTCATTTGTGTCAAATTTGTATATATCTCAACACTCATTACCAGAAAATGCCGTAAAAACATGAAAAATTCTTAAGTGACACGGTAAACAGGAAGTAGATGTGCGGTAAGCCTGGAAAGGGGAGATACGGTACAAGTCACCATGCAAAAGCCATATATCAAATATAAAATCATTTCTTCCAGTAGAAGCTGAGATATCTGTTACGAAAGTTTTCATTACGGCAAACATGAAAAATTCTAAGTCACACGGTAAACAGGAAGTAGATGTGCAGTAAACCTGGAAAGGGGAGACATGGTACAAGTCACCATGCCAAAGCCATGTATCAAATATAAAATCATTTCTTCCAGTAGAAGCTGAGATATCTGTTACGAAAATTTTCATTATGGCAAACATGAAAAATTCTAAGTCACACGGTAAACAGGAAGTAGATGTGCAGTAAACCTGGAAAGGGGAGACATGGTATAAGTCTCCATGCCAAAGCCACATATCAAATATCAAATCATTTCTTCCAGTAGAAGCTGAGATATCTGTTACGAAAGTGTGAACGGATGGACAAACGGACGGATGGACGGACAGACAGACAAGGTGATTGCAATATAGCCCCTCTCTATGAGTGGGGGTATAATATGCTTCCCCTCATCAAAGGATGTTATTATTGCAAGACCTGTCAGATATATAATATTCAGGCTACAAAGTGTTCTAACTAATTGCATAATTATGTTGTGTCATAGTCATCTTTATCTTAGCAAACATAAAAAGTGTAAATAATTATGATGAAATAAAAAAAAATGCATAAATATCTAAAACAGTCCAATTTTAGTATGATACAAATACATTGAAATTATAATGGATACATGTAGATTATTGGACTGTTGCTGTGAGAAACATACTGTGCTATTTTGTGGTGCTATCTGTGTTTAATTTCATAATTCATGTTTTGATCATTTCAGAGTGAAGTGATATGTCTACCTGTGGACTGGTTTTTTCACAGTGAGCTAGCACAATAGGTTTGGTTTATGGTGCTTAACGCCACCTTCAACAATATTTCAGTTATATTATGGCAGTTGTTAGCACAATAAATATCCATCTCAACATGTAGGTCTAATAAAAAGCCATGATATTACTGAAACAATTGCTCACTTGGCAATAAATAATAGTCTCTCTCACTCTATAACATGTGTTACTCAATAATGTTAAATTCACCAATAAGCCAGTTTTGTACCATAAAAAGAAATCAACAATTCATTTATCTATAAAAATAAATAAGTTTACAATTGGAAATAAAAAGTGCAGAAAATTATTTCATTATTCAAATTTATACCTGTCAAGGTCAAACATCAAGTCCTGTCAAGGTCAAACATTAAGTTCCGTCAAGGTCAAACATTAAGTGATCAATCAATTGTGCTTATCTACAATGCAAGCTATGGAAGCAGAACGATTGCCATGATATAGCTGAAATATTGTTGAAAGTGGCATTAAGCACCATTACCCTAACCCAAAGGCATTATTAATCACCTTATCCAAAAATATGGTATTGCCAAAGCTGACAAAGTGTGATACCAGGGAAAAAATACTAAAGAGAAACAGTCCCAAGGTATCACAAAAATTTGCTCTCTAATAGGAGCAAATCCAATTCATTATGATTCATCTGGTAGACCTTGTGTAGTGGAGAAGAACAATCAGATAACAGTGTTTATTCATGATTTGCTAATATTACTTTTGATCTTTATACACGATAATATATATTATGAAGGTGTGATACAAACATTGTTGACTTCTTACATGACATTCTATGGCATCACTATCATCACTTTGACAATTCTTTGATAAACATACAATCGTTGATTAGTTTTGCTTCAAATGGACTTCTCACCGAATCTCACAATCTCATGCATCGCCTTTGATGCGACATTGCTCTGAGAAATCTATTCTCACAAAATAACTTGTATTAAGAGGTCACCTTTGGAACAAAGAAAAAGTGGTCGTATAAAACAGGTGATCTCTTAAAAGAGGTTTAATTCATATGAAATTTTCTATGACAGGACAAGAAAATGGTGACCTTTTAATACATATGACTATTTAATAGAGGTGACCGCATGAGCAGGTTTAGCTGTATTTATTATTTTTTAATGAATATTTCAGAATTGCTAACCTTTACATAATTTTCTTCCTGGCCCTGAGCAAAGTAATATACATTATCTAAGGCAAGTATTCCTGGTGGAGTATGTTTGACAAAATCTTCTGCAGGAGTTGAAAAGTTCTATAAAACATAAAGAAAGAAAATATTACACACTGAATAAACAACCAATGAAAAAAGTTTGTGACTTGAACCAATCTGGTCTTTTTCAGTAAATCTCTGCAGATTTTATTTTATTGTTCATTTATATCTATTGTAGTTGGAGATCCAATATTAGAGGGGGTGGTTGGGGTTCCATTAACCAGTTTAACCATGTCACATTTTTGTGCCTGTCCCAAACCAGAACATGAAGATCCAATGTCGTTCTGTTGCGATGTTGTGGTCTTTTTGTATTATCTGAGGTGTGAGAAGTGGTTGTTCCTTTAATTATCTGGGGTGTGAGAAGTGGCTGTTCCTTTAATTATCTGAGGTGTGAGAAGTGGTTGTTCCTTTAATTATCTGAGGTGTGAGAAGTGGTTGTTCCTTTAATTATCTGAGGTGTGAGAAGTGGTTGTTCCTTTAATTATCTGAGGTGTGAGAAGTAGTTGTTCCTTTAATTATCTGAGGTGTGAGAAGTGGTTGTTCCTTTAATTATCTGGGGTGTGAGAAGTGTTTGTTCCTTTAATTATCTGAAGTATGAGAAGTGGTTGTTCCTTTAATTATCTGAGGTGTGAGAAGTGGTTGTTCCTTTAATTATCTGGGGTGTGAGAAGTGGTTGTTCCTTTAATTATCTGAAGTGTGAAAAGTGGCTGTTCCTTTAATTATCTGAAGTGTGAGAAGTGGCTGTTCCTTTAATTATCTGAGGTGTAAGAAGTAGTTGTTCCTTTAATTATCTGAAGTGTGAGAAGTGGTTGTTCCTTTAATTATCTGAGGTGTGAGAAGTGGTTGTTCCTTTAATTATCTGAGGTGTGAGAAGTGGTTGTTCCTTTAATTATCTGAAGCGGTTGTTCCTTTAATTATCTGAGGTGTGAGAAGTGGTTGTTCCTTTAATTATCTGAGGTGTGAGAAGTGGTTGTTCCTTTAATTATCTGAGGTGTGAGAAGTGGTTGTTCCTTTAATTATCTGAGGTGTGAGTAAGTAGTTGTTCCTTTAATTATCTGAGGTGTGAGAAGTAGTTGTTCCTTTAATTATCTGAGGTGTGAGAAGTGGCTGTTCCTTTAATTATCTGGGGTGTGAGAAGTGGTTGTTCCTTTAATTATCTGAAGTGTGAGAAGTGGCTGTTCCTTTAATTATCTGAGGTGTGAGAAGTGGTTGTTCCTTTAATTATCTGAGGTGTGAGAAGTGGTTGTTCCTTTAATTATCTGAAGTGTGAGAAGTGGTTGTTCCTTTAATTATCTGAAGTGTGAGAAGAGGCTGTTCCTTTAATTATCTGAGGTGTGAGAAGTGGTTGTTCCTTTAATTATCTGAGGTGTGAGAAGTGGTTGTTCCTTTAATTATCTGAAGTGGTTGTTCCTTTAATTATCTGAAGTGGTTGTTCCTTTAATTATCTGAGGTGTGAGAAGTGGTTGTTCCTTTAATTATCTGAAGTGGTTGTTCCTTTAATTATCTGAGGTGTAAGAAGTGGTTGTTCCTTTAATTATCTGAGGTGTGAGAAGTAGTTGTTCCTTTAATTATCTGAGGTGTAAGAAGTGGTTGTTCCTTTAATTATCTGAGGTGTAAGAAGTGGTTGTTCCTTTAATTATCTGAAGTGTGAGAAGTGGTTGTTCCTTTAATTATCTGAGGTGTGAGAAGTGGTTGTTCCTTTAATTATCTGAAGTGTGAGAAGTGGTTGTTCCTTTAATTATCTGAGGTGTGAGAAGTGGTTTTTCCTTTAATTATCTGAGGTGTGAGAAGTGGTTGTTCCTTTAATTATCTGGGGTGTGAGAAGTGGTTGTTCCTTTAATTATCTGAGGTGTGAGAAGTGGTTGTTCCTTTAATTATCTGAGGTGTGAGAATTGGTTGTTCCTTTAATTATCTGAAGTGTGAAAAGTGGTTGTTCCTTTAATTATCTGAAGTGTGAGAAGTGGCTGTTCCTTTAATTATCTGAGGTGTAAGAAGTAGTTGTTCCTTTAATTATCTGAAGTGTGAGAAGTGGTTGTTCCTTTAATTATCTGAGGTGTGAGAAGTGGTTGTTCCTTTAATTATCTGAAGTGGTTGTTCCTTTAATTATCTGAGGTGTGAGAAGTGGTTGTTCCTTTAATTATCTGAGGTGTGAGAAGTGGTTGTTCCTTTAATTATCTGAGGTGTGAGAAGTGGTTGTTCCTTTAATTATCTGATGTGTGAGAAGTGATTGTTCCTTTAATCATCTGAGGTGTGAGAAGTGGTTGTTCCTTTAATTATCTGAGGTGTGAGAAGTGGTTGTTCCTTTAATTATCTGATGTGTAAGAAGTGGTTGTTCCTTTAATTATCTGAAGTGAGAGAAGTGGTTGTTCCTTTAATTATCTGAGGTGTGAGAACTGGTTGTTCCTTTAATTATCTGAAGTGGTTGTTCCTTTAATTATCTGAGGTGTGAGAAGTGGTTGTTCCTTTAATTATCTGAGGTGTGAGAAGTGGTTGTTTCTTTAATAATCGGAGGTGTGAGAAGTGGTTGTTCCTTTAATTATCTGAGGTGTAAGAAGTAGTTGTTCCTTTAATTATCTGAGGTGTGAGAAGTGGTTGTTCCTTTAATTATCTGAGGTGTGAGAAGTGGTTGTTCCTTTAATTATCTGAGGTGTGAGAAGTAGTTGTTCCTTTAATTATCTGAAGTGTGAGAAGTGGTTTTTCCTTTAATTATCTGAGGTGTGAGAAGTGGTTGTTCCTTTAATTATCTGAGGTGTGAGAAGTGGTTGTTCCTTTAATTATCTGAGGTGTGAGAAGTGGTTGTTCCTTTAATTATCTGAGGTGTGAGAAGTGGTTGTTCCTTTAATTATCTGAGGTGTAAGAAGTAGTTGTTCCTTTAATTATCTGAGGTGTGAGAAGTGGTTGTTCCTTTAATTATCTGGGGTGTGAGAAGTGGTTGTTCCTTTAATTATCTGAGGTGTGAGAAGTGGTTGTTCCTTTAATTATCTGATGTGTGAGAAGTGATTGTTCCTTTAATCATCTGAGGTGTGAGAAGTGGTTGTTCCTTTAATTATCTGAAGTGTGAGAAGTGGTTGTTCCTTTAATTATCTGAGGTGTGAGAAGTGGTTGTTCCTTTAATTATCTGAGGTGTGAGAAGTAGTTGTTCCTTTAATTATCTGAAGTGTGAGAAGTGGTTGTTCCTTTAATTATCTGAGGTGTAAGAAGTGATTGTTCCTTTAATTATCCGAGGTGTGAGAAGTAGTTGTTCCTTTAATTATCTGAGGTGTGAGAAGTGGTTGTTCCTTTAATTATCTGAGGTGTGAGAAGTGGTTGTTCCTTTAATTATCTGAGGTGTGAGAAGTGGTTGTTCCTTTAATTATCTGAGGTGTAAGAAGTGGTTGTTCCTTTAATTATCTGAGGTGTGAGAAGTGGTTGTTCCTTTAATTATCGGAGGTGTGAGAAGTGGTTGTTCCTTTAATTATCTGAGGTGTAAGAAGTAGTTGTTCCTTTAATTATCTGAGGTGTGAGAAGTGGTTGTTCCTTTAATTATCTGAGGTGTGAGAAGTGGTTGTTCCTTTAATTATCTGAAGCGGTTGTTCCTTTAATTATCTGAAGTGTGAGAAGTGGTTTTTCCTTTAATTATCTGAGGTGTGAGAAGTGGTTGTTCCTTTAATTATCTGAGGTGTGAGAAGTGGTTGTTCCTTTAATTATCTGAGGTGTGAGAAGTGGTTGTTCCTTTAATTATCTGATGTGTGAGAAGTGATTGTTCCTTTAATCATCTGAGGTGTGAGAAGTGGTTGTTCCTTTAATTATCTGAAGTGTGAGAAGTGGTTGTTCCTTTAATTATCTGAGGTGTGAGAAGTGGTTGTTCCTTTAATTATCTGAGGTGTGAGAAGTAGTTGTTCCTTTAATTATCTGAAGTGTGAGAAGTGGTTGTTCCTTTAATTATCTGAGGTGTAAGAAGTGATTGTTCCTTTAATTATCCGAGGTGTGAGAAGTAGTTGTTCCTTTAATTATCTGAGGTGTGAGAAGTGGTTGTTCCTTTAATTATCTGAGGTGTGAGAAGTGGTTGTTCCTTTAATTATCTGAGGTGTGAGAAGTGGTTGTTCCTTTAATTATCTGAGGTGTAAGAAGTGGTTGTTCCTTTAATTATCTGAGGTGTGAGAAGTGGTTGTTCCTTTAATTATCGGAGGTGTGAGAAGTGGTTGTTCCTTTAATTATCTGAGGTGTAAGAAGTAGTTGTTCCTTTAATTATCTGAGGTGTGAGAAGTGGTTGTTCCTTTAATTATCTGAGGTGTGAGAAGTGGTTGTTCCTTTAATTATCTGAGGTGTGAGAAGTAGTTGTTCCTTTAATTATCTGAAGTGTGAGAAGTGGTTTTTCCTTTAATTATCTGAGGTGTGAGAAGTGGTTGTTCCTTTAATTATCTGAGGTGTGAGAAGTGGTTGTTCCTTTAATTATCTGAAGCGGTTGTTCCTTTAATTATCTGAGGTGTAAGAAGTAGTTGTTCCTTTAATTATCTGAGGTGTGAGAAGTGGTTGTTCCTTTAATTATCTGAGGTGTGAGAACTGGTTGTTCCTTTAATTATCTGAGGTGTGAGAAGTGGTTGTTCCTTTAATTATATGATGTGTGAGAAGTAATTGTTCCTTTAATCATCTGAGGTGTGAGAAGTGGTTGTTCCTTTAATTATCTGAAGTGTGAGAAGTGGTTGTTCCTTTAATTATCTGAGGTGTGAGAAGTGGTTGTTCCTTTAATTATCTGAGGTGTGAGAAGTAGTTGTTCCTTTAATTATCTGAAGTGTGAGAAGTGGTTGTTCCTTTAATTATCTGAGGTGTAAGAAGTGGTTGTTTCTTTAATTATCTGAGGTGTGAGAAGTAGTTGTTCCTTTAATTATCTGAGGTGTGAGAAGTGGTTGTTCCTTTAATTATCTGAGGTGTGAGAAGTGGTTTTTCCTTTAATTATCTGAGGTATGAGAAGTGGTTGTTCCTTTAATTATCTGAGGTGTAAGAAGTGGTTGTTCCTTTAATTATCTGAAGTGTGAGAAGTGGTTGTTCCTTTAATTATCTGAAGTGTGAGAAGTGGTTGTTCCTTTAATTATCTGAGGTGTGAGAAGTGGTTGTTCCTTTAATTATCTGAAGTGGTTGTTCCTTTAATTATCTGAGGTGTGAGAAGTGGTTGTTCCTTTAATTATCTGAGGTGTGAGAAGTGGCTGTTCTTTTAATTATCTGAGGTGTGAGAAGTGGTTGTTCCTTTAATTATCTGAGGTGTAAGAAGTAGTTGTTCCTTTAATTATCTGAGGTGTGAGAAGTGGTTGTTCCTTTAATTATCTGAGGTGTGAGAAGTGGTTGTTCCTTTAATTATCTGAGGTGTGAGAAGTAGTTGTTCCTTTAATTATCTGAAGTGTGAGAAGTGGTTTTTCCTTTAATTATCCGAGGTGTGAGAAGTGGTTGTTCCTTTAATTATCCGAGGAGTAAGAAGTGGTTGTTCCTTTAATTATCTGAGGTGTGAGAAGTGGTTGTTCCTTTCGTTGATATTTGTGGAATTGTTGACCGTCATTGTTTTGACCTTCACAATGTTAGAAAAGTACAAATAATATCTACATTTTAATAATAAAGAGTGTTTTCTCCTGCCATCTAGTTCATTTATTATATATCTACAATTATATGGACTTATAAGTTAATAATAAGTGAAATATTTACCTCAAATCCTAATTTTTTGTAGACATTTGATTTTCTATTCCCTGGTTGATTTGATTCACTGTCAATTTCCAGTACTGGTTTTCTCAGGAACTCAATTATTTTATGTACAGTCTGTAATTCAAAATGAACCAATTAACATTATTTAAAAAGAGCAAAATATCTTCTGATACTATATTCAGAGAGGAGAGTGATCAATGATGAAAAAAGAGGAAACTTGCTAAACACTGCTCTAGATCTATATTTTCATATTTTATTTCCAAATATTTCATGAGAAAATTGGAACATCTGTTGATCACAGGAAAATTATCATCTCTGTAAATAATTTTTTTTCTTAGACAGAGCATTGTTACTCTCCACAAATATCACATCATAGTCTTGTCAATACATATTACACTTAGCATTATAGAAGTGGGTAGTCCAAAAGACTATTCACCTATCCTTGTGCTATTCACCGGAGACAAGATGTATTATGGCAGCATTCGCTGAATTTTTAATCCTCTTAATTCATTGGTGGAAACACGGTAACTGACATTAAAAATTGTCTGGATTTGTGCTATGCGGAACTAAAATCCTGATACCCGCAGATGACAACAACAAACATGGTGAGCAGGTTCTGTGTCTCTCCATTGTATTATAGTCTCTTATGCTGTTCTGTATAATAAAACATGTATTGTCTGGATATTCAGGTAATAGCAAGTTTATTGTTCCCCTCGACACCAACTATTGCCCTTGGCTTCACCTCTGGTAATAGTTAGTGTTTCGGGGAACAGTGCATTGTTATTACCCTCCAATCAATAAGTGTATAATATTTAATGCTCTTGTTTGACCTCGTTAAAATGAACTGTTATTCAGGACATTTTACATGTACTAATATAATTAATTTTTACCGCTGAATTAGGATCAGCTGGTGTCAACATCTTCTCCTCATACATATTAAGTAATAATGTTTGTAGTTTATAAAGCTGATGTGCCATCTCTGATCCCAGCTTACTACCAAACATAGACTGAAATGAAAATAAAATAGCCCTACGTTTATTTTACTCCAAACCATTTGCTTAAGGGTGTAGGTGTTATTGTTCAATAAATATGAAATATCTAGCATATATAAATATCCTGTTTGGAGATAATCACGTGCAAACAGTAGAAATTGGAAAAAAGGGGGGATGCCCTGAGGTACCACCCTGGAATTAAAAATCTGATTAAAAAAAATCTTGTCGATTAATTTCCACCAAAAAATGTTACAGTAAAGAATATACATATAGACATCATTTCACCAAATTTTATAAACTTTTACCGTACGATTTTTAAAATATTTAAAATTATGTTTTTCATGGATGGCACCCAGAAAAAAATGAAATTGTCAAGGAAAGTTATTACACACTCATCCTTTGCTGTTTTTTTTATTTATGAGATTAAAAAAAAAACTAGTTACCAATAACAAAATGCATTTGAATTCTTATATTTGACATAGTGGATGTCCAAATTACCAAATTACCAAATTACTGCATTTGTCTTCTTTTTTTCTTTTCTTTTCAGGACTGTTGGGTAGTAGGGGGTCGTTTGGGGTGACTTTACTTGATTAATTCATAACAATTAAAGCAATGGTACAATAGTTTCATAATATGTAAGATTCTGGTGTATATATTTAATATTTTTTATTTGACAAACACTTGAAATTAAATGGAAACCAGAGGCTCCCAGGAGCCTGTAATCGCTCACCTGGATCAAAGCTGCTTTCAATAACAACGCAACTGCACTGTGGCGGCCATCTTGGCGGGAGAGCGCAACTGCCGGACACCATTTTGGAAGAGGACCATCCAATGACTATTCCATCAAAGTTTGGTTTTAATTGAGCTACTGGTTCCAGACAAGATGGTTTTTATGTGAATTTGCCATAGGGTCCTATGTTAAACTAAGTACAGCTGTGCAGCCACCTTGGTCAGAGGGTGGGACCACCAGACACAAATTTGGTTCAGCGGTTTCAGAGGAGAAGATTTAAATGTGATCTTTTATCAAAATATGCCTAATTTGCATAATCGGTATAAATCGGCTGAAAGAAAAATTTCAAAAAAAAAACCCCGAACATATGCTAAACTACTCTTTGCCATGTAGCTGCAGTTTAAATTTGAGCTATTTTGACTTATACTAAAGCAGCAATGGACAATTGAAGAAATTTCTATTTTTAGTAACAGCAGCCATCTTGAATGGAGGGCGGGGCTGTCGGACACAATTTTGAAAGGAAACCACCCAGGGACCATCCCTGCCAAGTTTGGTTTAATTTGGTTCAGCGGTTTCAGAGGAGAAGATTTAAATGCGATCTTTTATCAAAATATGCCTAATTTGCATAATCGGTATATATCGGCTGAAAGAAAAATTTCACAGAAAAATCCGGAATATATGCTAAACTACTTCTTGCCATGTAGCTGCAGTTAAAATTTGAGCTCATTTTGACTTACACTAAAGCAGCAATGGACAATTAAAATTTCATCCCCCCTTTTTCTATTTTGAGCTTGGCGGCCATCTTGGTTGGAAGTCGGGATCACCGGACACAATTTTGGAAGGGGGCCACCCAAGAATCATTTCAGCAAAGTTTGGTTGAGATTGGCTCAGTAGTTTCAGAGGAGAAGATTTTTTTAAAATTTCATCCCCCCTTTTTTCTAATTTGCATAATCGGTCAAAATCAACAAAAGTTCAAAGTTCATAAAAAATCCTGTAATACATGTTAAAAAGCTCATCATTATGCTTATACAGTTCAAATTTGGGCACATTCTGGCTTAAAATAGACCAGTTTTGGCCATTTGAAGAAATTTCTATTTTTAGTAACAGCAGCCATCGTGAATGGAGGGCGGGGCTGTCGGACACATTTTTGAAAGGGACCCACCCAGGGACCATCCCTGCCAGGTTTGGTTTAATTTGGTTCAGCGGTTTCAGAGGAGAAGATTTAAATGTGATCTTTTATCAAAATATGCCTAATTTGCATAATTGGTATATATCGGCTGAAAGAAAAATTTCACAGAAAAATCCGGAATATATGTTAAACTATTCCTTGCCATGTAGCTGCAGTTAAAATTTCAGCTCATTTTGACTTACACTAAAGCAGCATTGGACAATTAAAATTTCATCCCCCATTTTTTCTATTTTTAGCTTGGCGGCCATCTTGGTTGGAAGTCGGGATCAACGGACACAATTTTGGAAGGGGGCCATCCAAGAATCATTTCAGCAAAGTTTGGTTGATATTGGCTCAGTAGTTTCCGAGGAGAAGATTTTTTTTAAATTTCATCCCCCCTTTTTTCTAATTTGCATAATCGGTAAATATCGGCAAAAGTTCAAAGTTCATAAAAAATCCTGTAATATATGCTAAAAAGCTCATCATGCTTACACAGTTCAAATTTGGGCACATTCTGGCTTAAAATAGAGCAGTTTTGGCCATTTGAAGAAATTTCTATTTTTAGTAACAGCGGCCATCTTGAATGGAGGGCGGGGCTGTCGGACACATTTTTGAAAGGGACCCACCCAGGGACCATCCCTGCCAGGTTTGGTTTAATTTGGTTCAGCGGTTTCAGAGGAGAAGATTTAAATGTGATCTTTTATCAAAATATGCCTAATTTGCATAATTGGTATATATCGGCTGAAAGAAAAATTTCACAGAAAAATCCGGAATATATGTTAAACCATTCCTGGCCATGTAGCTGCAGTTAAAATTTGAGCTCATTTTGACTTACACTAAAGCAGCAATGGACAATTAAAATGTCATCCCCCATTTTTTCTATTTTTAGCTTGGCGGCCATCTTGGTTGGAAGTCGGGATCAACGGACACAATTTTGGAAGGGGGGCATCCAAGAATCATTTCAGCAAAGTTTGGTTGATATTGGCTCAGTAGTTTCCGAGGAGAAGATTTTTTTTAAATTTCATCCCCCCTTTTTTCTAATTTGCATAATCGGTCAAAATCGGCAAAAGTTCAAAGTTCATAAAAAATCCTGTAATATATGCTAAAAAGCTCATCATTATGCTTACACAGTTCAAATTTGGGCACATTCTGGCTTAAAATAGAGCAGTTTTGGCCATTTGAAGAAATTTCTATTTTTAGTAACAGTGGCCATCTTGAATGGAGGGCGGGGCTGTCGGACACAATTTTGAAAGGGACCATCCCTGCCAGGTTTGGTTTAATTTGGTTCAGCGGTTTCAGAGGAGAAGATTTAAATGTGATCTTTTATCAAAATATGCCTAATTTGCATAATCGGTATATATCGGCTGAAAGAAAAATTTCACAGAAAAATCCGGAATATATATTAAACTACTCCTTGCCATGTATCTGCAGTTAAAATTTGAGCTCATTTTGACTTACACTAAAGCAGCAATGGACAATTAAAATTTCATCCCCCCTTTTTTTCTATTTTTAGCTTGGCGGCCATCTTGGTTGGAAGTCGGGATCACCGGACACAATTTTGAAAGGGGGCCATCCAAGGACCATTCCACCAAAGTTTGGTTGCAATTGGTCCAGTGGTTTCTGAGGAGAAGATTAAAATGTGAAATGTTGACGGACGACAGACGACGGACGAAAAGTGATGACAATAGCTAAAGGCCAGGTGAGCTAAAAAGTTTGTTACACAAAATGTGTTACACTCCTGTCTTTTTTTACAACATATTTCGCTGGGAATTTTTTCGGGAAAGAAATAATTCAATGATATTTTGTGGATACAAGAATATGATAATAATACTCTGTTATTGGCAGCAATAAGATATAAAAAAGACAAGGAACACAACTATGGAAAGTTAAAAGGGAAAGACGTCATTTTTTAATTAAAACTGTCCATATCCAATGTAAACAATCTGTGTTGCCAAGAAGCTTGGAATTGAGGGTGGATTTTCAAATGTACAGATGACCATATATTTGAGAAGACACTGAAAATAGAGTTATCTCCCATACCCTAGACCAACACCCTTAAGTTCTCAGTGAAACTCAAACAAAAAGAGTAAGTGTACCTAACCAACAATAAGGTTTAAAGCACATACAGATGTGAAATGTACACTACAATCCTGACTTGTACCCTATTCCCCAATGCCCCCTATCTCTACTGATCTAAATAGAACAGTTTTGTATTTTGTAAACTCACTTGAGATATTATTGAGCTAAATCTTGTGTGATCAAATCTAAAAAGAAATGAAAGCGGAAGTGCACTCACAAGGACATTCTGACCATTATCAACATTATTGAGGGGCATAACTCCTAAAAACATTTACAATCAGGAGTCATCTTCAAACTTAAGTCCAAAGCTTCTAACAGATTTTCTTGATACTTACAGACATGAGACAATTTCTAAAAGCTCTACTTTGTACACTATCTGCTATTTTCTGAAATGAAAATAAAACAAGCTAAACATAGTGAAATGTATCAGAACTGTGTTCAAAACAGTATACAGTATATAAATTGAATATTGCACATTGAATTTTATTCATAAAAAGAAAGTTTAAACAGTGCTTGTCAACTTCATCTTCACTTACTAAACTGAACACATAAAAAGACCACAACATATGACATTGGAAATCCAGGTCCTGGCTTAGAACAGGTACAAAAATGTAGTGGGGTTATTAGTAACTTTTTATCAATGATATGGGAGGAATCTTGGCCATGATCATATGGTAGTTAGATTTACATCTTACTTTGAAATCACTGCTTATCAGCACTAAGAGATGAGAGTTTGTATTCAATACAACCTTAGGTGATCAAGTTTGTCAGTAACTTGTTGCAGGTTGGTGGTTTTCACTAGGTACTCTGGTTTCCTCTACTGATAAAACTAACTGTCAAAATACAACTAGAATAATGTTGAAAATGGTATTAAATACCCATAATGCAACAAACCCACCATGAAATGAGTAAAACAATAAGATAAACAATGTCATATAAAATTTTCTTTATCAGGATTTTCATTTCTATAATTTGTGGCTTTTAAAATTTCATAATGAAGTAACAATTAAACCGTGAATCTCAATTGATAAGAAAACATACTCTTCTCTTTTCAGGAGCAGCCTTAATAAACAGTGCATTCAATAGAGCTATTGCATTCTTCTGTACTTCATTACTGTAAAGAGAAAAAAGAATTATAATATTTAAATCTCAAATACAGACAAACCCGTATAAAAAAGACAGGAAGCTTTTTAAGTAAAAGGGTTCAATATCAACAAGGTTGTCATGACACTTTACTATCTACAGAA
Organism: Bathymodiolus brooksi; assembly: GCA_963680875.1. Classification (NCBI taxonomy): domain Eukaryota; kingdom Metazoa; phylum Mollusca; class Bivalvia; order Mytilida; family Modiolidae; genus Bathymodiolus; species Bathymodiolus brooksi. The sequence continues at coordinate 55,439,735 of OY804578.1, read as the reverse complement.
ATTGAACAAATAAAATTGCATTTGATAATGATTGACAATGGTTTTAGCTTGACTGACATTACAATCTTTTAACTAATAAACAAAAATGTGGTTTATTATAGTAAATCAGAACATTATGTTACATATCTATACATTTAAAAAAAAAACGGCAACAACAAAAATAAAATTTTCTAAAGCTTATTTATGAGAGGTGTTTGATGATTTTTTTTTTCCATTAGAAATATAATTAACGGTAATTTTTATAATTTATATCGTATAATTTTATGTTTTCATCACATTATTGTAACTAATATATATTAATGAGTATTCATCATGTTATGATGTTCAATAAATGGTATGTAAATGTTGTAAATTATAAAAATCTAAATTTTTATTTGTTTATGTATGTACAGCCTTTAGGGACACCTCTATATAACAAATCACTGTCTATAAAGGACAGTCTCATTTCTCCCATTAATGAATAATGAATATTATCTTAACCTGTATATAAAGGACAACTGCTCATAAAGGGAACATTTTCAGGTTCTCTTGAGTGCCCTTTATATACAGGTTTGACTGTATATTAATGAATATTCTTCATGATTATGAAGTTCAATAAATTGTATGAAATGCTGTAAATTATAACCAGAGGCTCCCAGGAGCCTGTAATCGCTCACCTGGATCAAAGCTGCTTTCAATAACAACGCAACTGCACTGTGGCAGCCATCTTGGCGGGAGAGCGCAACTGCCGGACACCATTTTGGAAGAGGACCATCCAATGACTATTCCATCAAAGTTTGGTTTTAATTGAGCTACTGGTTCCAGACAAGATGGTTTTTATGTGAATTTCCCATAGGGTCCTATGTTAAACTAAGTACAGCTGTGCAGCCATCTTGGTCAGAGGGCGGGACCACCAGACACAAATTTGGTTCAGCGGTTTCAGAGGAGAAGATTTAAATGTGATCTTTTATCAAAATATGCCTAATTTGCATAATCAGTATAAATCGGCTGAAAGAAAAATTTCAAAAAAAACCCCCGAACATATGCTAAACTACTCTTTGCCATGTAGCTGCAGTTTAATTTGAGCTATTTTGACTTATACTAAAGCAGCAATGGACAATTGAAGAAATTTCTATTTTTAGTAACAGCAGCCATCTTGAATGGAGGGCGGGGCTGTCGGACACAATTTTGAAAGGGAACCACCCAGGGACCATCCCTGCCAAGTTTGGTTTAATTTGGTTCAGCGGTTTCAGAGGAGAAGATTTAAATGTGATCTTTTATCAAAATATGCCTAATTTGCATAATCGGTATATATTGGCTGAAAGAAAAATTTCACAGATAAATCCGGAATATATGCTAAACTACTTCTTGCCATGTAGCTGCAGTTAAAATTTGAGCTCATTTTGACTTACACTAAAGCAGCAATGGACAATTAAAATTTCATCCCCCCATTTTCTATTTTGAGCTTGGCGGCCATCTTGGTTGGAAGTCGGGATCACCGGACACAATTTTGGAAGGGGGTCACCCAAGAATCATTTCAGCAAAGTTTGGTTGAGATTGGCTCAGTAGTTTCAGAGGAGAAGATTTTTTTTAAATTTCATCCGCCCTTTTTTCTAATTTGCATAATCGGTCAAAATCGACAAAAGTTCAAAGTTCATAAAAAATCCTGTAATATATGCTAAAAAGCTCATCATTATGCTTACACAGTTCAAATTTGGGCACATTCTGGCTTAAAATAGAGCAGTTTTGGCCATTTGAAGAAATTTCTATTTTTAGTAACAGCAGCCATCGTGAATGGAGGGCGGGGCTGTCGGACACATTTTTGAAAGGGACCCACCCAGGGACCATCCCTGCCAGGTTTGGTTTAATTTGGTTCAGCGGTTTCAGAGGAGAAGATTTAAATGTGATCTTTTATCAAAATATGCCTAATTTGCATAATCGGTATATATTGGCTGAAAGAAAAATTTCACAGATAAATCCGGAATATATGCTAAACTACTTCTTGCCATGTAGCTGCAGTTAAAATTTGAGCTCATTTTGACTTACACTAAAGCAGCAATGGACAATTAAAATTTCATCCCCCCATTTTCTATTTTGAGCTTGGCGGCCATCTTGGTTGGAAGTCGGGATCACCGGACACAATTTTGGAAGGGGGTCACCCAAGAATCATTTCAGCAAAGTTTGGTTGAGATTGGCTCAGTAGTTTCAGAGGAGAAGATTTTTTTTAAATTTCATCCGCCCTTTTTTCTAATTTGCATAATCGGTCAAAATCGACAAAAGTTCAAAGTTCATAAAAAATCCTGTAATATATGCTAAAAAGCTCATCATTATGCTTACACAGTTCAAATTTGGGCACATTCTGGCTTAAAATAGAGCAGTTTTGGCCATTTGAAGAAATTTCTATTTTTAGTAACAGCAGCCATCGTGAATGGAGGGCGGGGCTGTCGGACACATTTTTGAAAGGGACCCACCCAGGGACCATCCCTGCCAGGTTTGGTTTAATTTGGTTCAGCGGTTTCAGAGGAGAAGATTTAAATGTGATCTTTTATCAAAATATGCCTAATTTGCATAATCGGTATATATCGGCTGAAAGAAAAATTTCACAGAAAAATCCGGAATATATGTTAAACTATTCCTTGCCATGTAGCTGCAGTTAAACTTTCAGCTCATTTTGACTTACACTAAAGCAGCAATGGACAATTAAAATTTCATCCCATCTTTTTTCTATTTTGAGCTTGGCGGCCATCTTGGTTGGAAGTCGGGATCACCGGACACAATTTTGGAAGGGGGCCACCCAAGAATCATTTCAGCAAAGTTTGGTTGAGATTGGCTCAGTAGTTTCAGAGGAGAAGATTTTTTTAAAATTTCATCCCCCCTTTTTTCTAATTTGCATAATCGGTCAAAATCGACAAAAGTTCAAAGTTCATAAAAAATCCTGTAATATATGCTAAAAAGCTCATCATTATGCTTACACAGTTCAAATTTGGGCACATTCTGGCTTAAAATAGAGCAGTTTTGGCCATTTGAAGAAATTTCTATTTTTAGTAACAGCGGCCATCTTGAATGGAGGGAGGGGCTGTCGGACATATTTTTGAAAGGGACCCACCCAGGGACCATCCCTGCCAGGTTTGGTTTAATTTGCTTCAGCGGTTTCAGAGGAGAAGATTTAAATGTGATCTTTTATCAAAATATGCCTAATTTGCATAATCGGTATATATTGGCTGAAAGAAAAATTTCACAGATAAATCCGGAATATATGCTAAACTACTTCTTGCCATGTAGCTGCAGTTAAAATTTGAGCTCAATTTGACTTACACTAAAGCAGCAATGGACAATTAAAATTTCATCCCCCCTTTTTTCTATTTTTAGCTTGGCGGCCATCTTGGTTGGAAGTCGGGATCACCGGACACAATTTTGAAAGGGGGCCATCCAAGGACCATTCCACCAAAGTTTGGTTGCAATTGGTCCAGTGGTTTCTGAGGAGAAGATTAAAATGTGAAATGTTGACGGACAGACGACGGACGACAGACGACGGACGAAAAGTGATGACAATAGTTCACATGGTCTAAAGGCCAGGTGAGCTAAAAATGCATTTCTATTCATTTGTTATATATGTATTTAGATGTATATTACACAGTAAATTCATCACTTTGAATTGCTCTTGATTATATTGTAAAGCAGCCATGGAGTGTCTAGAGTGTAAAATTAAGCATAGAAGATTACATAAATTCACTCATATCTTCAATAATATTCACTTCTACTTCTTAATAAAACTAGAGGCTCGGGGTCGCTCACCTTTCATTCTGCTTTGAGGAAACTTAATACAGAACCTTCCATAGGTGCTTCCCACCAAGTTTTGGTCATTTGGCTAAACAGTTACAAAGAAGAAGTAATTTAGAAATCAACCAATCAGAAACAAGAATGGCCTGTGGCGGCCATGTTTATTGACGGATCGGAACTAAATGAGCAATCTTTATAGATGATTTTCCAAGGATGCTTCATACCAAGTTTCGATTCATTTGGCAAAGTGGTTTCAGAGGAGAATTTTTTTTAGAAATCAACCAATCAGAAACAAGAATTGTCTGTGGCAGCCATTTTTGATAACAGATCGGGACGAAATGAGCAATCTTTATAGAGGACCTGCCATAGATGCTTCCTACCAAGTTTCGGTTCATTTGGCCAAGTGGTTTCAGAGAAGAAGATTTTTTAAAATCGGCCAATCAGAAACAAGAATTATCTATGGTGGCCATGTTTGTAAACGAATCGGAACTAAATGAGCAGTCTTTATGGAGGACCTTCCAAGGATGTTTCCTACCAAGTTTCGGTTCATTTGGCAAAGCGGCTTCAGAGGAGAAGATTTTTTAGAAATCAACCAATCAGAAACAAGAATTACCTGTGGTGGCCATGTTTGTTAACGGATCGGGACGAAATGAACAATCTTTATAGAGGACATGCCATAGATGCTTCCTACCAAGTTTCATTTCATTTGGCCAAGCGGTTTCAGAGGAGAAGATTGTTTAAATCGGCCAATCAGAAACAAGAATTGCCTATGGCGGCCATGTTTGTTAATGGATTGGGACAAAATTAGCAATCTTTAGAGAGGACCTTCCATAGATGCTTCCTACCAAGTTTCACTTCAATTGGCTGAGGGGTTTCAGAGGAGAAGATTAAAATGTGAAAAGTTAACGGACGACGGATGATGGCAAAAGCTCACCTTGCCTTATTGCTCTTTCCTATTCTGTCATTTTGTTAACTTATATTATAGTTTTCAATGTGAATGAAAACTTCTGGTAGCATATCAACAATTGAACTTTATATATAAATTAAAGTTTGTTTTTGCCCACAAAAACGTATGTCTCCCCCGTCCCACAGTAGTCATAGGTAAAAAAATCTATTTGGGTAACAAATAAAATTAAGCTTCAATGAATAAAAAAAAAAAATGTTTTTAATCCCTGATACACAAAAAAAATTTGATCAAAAGTGCTAAAGCAAGGGTTACAGGTACTATTCCATATTGTCATGGCAAAGTTCCCCATAAATTGCACAGCCTATGTTCCAATGATTTTAAAGGAGTGTTGTTCTTCTAAAATCAATGGATTGGTGATGAAAACTTTTTCAGGGAAATAGTGACATTATGATAGACTCTTGTACATATATACACTTATAAACATTGTACCTGAAGATCTGCAACAGCAGTGAAAATTTAGTACAAGAATGTTGTGAAAAATCCGTTTTGTTCTTCTTTTACTAATTTCTTTTATATATATATATATACACAAGTTTCAGTAAGGGATATTACACTAGAGTGTTTGCAAATAACTCCCACAAAATTTAGGAGATCAACATTTCCTGGTAATATGCACAACTACATATGGTGTCCTTACTACCTACCAAGTTTCATGAAATTCTGTTGTTTCAGAGGTATTGTGCTGACAAGCTGCTTCAGAAGTATATTTCGGAAAATTTTAAGTTCAAAGGGGCATAACTCCCACAAAATTTAGGGGATAAACATTTCCTGGTAATATGCACAACTACATATGGTGTCCTTACTACCTACCAAGTTTCATGAAATTCTGTTCAGTAGTTTCAGAGGAGTTGCGCTGACAAGCTGCTTCAGTAGTAAATTTCGGGAAATTTCTAAGTTCAAAGGGGCATAACTCCCACAAAATTCAGGAGATCAAAATTTCCTGGTAATATGCACAACTACACATGGTGTCCTTACTACCTACCAAGTTTCATGAAATTCTGTTCAGTAGTTTCAGAGGAATTGCACTGACAAGCTGCTTCAGTAGTAAATTTCGGGAAATTTCTAAGTTCAAAGGGGCATAACTCCCACAAACTTTAGGGGATAAACATTTCCTGGTAATATGCACAACTACATATGGTGTCCTTACTACCTACCAAGTTTCATGAAATTCTGTTCAGTAGTTTCAGAGGATTTGCGCTGACAAGCTGCTTCAGTAGTAAATTTCGGGAAATTTCTAAGTTCAAAGGGGCATAACTCCCCCAGGAGACATAAAAAAGATTAGATATAAATTTAGCAGCAACTTTTATATAGTTAATCATAAACAGGTGCTATATAAATATATGGCTTAACAATCTATGTCTTAATGACACCACTAAGGTTGTGAGTTCGAACCCCGCTCAGGAGAGGTATACTCGATACAACATTATGAGATAAAGTTTGTCATTAACTTGCAGCAGGTCAGTGGTATTCTCTGGTTTCTTCCATCAATAAAACTGACTGCCACTATATAACTGAAATATTGTTGAATACCCAAACCTTAATGACACCAGAAAATACCTATTGTTTAGAATCTGAAAAAAATTTCTTTTAGCAAACTGTGATACATTTTTGCATTATCTTCAAATAAAAAATATTTGAACAGAAGCTAGAACTAATTATAAAATTCTCTAGGTTGGATCTTTATAAAATTTGCATCTCATTTACATATTAAATTCTTTCTGTTTCCACTTCTATATTTCACCTATATGCACTCAAATTGTGAATCTTCCTGAAAATGCTTAAATAAGAGTAATCAATTTTTTTTTGTAACAATCTCTTATATCAAAATACAGACTGAGCCTGTGTCACCCACTGTCATTTTGTTTAGATGAAACTTTATACAGACCTTCCAGCTTCCTACCAAAATTTCAATTAATTGGCCCAATGGTTTTAGAGAAGATATTTTGTAATTGGCCAATCACAAACAAGAACTGCCAATGGCGATCATATTAGTTGTATGATCGACACGAAATGTAGAAATTTGTACAAGATCTCTCATACATCATTCCTCCAAAGAAGCAATTCATTGTGCCTCCTAGTTTCAAAGGAAAAGATTTTTTAAGTGTCAGCCAATCAGAAACAAGAATGGTCCATGTTTTTTGTTCAATCAGGGTGAAATGAGGAAATCTTATAGAGGACCTTCCATGGATGCTTCCTGCAAAATATTGCTTTATTTGGCCAAGTGGTTTCAGATGAGCAGATTTTTAGAAAATTGACCAACCAGAAACAAGAATTGCTTATGGTGACCATGTTTGTTGGCAGATTGGGACAAAATTAGCCATCTTTCTAGAGGACCTTCCATGGATGCTTCCTACCAAGTGTCAGTTCATTTGGATATGCTGTTTCAGAGAAGATTTTTTTTAAATTGACGAACCAGAAATAAGAATTGTCTATCGTTGCCATGTTTGTCAACGGATTCAAACGATATTAGCAATCTTTAATATAGAGGACCTTCCATAGATGCTTCCTATCAAGTTTCAATTCATTTGGCCAAGCGGTTTCAGAGGAGAAGGTTTTTAGAAATTGACCAACTAGAAACAAGTATTGCCTATGGCGGTCATGTTTGTTAATGTAGTCTCCCATTTATATGTTGACACTTTCTGCAATGAAAAAGTGGTCTTAACGGGGACAATTTAGTAGCATTTTTCTTATCTCAGTGACTGAAATCTAGTATCATTTTACTGTCTGTGTGTGGCTGAAATCTGACCTGACAGAGCAGTCCTCACAATGAGGTCCTCCATCCCAAGACAAGTCAAACTTTGTTCGGACCAGTAAATTTTTTTGATTTTATTTAGAACTACAGTGGAACCTGTGCGATCAGACACCTGAGTTTTCTGACATCCTGTGACTTCCGACAAGAATTTCAAGTCACAAATATTTCTTTAACATTCTCTGTTTAAAAAACCTTGTGTATTCCGACACCTGTCACTTCCAACATCTGACAATGTTTTACAATCCAAATGTTATTAATTATGCTTAATTAATCCTGTCTTATCCGACCCTTTGATCTGCTCCTTAATAAATTACCATCCTTCCATGTGTAGTTTCAAAGGAAAAGATTTTTTAGGTGTCAGCCAATCAGAAACAAGAATGGCCCATGTTTTTTGTTCAATCAGGGTGAAATGAGGAAATCTTATAGAGGACCTTCCATGGATGCTTCCTGCAAAATATTGCTTTATTTGGCCAAGTGGTTTCAGAGGAGCAGATATTTAGAAAATCGACCAACCAGAAACAAGAATTGCTTATGGTGACCATGTTTGTTGGTAGATTGGGACAAAATTAGCCATCTTTCTAGAGGACCTTCCATGAATGCTTCCTACCAAGTGTCAGTTCATTTGGATATGTGGCTTCAGAGAAGATTTTTTTTAAATTGACGAACCAGAAATAAGAATTGTCTATCGTTGTCATGTTTGTTAACGGATTCAAACGATATTGGCAATCTTTATAGAGGACCTTCCATAGATGCTTCCTATCAAGTTTCAATTCATTTGGCCAAGCAGTTTCAGAGGAGAAGGTTTTTAGAAATTGACCAACTAGAAACAAGTATTGTCTATGGCGGTCATGTTTGTTAATGGATTGAATCAAAATGAGCAATAGCAATAATAGAGGACCTTCCATAGATGCTTCCTACCAAGTTTCGGTTTATTGGGACCAAGTGGTTTCAGAGGAGAAGATTCAAATGTGAAAAGTTAACAGACAAGGGACGCCAAGTGATGGCAAAAGTTCACATGGCCTTTTGGCTAGGTGAGCTAAAAACAGAAAAGGATCCTTTTTCTTTTGATCCCGTCTTATGTGTAGCTGTTAATGATATCAATAGTTAAAAGCATGATATAATATTCAGGTTCTATTTCACGAATTTCAAATCCAAACTATTATTTAATATAAGAAATACTTTATTGTACATAAGATTTAGTCAAATCCGAGTGTGTTAAAGCTGAAGAGACAAATGATCTTACTTTAAAATGTCGGAGTACCGTAGTCTCCCATTTATATGTTGACACTTTCTGCGATGAAAAAGTGGTCTTAACAGAGACAATTTAGTAGCATTTTTCTTATCTCAGTGACTGAAATCTAGTATCATTTTACTATCTGTGTGTGGCTGAAATCTGACCTGATAGAGCAGTCTTCACAATGAGGTCCTCCATCCCAAGACTAGTCAAACTTTGTTCGGACCAGTAATTTTTTTTGTTTTTATTTAGAACTACCGTGGAACCTGTGCGATCAGACACCTCAGTTTTCTGACATCCTGTGACTTCCAACAAGAATTTCAAGTCACAAATATTTCTTTAACATTCTTTGTTTAAAAAACCTTGTGTATTCCGACACCCGTCACTTCCAACATCTGACACTGTATTACGGTCCCAATGTTGTAAATTACGCTTAATTAATCCTGTCTTATCCGACCCTTTGATCTGCTCCTTAATAAATTACCATCCTGCCATGTGTATCATTAAATATAAACCATTAACAAATTGACAGGCTTAACTCCCACATAAATTATGATTCTAACTAATTGATTGGCAGGTAATTAGAGGCTCATTAGTAAGGGTTAAAAGTATGTTTCCAGAGGGTGACAATACGCTTGTGCACATTCCAGACAGGAGATTGTACGATCGCACACAATTCACCTGTATTTTAGTGTTACGTCTGCGCTCACTACCTTTTCAATATACCTGCATAATTTACTACTTTTGCACACACTTAAAATTCTATACTTCAAGTGAACAGTATTTCCTACACTTATACCCGTATGATTTAGATTTAGATGCATTTAGATTTTGAAATCTACGTTCATGAAGCTGTGCATTCAGTTTGGCCAAACATAATAATAAAAGCATGTCAGCTTCACTTAGGGCAGACATGGTATCGGAAAATACAAAATCTTGGGTTAAGCAAAAAGTACAAGGATCCGGAATCCGATATTGGGAAGTGGCTTAAAACATTTTTTGGATTGAGCTATTTAGATTCGTCCAATGTGGCCGATTGTTTTGCGTTTGATATTTTGCTAGATGCTCCAGATGATGAAAAGGCAATGGAATTTGCAGATTACATCCTTAACACCTACGTTGACGATAACGTGAAATTCTCTAGGCGAATTTGAGCCGATCCAAATCTAGAAACCAAGAGAACGACGAATGGTTGTGAAAATTTCCACAGACAATTGGGAACTATGTTCTACCACAGTCATCCGAACATATTTAACTTTGTTGAAAAATGCAAATCTATCCAGACAAACAATCATCTGAAAATTTGTGGTTTCACCAGCGGAACTATAAACAGGAAAGAATACATCTGTATAATGGCTTACAAAAGCCTACCAGTATCCATGTAACTAGTACAAACTGTCTTAGTTTTTAACTTGAAAATAGTAATATTTTATGCATCAATGTTAAATAAAAATAAATAATGTATAATTTCTTTTTTTAAATATCCTGCTCGAAAATCCTACTTCCACCTCCCCATGGTGGGCAGGGGGCAACAGATATATTTTGTATATCTGGCTAACGGAAGAGGTAGTGTCACAAATGAAATAAGTTTAGATTAAACTAAAAATGTGTGCAAACGTTCATTTCTAAATGTGTGCAAACATAAATTCCAAAAATGTGCACAAACATGTTTCCACCTTCCAAAGATTATATATGTAATAATTAAAATTTAACAGTTACCTGTATTTAATTTCTCTTTTGGAAACCTGGGGATGACTACAACCATTATATGATATATTATGAAACTGTTCTAGGCTTGTGTACACAAATAAATTATTATTTGAATTTATTGATTGGCAGGTGATTAAAGACTCATTATTAAGGGTTAAAGTAAGTTTACCAAGAATATAATAATCAAAATTTTACAGATCACTGTTTTCACTTTCTTTGTAAAGGACATGGCTACAACTAACAATTATCTGATCAGAATATGAAATTGTACTAAATATAACAATTGTGTATAAATCAAATATTAAATGTATTTTCATCTACATTGTAGTTCCAATTATTTAAACCATTCTACATAATCAAACATACACAATTTCTTCTTTTGTTAAATTTGTGCAAATTTCTGTTAACTAAAAAGACTTGAGGCTCAGCACAGGCTCAGCTCAGTAAGAGCTGAGCCTGTGTCGCTCACCTTTCATTCTGCTTTGAGGAAACTTAATACAGAACCTTCCATAGGTGCTTCCCACCAAATGTCGGTTCATTTTGGCTAAGCAGTTTCAGAGAAGTTTTTAGAAATCAACCAATCTAAAGCAAGAATTGCCTGTGGCAGTCATGTTTGTTAATGGATTAAAACAAAATGAGCAATCTCTATAGAGGACCTTCCATAGATGCTTCTTACCAAATTTCATATCATTTGGCCAAGCGGTTTCAGAGGAAAAGCTGTTTTAGAAATCGACCAATAAGAAACAAAATTGCTTATGATGGCCATGTTTGTAAACGGATAAAAACGGAATGAAAAATTCCCATAGAGGACCTTCCATAGATGCTTCCTACCACGTTTCGGTCCATTTGGCCAAGCTGTTTCTGAGTAGAAGATTTTTAGAAATCGACCATTAAGAAACAAGAATTGCCTGTGGTGGCCATGTTTGTTAATGGATCGGGACAAAATGAGCAATCTTTATAGAGAACCTTCCATAGATGCTCCCTACCAAGTTTCAATTTATTTGGCCAAGCGGTTTCAGAGGAGAAGGTTTTTAGAAATTGACCAATTAGAAACAAGAATTGCCTATGGCAGCCATATTTTTTAATGGATCGGGACAAAATGAGCAATCTTTATAGAGGACCTTCCCAGGATGCTCCCTACCAAGTTTCGATTCATTTGGCCAGGCGGTTTCAGAGGAGAAGATTCTTCTAGAAATCAACCAATCAGAAATAAGAATGGCCTGTGGCGTCCATGTTTCTTAACGGATCGGGACGAAATGAGCAATCTTTACAAGAGGACCCGCCATAGATGATTCCTACCAAGTTTCGGTTCATTTGGCCAAGCAGTTTCAGAGGAGAAGATTTAAAAAAATCGTCCAATCAGAAACATGAATTGCCTATGGTGGCCATGTTTGTTGATGGATCGGGACAAAATGAGCAATCTTTAGAGAGGACCTTCCATAGATGCTTCCTACCAAGTTTCACTTCATTTGGCTGAGCGGTTTCAGAAGAGAAGATTAAAATGTGAAAAGTTAACGGACGACAGACGCCAAGTAATGGCAAAAGCTCAAATTGCCTTTGGCAAGGTGAATTAAAAACCTGAGTTTTCCGACATCCTGTATAATCCGACACATTGCTCTGGTCCCATGGTGTGTCAGATTAGACAGGTTCCACTGTAAAGACTCTTAAATTTGATAATAGGTGAAAACACTTGATATTTTGTCATACAATAGAAGATTTGAAGATTGTATAATTAATTACACCTTATATAAGAATGCTGGATTCTGATTGGTTAATAGCCGTGATATTTTCTACAAATTCAGGCGTTGCATTGTGAATTTGCAGAATTTTTATTTCATGTAGGTGTATTTGCATAAGATTTAACTTTTTTTCATGGTATTTGCAAAATCATATTTGCCGTTTTTACCCTTCACCGAGATGCTTGTAACAAAATTTGTAAAACGTTATCAGTTGTGCGTTTTATGCATAAACATCATTCGGTAGAATTAAACAGATACATCATGTTAGGTCCTGAAAACGACAAACAAAAGGTATTATTTATTTAGCCAGTGTTCTAAATAATATTCAGTGTAATTAAACAGATATATCATGCTTGGGAGGGGTATTTGCAAAAAATACCAGTCTTGAGACTAAATTTCCCTCGCCATTCGGCTTGGGAAATTTTTCGTCTCTCAACTGGTATTTTTTGAAAATACTCCTCCCAAACATGATATATCTGTATAATATACTATCATTGATTTGTTTTGCGAGAATGGATTTTTCAGAGCAATATCACGTCAAAGGCAAAACCTGACATGACCGAGATAAGAGATGTGATGAGTCCATTTCAAACAAAACATATCAACGATAGTATGTCTATCAAGTGTTTATCAGTGAAGTCAACATAATGTCACAGAATTACACATTAGAAATCAACAATAATATTTTATATTGCACTTGTCACTTGACAATGGATATTATTACATGTATGGTTTTATACAGTATAATAAAACCATATAATTGTTTTTTTGTGATAAATCGTCATATTGCACGGCAGAATTTCATATTGAACGATCTATTTAGCGGTGGGTGAAATCCCGGCAAAATTTTAAAATTTACTAGCCAAGCGTTTTCTACGTCCGTTGCAATGACGTCACACAAGCACAAACAGAAAGTGGCACAGAAGTTTTACAAATGCAAGCAGAATGCAAATATAAATATCGAATTAGTAATATAAATTTGTACACACTGAATGAGTAATATAAATTTTTCCAAGTATTTATGATATTATATGGATCAGGTCATGTGCTTTTGAATTTGAAAAAAAAACCAAACAATCCCTAAAAATTTATCCAGGTACACAAAAAAAAACTGGGAATGTTAAATGTAATAAAACAATTACAGCACTTCATTTTGTGCAATATGATGTGTTATGGAGCACTGAAAAGCAATATTGACCGTGGCCTTCGGCCTGGGTCAATATTGCTTATCAGTGCTCCATAACACATCATATCGTACTCAATGAAGTGCAATAATTGTATATTATCATGTGTAAAGATCACAGAGAAAATGTACAAATCATCTATAAAGTTCAACATTAACTGTATTTGAATGCAAACACTGTATTTCCTAAAGCTTCTGCAATACATAATAAATTTCCAAATAAATAAATAAATGCATACACAAATTAATAGAGAGAATGATAGACGTCTGGCAGTTACACAACCACAAGACTAGATCACATGGTATTTTTTTAAGTTACGCTTTTAATTTCTTTTCTATATATTCAATTTATTATCATAGAATTAGAAATATGATTTAAACTATTCCCTAAAACTTCCCTCCCAAGAATAATGTTAGATATGTATATATTATTACCACATTAAAAGTACATTTTATATTGTACAATTTATCAAATTTTAAAATGAAAAAGATTTTTTTATTCTTGCATAGAATAAAAGATAAAACAGTGGCTCTGGACAGCCCTTATCCATTCATCTGATTTATGCCCAGTGATGGAGGCCATCTTAGATTTATGTGCCCAATGATGGTGGCCATCTTAGATTTCTTTGCCCAATGCTGGTGATCATCTTAGATTTCTATAACCAATGATGGTGACCATTTAGATTTCTATGACCAATTATGATGGCCATCTTAGATTTCCATGACCAATGATGGAGGCCATCTTAGATATCTTAGATTTCTATACCACGTGATGATGACCATTTAGATTTTTATGCTCAGTGATGGAGGCCATCTTAGATTTCTATACCCAGTGATGGTGACCATTTAGATTTCTATGCCCGATGATGGTGGCCATCTTAGATTTCAATACCAAGTGATGGAGGTCATCTGAGATTTTTATTCAATGATGGAACAACTTTCAAAAGGGATTATTTAATTCAAATAAGCTACAAAGACGATGTGATCAAGACTTGTCTAATCAACACACAAACCTTGATAAGCTTATCGTACTTCCGGTTTGTTTTCCCTCTCCTTTCCTGTTTAATGTTATACATGTATAATAGAAGTTTCTAATACAGTACACGTTAAAAAGTGTGTTAAACAGTAAAACCTATGTATACTGGACATCAAATTGTTTGATATCATAAGAAATCAACAGTAAAACCTGTGTATACTGGACATCAAATTGTTTGATATCATAAGAAACCAACAGTAAAACCTGTGGATACTGGACATCAAATTGTTTGATATCATAAGAAATCAACAGTAAAACCTGTGTATACTGGACATCAAATTGTTTGATATCATAAGAAATCATTGTCTTCTCTTAAATATGAAATTTATATAGAAATATTTTTGTGTTGAAAGCCTTTTGACCCATGAATATTCATGCAGAATCTAAATACATATATGTCTTACAACACCTACCATTTCTATAGCTTATGTACTGTACATCTATAGTATCACTAGTCTAATCATATAGTAAACTAACCCATATACAATTATAACCTTTTGATGAGGTCAATACATAGAATATTGTCAGTTTTGAAGGTCGAGACAAACATTATACATGTACTAGTAATGCAGCAAGTCTTATCAGATTCACTGTGATACTAGTGATAATGTATGTCAAGACCTTCAAAACTGGGGTTATTGTTTTTATTGTAATGTCATAATGTGTTTGAAGTCACAGTGACCTATATTTTCTGTTTCAGTATCAGTGAGTTTATTGATACTGACAATATCATTCTGTAAGATGAAAGAAAAAATGTCAAAATTACAGATAAAAGTTTTTATCAACCTGATGAAAGTATATCGATAATGGACGAAGTATGAAGTCGATTATACTTTCATGGGTCGATAAAAACATGTATTGACCGATATAAAAAGGCTAGTATTGTTTCATTACAATATCATATTATTTAAAAGTCATTACACCATTCATATTTAGAAGAAAAAAAATACCATGGAAATATACATTAATTAAACAGCAGTAATGAGAAATAAAATAATAATAATATGAGATTCAACATTCTCCAAAAGTTCATTGAATTCCTTGTCGTTTAAAGTGGTAAATTGGCTGCCTTCACTTTCTGCTGCAATTTTTGTATATGTCACCAATGCATTTAACCAAGTAAAAATAAAATCAAAAACTAGCTATATTGTGAGTTGGATTTCATTATATATTTTGAGTAATCTAAGTTTTATAAATATTTATTTTTAGTAAGACTTCATTTATGCAAGTTTTATAATTATATCATGTAACATGAATGGACAAATCACAGCTCTTAAATATTATGATATTATAATTATACTTATTACAAAACAACATATATTTTTTTCCTATCAAAAATAATTTTTCTATTTAGCATACTTCCTATAGGTCTCATTATACAGTACATATATACTGGTATATACAATGACAAATTAACCTACTAAAATACTGCTGAAGTTGGCATTAAACACCAATCAATCAATCAAATTAACCCATGACATTAATGGTTTATATATCCTAGAGGAACACTGTTTATTTATATAAAGGGGCTGTCATGGTCGTGCTTGTGATCTTATGGTAATTGGATTTACAACTACCAGTGCAATAAGTGCCTATCACCACTAAGGTTGTGAGTTTGAATCCCACTCATGGTGAGGTGTACTCGATACAACATTAAGTGACAAAGTTTGTCAGTGACTTGTAACAGGTTGGTGGCTTTCTCCGAGTACTCCGGTTTCCTCCACTAATAAAGCTGACTGCCACGATATAACTGAAATATTGTAGAAAGTGGTGTTAAACATCATATTCCTAACCCTAACCCTATGTGTATATACATGTATGTGTGTAAATTTACCAGTACTTATTATTACAATACAATATCTAATGAAGTTAGATTCCTTATGAACATTGCTTAAATCCTAAATCCTACAAAACCACTGAATATACGTATATGTACTAAATGTGCTAACAAATACGAAATAATATTGTATAGTAATCACTCATGTTAACTAGGCAGTGTTAAGGTACTAGTACTCAATGTATATAACTAACAAATGTAAAGATTTCAATAAATAATGATAAAATGGAAAACAAAAAAATACAGAATACAAAAAAAAATCTGTGGGTTTCATTATAAAGTATATAATGACAATTTAACCCAGATTTTAATTAGTCTTTATTCAGTGACAACTTTATCCAATATTATCAACAGATTTGAAGATAAGTGTAAGGTAACATGTCAGTAAATTATGTAAAAATTAATAATCATAAAATTATTATGCAAAAATCAATAATCATAAAATTATTATGTAAAAATTACAAGTTATAAAATTATTATGTAAAAATTAATAATCATAAAATTATTAATCATAAAATTATTATGTAAAAATTACAAATCATAAAATTATTATGTAAAAATTAACAATCATAAAATTATTAATCATAAAATTATTATGTAAAAATTACTAAAATAAAATTGTTATTGTAAAAATTACTAAAATAAAATTATGTAAAAATTACTAATAATAAAATTATTATGTAAAAATTACAAATAATAAAAATTATTATGTAAAAATTACTAATAAGAAAATTATTATTTAAAAATCACTAATCATTAATTTATTATGTAAAAATTATTAATAATAAAATAAAATTATCATGTAAAAATTACTGATCATAAAATTATTACGGTATGTAAAAATAACGAAAATAATCAAATTAAATATGAATATCTCGAAGATTTCCTTGTCTTCTAAAAACCAGACACTCTATAGAACTATAACAACAGTATAATAAATAAACCAATACTTTACTTCTAAAAAAATGAAAAGGAGTGCTAATAAACCTGCATTATCATTCTAAAAGTTGCATGCATGCAAAACCCCGTTAAAAAAAGATAGGGAAACAGAAAAAGCTTTTGGTAAAAAAAAGCTTATTTAAATGCATTAAAAAATTATTAAAATATCTTTTTACCTACAGAATTTTAAAAACTGTCTTGCTAAACTTCTTTAACCATTACCATTACCATTCTGCAAACTTTTTTTTTTTAAATTAATCAACTCTATTTCATCTAATGATTGTCAAAAAGAAGCCAATATGTGGATATTTAAATAAAATTGCCATGATTTTGATGCTGGTTTCACACGGAAACCGGAAACCGTTGTCAATACATTTCATCTAAAACATTTACATTTGGAACGTTTAAGAAACCAACCTGTGCTCAGATATCAAGACATAAAAGTTTTGGACAAATGCCTGAAAAAAATGGATTGCATTCGCACGAAACTTTTATTGCATTTCGAACACGTTTCAGAAGTTGAATTGTTTCGAAAATGAAAATTGATATGTGAACAGGCAATGTGTTTTTGAAACAATTTAAATATGCTTTAAATGTATGTCTGAATTCATAACAAAAGTAACAATCTACTGTATAATAGCTATTTGTTTTTATATTTCTTTTTTAAAGGCTCAGTTGATGACAAGGAGTTGATCAATTGCATGATGTATACAACTGCATAATTTTTTTTACATACTTTGTCTCTTAGGATTATAATACTCATTATATATTCTATCAGAAATAATAGATTTTGACCCCCCCTCTCCCTGCCCACACGTCAACTGTATAATAAGACCTCTATCATGTTTTTTTCTAACTTCATTACATTCAATACATCTCCTTCTAAGTATGACTGAATATATGTAATATTAAGGATTATCTCTGTGACAGGCAAGGGCTGGTATAATTTTACCTGTGCAAAGCTAACAGAAAAAATGTACAAACCTTTGTAAGAGAATTGTTCTGAAACCATAAGGCTTATATATATATATATATATGAATCACATACAACATTAATAAAAATCCTGGAAAAAACGGATTGCGTTCACACGAAACATTTATTGCATTTCGAACACGTTTCAGAAGTTGAATCGTTCCGAAAATGAAAATTGACATGTGAACAGGCAATGTGTTTTTGAAAGCTAACAGAAAAAACGTACAAACCTTTGTAAGAGAATTATTCTGAAACCATAAGGTTTATATATATACAGTATATATGAATCACAAACAAGATAACATTAATAAGAATCCTAACAGAGCCATACTAATATAAAATATAAAGCCACCATAAATACATTATTTGTGAAAATACATGCAGAAAATATGCTGGATTATATTTCATCAAGAGTTTTATGTTTTTGAGAACTATAACTATTTAATAAAAAAAAATACCTGAAATCCACCCTATGCATTTTAAAACATTATTAAGAAAAAACTGGTGGAACGTGCTAAAGTGGGTCACGGGTCACTGTAATCGGGCGGCTGTATCGAGAAACAGACACGGTGTTGAAAAAACTGTTGATACTCATAAAATATTGATAAATGCAATACAATTTTATGCTTGTCTTCAAGAAATACGATAGACAAAACCATGTGTGAAGTTTTATGACGAAATATCTCCGATTTCTATGTAAATTTACAGGTTGAAGTGGGGAAACACCCACAGGTAATTTTAGCAATGTATTTTTATCTTGGACAAGAATAATGAGCATTCCGATTTAAAACACACTGACTCTGCATGGTAAAAAGATGCATGTAAAAGAAATCTATGTTATATTTATTCATTTGTTTGATTCTGGAATATTGTTGATCATTGATTTAAAAAAGAAAAAAGGGAAAAAGGGGGGGGGGGGGGGAGAGATGAATTTTATTTGTGAATTTTACAGTTAAATAAATGTTAAGTTTCGACAGCTTAAAGAGAAAAATAAAAATTTGTTGCGATTATAGCTTAAATCAGCGTTAAAAATTGAACAAATATCAGTGGTTTTGTAAATAGAAAATCTGAATTTATTATTTATTAATTTATTATAAATGATACAATTTTATATCCCTATGATGAAAATTTGAAATAAAAACACAGGACCGGACTTAAAGCCACAATAATAATCCAGGATTAGTTTTTTATTAAAAAAAATCCAGGACCCATGTATCCATGAATTTTTTTTTTAAAGTTAATAATATGAAATATTGACATCCACACTTGCCTTTTGTTTATATTTAAAAAAATTTCAAAAAGATTTGCAAAAAATAAAATTAAAAGGTCAAAACGAACTTCAGAATACTACAAATTATATAATAATAGGAAGGACACAGAAAGTCAGAATAAAAACAATATTTTTCTATTTTTCTACATGTTATTCAATGTTGTCAAATTACATGTCTTCACGTCTTTATTTCCATGATGTGGTGTCTGCTACGATTTTTGCATGAAAACCATGTTCGATTCGTCTTGACTCCCATTTGTTTTGTAGGGGGAGTCATGTTTTATTTATTTATGTATGCTGGTGTCCAACACAATTTCCATATCAGATGATGTTAGTCTAACAGTAACAGGGGCAGGTGTCACATACTTAGCAGGAAGTGCTAACCCTTCCGGAGCACATGAGTTCCCCCCCCCCCCCAGTTTTTAGTGGGATTCGTGTTGCTCGATCTTTAGCTTTCTGATTAAAGCTTTGTAGATTGTATTTTTGTCCTTTTTATTTTGGCCATTGAATTGTCTGTCCTTCTTCGATTTATGGCTTTTGATTACCCCTTTGGTATCTTCAAAATTCCCTTACATAGGACGACAGTCATTTCCTTTCTAGTTGTCCCTGGTAAACATATTTTAAGAGCCTCATTTCAAAATGAAATTTGAACACCAAACTTCAACACACATTTCATATGCTTGAACAATTCTATAGTATACACTTTAAATCCCACAAGTCACCATCTAACATTATAATATATAAAACATCAAAACCAATGATAATCAAACTTTTGCTGTAAATCTTACCTTTGTATATGGGCCTGTATTTTGTCAGGTGTCATTTCCTGTTCTATCACAGGATGCTTAGTTAAGTCACTGCTGTAATATTTACATTGATAATGTCATAATACATTTCTCTGACGTCACACTATTGTTCGGACAGTGGATTATTTTTAAGAATATTCAGTTAGCATGTATTCTCCATTACATATTTAATTCTTTACAAATGATCCTTTGGGTCAGGTGAGTTTAAAAAAAATTAGCCAATTAGAGGCCATGTAAGCAAACTTAGATTTAAAACTTCCATAAAAGTAATAACACTTCTGACAGACCTCCAAGAGAACATTTCTGACAGCTGTTCTGGGGAAGAAGTCAACAATGTCTCAGCCAATCTCAACTATTGCCTGAGGGGAACAATTAACCCACTATTACCCAAATACAAAAAAAAAGTATCCAGTCAATAAGTGTTTTATTATACAGAACAGCATAAGAGACTATAACACATTAGAGAGACACAGAACCTGCTCACCATGTTGCAGGTTTCAGGATACTAGTTTAGCATAGGAAAAATCCAGAAAATTTTGAATGTCCATTACCGTGTTTCCTCCAATGAATTACGAGGACTAAAAATTCAGCAATATAATATCTTGTCTCTGGAGAATGGCAATGGAGAGGTAAATAGTCTTTTGGATTATTCACTGGTGAATATTTCATTACATAATTTATCAGTAAATAGAATATATATGAACATGTCTTTTTAATAGGATAACTTATACTGAGATATAATAAATATTTCATAAGGTGTATATTTGGTCCAGAATGATACACGGCTAAAATAGTAAAAAAAAACTCTGGAATAATGTCCCCTATGTAAAAACAATATCTTCTACTTTCATTTACCTATGCAAGACAATATTTTCTAGTATTTCTAAAGCAGGATGTAAACTACTGATTCCAGTCTTTTGACTAATAATAAAATCTACAATCTGTAAAATAACAAATATGAATCATATCCCCGTATTTTTCCCTAGAATAGTCATTACCTCATAGTTCTATTTTGATTTGATATCACATTGAAATCAAAATAATTTCACTAACGTACTGTATATACAACATAATTTATTAACATTATCATCAGTGCAAATATTAAATTTGTATCAATATTCTTTTTAATTGGTCATAATTTTAAACATGATCTAGATTTCCAGTGACCTGCGACATGTTGGTAGCTTTCTCCGGTTTCCTCCACCAATATAACTGACAGCCATAATATAACTGAAATATTGTTGAAAGTGGCTTTAAACACCATAACCCAAATCAAGCCAAATGGAAGTCTTTGTCATCTTGGTGTTTTGAAGCTTAAACTGACCTAGAGGAATGGTTCATTTTGTGGTTTAGTGATATTGTCCTAAATTAATGCTAATCTTTATTATTTCAATACCTCATCACGGGTGATGAATTTTGCATATAAAGGGCAAGTAACCAGACAAAGTTTTCAATACAATTGTGATTTATGTCGATTTTAGGAATGTCCAGATTTATTGTAGAGGTTATTGTGGTTTTTAATAATAATAATATTAATTGACAATATAACTATTTGTCCTTTTTATTTATTAAATAAAGGATTTTGATGTGAATTGTGAATGTAATATATACCCAACCAAACAGATGGTCCTTTCAAATGGGTTGTATTCCACAGTGGAGAAATAAAGTCTTATTTCTATAATATAATATTTCTACATCATATTCATATGGGCCGTCGTGGTCGTGATCACATGGTAGTTGTGAGTTCGAATCCTGCTCAGGCGTACTCAATACAACATTATGTGATAAAGTTTGTCAGTCACTTGCAGCAGGTCTGTGGTTTTCTCCAGATACTCTGGTTTCCTCCATCAATAAAACTGACCACCACGATATAACTGAAATATTGTTTAAAGTGGTGTTAAACACCATACTCGTAACCCTATAAACTATCAATTCTTATGATACTTTGCTAACAGAAGATAATGGAAGACAAACCCTTTTAGTAAAATCCTGTTCTAATATATCCCACTCTACAACACCATGTTCCATCAAGGCTAGGAAAGACTTAAGTTGGTATGACATCGGCTCTCCAGGACTGAAATGATTTAGATAATTACATCAAAGAAAAAAAAAAGCAATGTATCCACTAAAATTCTTTGAAAAAAATAAGGTAGATATGTAGGCAAAACTTTAAAAAAAAATGTTGTTTACCAAGGACTGGACATGAGTCTGAAATTAACAGTTCTTGTAACATAAATGCATTCTTTTCCTTTGATCTTGTTATGGTTTATATACCAGAATGTAAGCAACAGCTAAGAACTATGAAATAATACACGCAGATATGAGATATTGCACACTTTGAAATCTGGGCTGTAGTTTCATTACTCTCAGAGAGCTGTGAAATAATCAACGAACTAGATGTGATATTGCATGGCTTCATGTTACATATCATATATACCACGTTTTCCGAGTTAAACGGTTCAACAATCTCATGCTTCACATTCGATTGCTTAACCGTTTAACTTGGAAAACCGTGGTATAAATATTACTTATCCAAAAATGGCAATAAAACTTTAATAGGATAGGTACTAAAAATTAGTGTTAGTAGAGTTAGCGGAAACACAGCCATTTTTTTGTCCGTAGTCAAATAAAACCTGTCAAGACTAAATAGCCTATAGAACATTTTTTGTCCTCAAGATGGGATAAGATCAGACTTTTTGAAATTTGTCGGACTGTCGGACCAAGCGGGCAGAAAATCACAAGGACTGGCAATACTGCCAAGTATGCTGGTCCGGGTGTCCGAAAAAATTTTTGGTTGTGTATTTTGTTTTGCACCGGAAATCGGAAATGCAACTGGTATGCTGGAACGATCACGGTCAAGTTCGGGTCAACTCGGAATTAGATTCTGCTTCAAATGACATTTACTTCTTAAACATGCAACTGTTTCCATGGTAATTCTATTAATCATTGTATTTTTATAGTTTAAACTGGCTGTGATGCATCAATGCAACCATTTCGTGTGTTTATATTTGAAAACATGGCGGGTCAGGTTTTTATTGTTCCCATCACCAATTCCGTTTAAATTTTAGAATTTTGTAAATTCCGGTCCTGCACAATTTCAGTAGGTCCTGCAGAATTTTTTTTTCAAAAAGTCTGTAAGATAGATTAAATTTTGAAATTGGGCTTGTTTGACCTACATATGTTTTCTGTATAATTAATAATCAATTTTGACATATCTCAGTCTTTTGACTATGAGCATACCTGATGAAGTTTATTCAAGAAATGTTTTGTGCCCACTAAATTTGATATCTACGTTTTTATCACTGAGTACCATAATATAAGCACCAGACTTACATTGAGTTATCTTACATTGAGTTATAGTCCATTTAATTCAACTCCACATGAATTTGCAACATTGGATACAATAAAAATAATAGATCAATGTCCAAAAGACAAGAATTCACCCATTTTTGCTTTTATTAAAATTCCATTAAACTTTTATTTATGCTTTTAAAAATGTTTCATTTAAATAATCAATCGGAAATGTCATAACTGCAAATCAATTTTAGAGTGGGTGAGTAATTGTTGTTTAACGCCAAGTGATCAGTTTTTAATCTATATCATAGCGAGAACAATTAACATTTTGAAGAGATGATGATGTTCGCTTTGTATTAGACTAACACATTAACTGGATTTTCATAGTGCAAGCTCACTGAAAAACAACAGTCCACAGAGACATTTCTCTCCACTTGGATACATTATCCTGTATCCGAGCACACCACTCTTTGTTTTTAACCCCTTAATGCTGCATGCTTCGAAGAGAAGCAGAAGCAACAAGAAATACTAATTGAATAGTCTTTGGTAGGATAGACCCAGGCTTGAACCCTTAATCAACTGCACTCAAGATAAGCACCATAACCAATAATCCACCGATGCATTTCCAATTTTCAGGCAGCTGCAGTTCAATTGGAATTAATTATGAATTGAAACAAATCAATAATTTCTATCTTAAGTAACCGTGGCCATCTTGAATGGAGGGCAGTGCTGTCAGATACAAACTTGAAAGGAGAGCACTCTATGACCATTCCCACCAAGATTGGTTTGAGTTGGTTCATTAGTTTCAGAGTAGAATATTTTAATTTGAAAAGTTTACGACAGACAACAACAATGACAGATATGTTTTACTAATGGTACAAAAGGAATAGTCGTCATGCTTATCTGGATACAAATTTACACCTCATTGGTTAAAGAATACTGTTTAATAATAATATTGATAGATGATTGGTTGCCTAACCAATAGACCATTGTATCACAGGTAACTATCTATACAAATAATAATCAAAACATTTAAAGATTTTCAAGATATCAAACAAAAAGAAAATAGCACATAGAAATAGATATGTGCAATATTTTATGCCCCTGACGATTTTCGATAGTGGCATATAATAAGGGTTACTTACTTTTTTCCCTCAATGATACACTGTATGATTAACATGTGTCCCTGTTTGTTGATAAACTCATGTGCAAATGTCATGTCAGTGGCCAACTTGACCAATTGTTTTAAAGATTCAATTCTTTCTTCCTGTTTACCATCCTTTAAACTATGATACAAATCCTTAGCTGTCTTTTCCTACATTATGAAAAATATAATGAAAGGAAGAATTCATTTATTAAACCACAACATGTCCCATAAGTATAAAACCTGTCTAAACAAAACCTCCTTAGGACCAGCTTTTTGTGTTTGGTATAGACAGGTTAAATTAACAAAGATTTCCTACATTGGGATTTTCTTTCAAGTTAAATTAACAAAGATTTTCTACATTGGGATTTTCTTTCAAGTTAAATTAACAAAGATTTTCTACATTGGGATTTTCTTTCAGGTTAAATTAACAAAGATTTCCTACATTGGGATTTTCTTTCAGGTTAAATTAACAAATATTTCCTATATTGGGATTTTCTTTCAGGTTAAATTAACAAAGATTTCCTACATTGGGATTTTCTTTCAAGTTAAATAAACAAAGATTTCCTACATTGGGATTTTCTTTCAAGTTCGTTTTATACAGAATTCAGGTTTATTAAGGGTTCGCCTTAGACAGGTTGCATTGAATATTTATATGACTTTGAAGTTGTGAAACATCATACTAAAATTGCTTTATACAGGTAACTTAGAGAAATTATTATTTTGAATTAATGAATGAAGCTGATACAGTGATGTAATTTATATTTCAAAGTTGTTCAATACATGTAAAACTAGAGGCTCAGCCCACTGAGCCTGTATCGCTCACCTGACAATAGAATGATACTGAAGCAAATTTCAAAGGGAGATAATCATTACCTTAAAAAACAGCAGCCATCTTGAATGGAGGGTGGGGCTGTAGGACACAATTTTAAAAGGGACACACCTAGGGACCATCTATGCCAAGTTTGGCTCCATTTGGCCAAGCTGTTTCAGAGGAGAAGATTTTTTTAACATTAGCCAATCAGAAAAAAGAATTATTCTTGGCGGCCATGTTTATAGGCCAAATGGAACGAAATGGAGAAACTTTATAGAGGACCTTACATAGATGCTTACTGCCAAGTTTGGTTCCATTTGGCCAAGTTGTTTCAGAGGAGAAGATTAAAATATGAAAAAGTTAACGGACGGACGACGGACGCCAAGTGATGGCAATACCTCACATGGCCCTTTGGGTCAGGTGAGCTAAAAAATGATGAAAAAAGGGGAATAACTCCTAGACGGGTAATCAGATTTACTTCAAAATTGCAGGGCATGTAGATCTTGACAAGCTGAACATGTTTTCAGTTTACACTCAACATCTATCTCTTATAGTTTTTGAAATAAAGGATGAAAAGTATTAACATTTTTAAAATTTGATGAAAAAAGGGCAATAACTTCAAGATGGGTAATCAGATTTACTTTAAAATTGTAGGCTAGGTTGATCTTGACCTGCTGAACATGTTTGCTGTTTAAACTTAACATCTATCTCTTATAGTTTTTGAAATAAAGGACAAAAGGTATTAACATTTTGAAAATTTGACGAAAAAAAAGGGCAATAACTCCAAATTGGGTACCCAAATTAACTTCAAAATTACAGGGTAGGTAGATCTTAATATGCTGCACATGTTTGCAATTTAAACTTAACCTTTATCTCTAATAGTTTTTGAAATATCAGACATAAATGTTTAAATTAAAAAAATAAAAAATAAAAAAGGGCAATAACTCCTAGACGGGTAATCAGATTTACTTCAAAATTGCAGGGCATGTAGATCTTGACATGCTGCACATGTTTGCTGTTTAAACTTAACGTCTATCTCTTATAGTTTTTGAAATAAAAAACGAAAAGTATTAAAATTTTGAAAATTTGATGAAAAAAGGGCAATAACTCCAAGATAGGTAATCAGAGTTTCTTCAAAATTTGAGGGTAGTTAGATCTTCCTGTGCTGATCATTTTTACCCATGTCAGATTTCTGATATTATTAACAGTTTTTGAGTTGTTACCAAAAACGTGCAATTTTACCCTATGTTCTATTTTTAGTAACAGCGGCCATGTTTGTTGGCCGAATGGAATTAAATGAAGAAGTTGTATAGAGGATCTTACATAGATGCTTCCTGCCAAGTTTGGCTCCATTTGGCCAAGCAGTTTCAGAGGAGAAGATTTTTTTAACATTAGCCAATCAGAAACAAGAATTGCCCTTGGCGGCCATATTTGTTGGCGGAATGGGACGAAATGAAGAAACTTTATAGAGGACCTTATATAGATGCTTTCTGCCAAGTTTGGTTCCATTTGGTCCAGTTGTTTCAGAGGAGTAGATTAAAATATGAAAAGTTAACGGACGGACGACGGACGCCAAGTGATGGCAATACCTCACATGACCCTTTGGGTCAGGTGAGCTAAAAATCTATTATGGAAGAGTCATTAAGTATAAAATTCTATATCCTGAAAAGAATCAAAATATTATTAAAAAATCAATTTGCAAAGAAAAAGCAATCCACTTATTTCATCAAATTTATACATTTTCAAAGCTGTTTTATGGTCTCTCTCAACATGTATTATTCATTAATGAGATTGTGTTGATTGCCATTATAACTATATTTCATGATGTACATACTATATACAGTAAATGCATCGATGGTGTAATGGTTCGCGTGCTTGCCTCAAGTGAAGTAGATCGTGTGTTCGAGCCCCGATCAGGTCAAATCAAAGACTATAAAAGTGGTATATGTTGCTTCTCCACTAAGCACGCAGTATAAAGAAGAAAGAGCAAAAACTGGTTGGTTCAGAATCAGGATAATGTGTCCGAATGGGGTGACATGTCTATCCGCAGACAGTTGTTTCAGTCAGCTAGCACTAAAAAAAAATCCAACTAAGCGTGTTGATCTAGTACAAAGCTGACATCATCATCTTATCGAATGTAACTTGTTTTCTCTGAGTTGGCACTAAACAAAAATCACTCACTCACTACCAGTACAGCTGTCCCCCTTTTATAATGAAAAAGTGGCCTTATAAAAGGGGTGTCCTCTCATGGGGGGACAAATTAGTAATATTTCAGTGCATCTGAAATCTGGCCATCAGATGGGTGGTCTTTTGCGGGAGTGACTTATAAGAGGAGGACTACCGTTCATCAAGTAGTTACTCTGAGGGTAGACCTCTACTCTACTAACTCAACATATATGGTTTGGTTTATGGTGTTTAACACCACTTTCAACAATATTTCAGTTATATCATAGCGGTCAGTTTTATTGGTGGAGGAAACCGGAGCACCCAAAGAAAACCACAGACCTGTCGCAGGTCACTGACAAACTTTATCACATAATGTTGCATAGAGTGCACCTCGCCTGAACAGGAGTCGAACACACAACGTTAGAGGTGATAGGCACTGATTGCATAGGTAGTTATACATCCAACTATTATACGATCCCGACCATGATGGCACCTCTCAAAATATATGAAAATTAAAGATCAGAGTAAAAAATTTTAATATTTTGACTTACTGGTGACCATGTTAACAGTAAAACATTTCCATTCTGTAGCTCTGAACGATTCTGAAACAAAAAATCTTACATAAAAGTTATGTGTTTACAATAAAAAGTTATATGTTTATCATAAAAAACAACTTTGCAGCTGCAGTGTTCTCGCTATCCCGTTTTTACAGGGCGCAGCGCCCGCCCTTGTCCGAGTGACGCCCTGCCCTTTTTCTCTATTTGTAGCAGCGCCCTGCCCTTTGCATCTTCGCTAGCCAAGGGTTACGATTCGGGTCCCCCTTCTCTCCACCCTTGGCGGATCTAGAATACATTTTGAAATTCGCGCGCAATGCCACCTGGTGGTTTATCGAAGTTGCGCCCCTTAGCTAGTCGTCATCGCCAGCCAATCAGAATCGTTTTGTTATACGTATGTTGGAGAGTTGAAAATGGCAGCGCCCAGTGAAGAAAAACTTATTTGTGATAAATTTAATTTGGAAGCACTTACTGTCAACCAAGTGAAAGCTTCAAAGCTTTGGCAGACGGGAAAGATGTTTTCATTGGAACCAAAACGGGAAGTGGCAAATCGTTGTCATATGAGAGCATTCCGGTGCCATTTTTGTTTACATTTCGCGGATAACATGTACTCCGTGTAAAACGTCTTCTGATTGGATACGTGTACTGGTAGCCGTAACCAATGAAATATTAAAGAGTGAATCCTCAAAATGTATTCTAGATCTGCCAAGGGTGGAGAGAAGGCGGACCCGAATCGTAACCCTTGGCTAGCGAAGATGTGCCCTTTGTGACTAACGTGGATGTCTTTTTCCATACCTGTTGCTAGTTCATAATAATAGATTTTTCATATTAAATGCGTAAAGTCACGATTAGCGTTATTGTGTAAGACCGCCATATTTTTTTACAGGTAAGTTGTTTACGTGATGATTTATTATTGTTGTTTTGGTTTATTTGGTTTTATTTCTTATTTATATTAAATATTTAAAATTGCTTACTATAGAAAATACCGTTTGAAAATTATTGAATTATGAAGTACTGGTTCCCAGCATATATTTCTGTCAACATTCGTTTAACGTGCGGTAACAGATCAAGGTAAACACATGCTGATTGTGTGATTAGGCTATTCATAGCTTTCGGCGAGTGATTGAAATCGAATTTTAACGTTTTGTCTGGAAATTTCATTCTTCTAATCATAATGATTAATTCTAATTACGATGATAATTAAGATTACAATAGCTGTTGAAAGAAAGTAAAAAACTCGATCATTTAATATAATTTTTTTTTTTTTATTTCACCCACAAAGGACGGAAATATTTAAAGGGATATTAAAGCTCGTTTTAACATATATTTTTTCAACTCGTGACGAAGGTTGTTTCTTTTCAATTTAATTGTAAAAACAATCCAAAAATACTTTGCAGTATGCATTTCCACAGTGTTTGGATGGAGATTATATTAAAATGAATGTCTTTGAATAAAGTTACCTATAGTTATACTAATATGTAAAAAAAAAGTTTGAAGTATAACTATATTACAGTTGTGGAAATATGCAATTGTAAGAAGTAGAGATAGAAAATACATAATTAAATAATAAAAAAACATTACTTATTGACTTCTATTTACTGAAGAGAAGTGCTCTTTTCAAGTCAATCTTTGCACATTAAAGTGCCCTTTTTCAGCCAACGTTTATGCATAAAAGTGATCTTTTCAGAAGTAGCACCCTGCCCTTTTGAAATC
Source organism: Bathymodiolus brooksi (assembly GCA_963680875.1). Classification (NCBI taxonomy): domain Eukaryota; kingdom Metazoa; phylum Mollusca; class Bivalvia; order Mytilida; family Modiolidae; genus Bathymodiolus; species Bathymodiolus brooksi. Next base: position 55,409,845 of record OY804578.1, on the reverse strand, counting down.
CTAGCTAGAACACTGAGCTGTATTTAGTGAATTGCCAGAATCATGTGATAAAAGCACTGTTTACTTTAAGCAATGCCAAAGTGCAGGGCTTTCAATATTTTTCAAGTTTACCAGTACTTCACTATTTACAGGTGGTACTCTTTATTAAAATTGGAACAATTTTCATGAATATCTTATACAACACTCTTCAAAATCAGGAGGTACCAAAGATCATTTTAGGCAGGTAAAAGTACCTAGAACTGCCCCTTATTGAAAGGCCTGTAAGTGTAAAGTTGGATTGTCTTTCATGTTCATTAACATCCATATCCTTTCTTAGTAATTGGTATGCTATCAAGCACACTAAGTGATAGGTGCTTATATCAAACACTGGATGTCAATAGATTTTAAGTGCATTACTAAAGAATTTTTTTAAACAAAGATACAACAAACATCTAATTAGTTCCCAAAAACTTTTAAACTATTTGGATTTCAAATATTTTGGCTTTGAGCGTACCCGATGAAGGTTATTCCAGAAACGTGCCATGCCCACCCACTAAATTAGATATCTACGTTTTTATTTTTAATTTGATTGCTATCTTTTGTCAGTTTCCCCAATAATATTCATACTCAGTCATCAATTCTTATCAGGCATAAAACGAATTAGTGTTTTCTTCCTGCTATAGATATAAAATAAACAAGTTATGATTATAATCTAACGATTATGAAGTCTCCCAAACCGGCCACTGACAACCGGTTTAAAAAATAAATTAAAAGCTACCTTTGAAATCGAACAATGTTGAATTTTTGCGGTATTGTGGCGACCATTTTGAAAATGGAGACCGGTAGAAATTTTCCGATGTCGGGAATCAATTCAGGACGTTGAAATCGAACAATGTTGAATTTGTGTGGTATTGTGGTGGTCATTTTGAAAATGGCGACCGGTAGAAATTTTCGATGTCAGGAATCAATCGGGGACATCATAATCTACCCACATATGAAATGTCGTTGAAATCGGACAATGTTGAATTTGTGCGGTATTGTGGTGGCCATTTTGAAAATGGCGACCGGTAGAAATTTTTCAATGTCAGGACATCATTATCTACCCACATATCAAATTTTGATGATATCGGATAATGTTGAATTTTTGAGGTATTGTGGTGGCCATTTTCAAAATGGCGACCGTTAGAAATTTTTCAATGTTGGGAATCAATATCTACCCACATATCAAATTTTGATGATATCGGACAAAGTTGAATTTTGGCGGTATTGTGGTGGCCATTTTGAAAATGGCGACCGGTAGAAATTTTTCAATGTCGGGACATCATTTTCTACCACCCATGTTTTATGCCGTGTTTTGGCAGCCATTTTGAAAATGGCAGACATCTCGAAAACTTTGAAAATGCAGAATTGCTCCTCTAATGGTGACCTATCACTATGTCAAATTTTATGTCTCTATCATTATTCATTTAGAAGTTATCAACATTAATGTACGAAATTTCAACTTTCCCATAGGATTCTATAGTAACCACCACCCCCTTTGAACCCCTCAAAATATGATTTTGACCCCCTTTACCACAAAGCTGAAAACTTTAGGACCAACTAGAAACATATATCTATAACTCCACCAAGTTTCATGAAATTCTATCCAGTAGTTCCTGAGATCTGCCGTGGACAAGTTCATGGTCCACGGAAAGAAAGGAGAAAGAAGAAGAAGAAGAATAATAATAATAATAATAAGAAACGGAGCAAAAACAATAAGTCTCCCAAAATTTGTTTGGGAGACTTCATAACATTTTACCCTTTCTGTGATGTAAACTTGTCTGTTAGGTTCAGTAAACTGTAATGCATAATCAGAAGGATTTGACAACTTCCATCTGTAAAATACAAGTGAAAAAGGAACTTATTGTTATTTTTGCACATCAGTTGTTATAACAGGTTGGTTATTTTATGGTGTTTAACGCCAATTTCAACGATATTTCAGTTATATCACGGCAGTCAGTTTTATTGGTGGAGGAAACCAGAGAACCTGGAGAACACCACCGACCTGTCTCAAGCAATTAAGAAACCTTAACACATAATGTTGTATCGAGTTGTTATAACAAAATATTTTCATACATTTATGAGTATTTAAAACCTGTGTTCTAGCTAGGATATTTTTTACCTGGTTTTACCTGGTGTAGAGGTCATAAATTTGGGCTAGTTAGCCCCTGCGACCTTCTTGATATGAAAATAAAGGGGTGCAATGGAAAGTCACCATAACATGTGTTATTTTATGAACTTGACATTAATTACTTAGGTGTTTTTTTGTTTAATTAACCATTCTGTAATAGAACATTGTAAACTAATAATGAAGAGGAACACATGTATCAGGGTGCTCAGAGGGGACAGAAGGGCACTGGATTTTTGAGGTCAGAGTGCTACCTCCTTCATTTCCTTCTAGCCAGGACACTGAAAATCATTTCATCAATATTACAGTTGCTGTATATTGTGGTAGTCAGTTTTTATTGGTGATTAAAAATAGAGAACCTGGGAGAAAACCACCAACCTGACACAAGTCACTGATAAAACTTTGTGACATAAAATTGATTCAAGTACATGTCATACTGAGCAGGATTTAAACTAACAACTTCAGTGTTGATACTCAAAATGTAAATCCAACTACCATACAATCACGACCAGGTGTGTTGAAGTTCCATATCAAAAACATATTTGTGAATTTCAGAATGCACATTTTTCAACATATCAGTCTGGTTAGCTGCTGCAAATGGTTTTAATGTGGTTCTTTATAGCTCGTTTTATTATATTAAATTGTTTACTTACTCTCTAGCAATATCTTGTATAATGGCTGCTAATGGTCTATCCTGAAATATGCCAAATTCTATGTGATGACCCAAACTGATATTTATTAACAACTATACATGTCACATAATCTGTTACTTGTAACTTAAAAACTTGTTTTTAATAGTGAAAAAATAGGAATCTAATGTACATGTTTCTAAGAACACCTTGTCACAAAGAGAACCACATCAGTGGTGTAATGGTTAGCGTGCTCGCTTCAAGCGCTGTAAATAGTACATTCAAGACATGTCGGGTCACAACAAAGATTATTAAATTGATATTTGTTGTTTCTCTGCTAAGCATGCAGCATTAAGCCGAAGCTTAAAGACAGTGTATCTGTGTCGCAAATGACCACAGATTTGTTGCATATGTCGTAATCACAATCCAGTCCTTTCCTCATTCATGACTTATCACCGGGTTTGTAACAAGAGTAACACAATGGGTGCCACATGTGGAGCAGGAACTGCCTACCCTTCCAGAGGACCTGAGTTCACCCCCACTTTTAAGTGGGATTTGTGATACTCGATCTTTAGTTTTCTGTGTGGTGTTTTGTAGATCGTTGTTTGTCCTTCGATTTACGGCTTCTGGTTATCAACTGATATCTTCAAACTTTGCTTACAGTTACGACAAAAAAAATCATAACTGATACATAGTTGTACTAACAAATTAATATCAATTAGTCATAAACATCTCAAGAAATCAATGGTCTTTGAATAAATAGGTCATCAATTTGTTGGAATCAAATATTCAATATCAAACATAAGGATAATATGGAATAAAAAATGCAAGGGACTGTGTCATTCTCCAAACATGAGGCACTCATTAATGCCCAGAATAAAGGGGTGACCGAATAAAGATTAGTTATGTCCTGCATATCATGTGTATGTCTCTTTCAGAGGAATTGTTTCTAGCAGCGAAGGGGAAACCAAGTCATATTTCTGTACTCAAGAGGAAAGTCATTGACAAACTTGAAGTTGTATGAGGTACATCTACACCCTTGTCAAACTACCTGTCATGTAACACTAACAGCTCTTAAAATAAAAATAAGAAAAAGGTGAACCAATCAATAAAAGCTGGTGGTGTTTTTCTTGGAATGAAGCCCATCCTTTATTGGGGGAGGGGGGGGGGGGGAACAGCATTGATCATAAATGGTCAGAACTGAGAATTATCAAAATTTGGGTTTAAATGAACAAATGTCATGACTATATTATATAGTATATATCAAGAAAACATGTATTGTAACTATTAGATGTAGTTTTAATCATCAATTGTGATGTTATAAGTGCCATTAAAATAATATAAGGCTCTGCAATAATGTCTTTTAGTGCATTTATTTTCAGATACTTTGTTTTTTGTATTTTAGAACAAACCTGGTCTATTCCTCTCAGCAGTGGCAATTTATTATCAGTTGTAATTGCTATCTTTTTAACGTTTTCTGCCATACTTTTTGTGCTTGTGGTGGAGGCCCTGTGACAAAGTGGAGTCTTGGTCGGTTTGGTATTTGTTACAGTTGCCATTCTATCTTCTTCCAGGGGATTATGTTCTTCCTCATTTCAGCTTCCGTCAGGGGATGTGAAAGAGGAAGGGGATGGAATCAGCAAATAATGATGCTAGAAAATGGCCGTTTTATCATTCGATGTATCTCGGGATTTTATAATAAGTAAGGAAATTCTCGTCTAGTTCTCGTATATCGAGAAACTTTTCATTGGATAATTTTTTGACGTATTTGAATTGTATATGCAAATTTAGAATCGACCAAAATAAGTCGGAAAATACCGAAGTATAATTGTAATATACGGTAAATATCGAAGGAAATTCGGCAATATATTTACACTCATGTTTATAACAAAGTGGGCGTTGATTATGCAAATTGTATAGATCAACAATTCTGGTATTCCAGTATTGTAAATGCACGATACTGGTACACCCAGTATTGTATATGTACGATACTGGTATTACCAGTATTGTAACATTACAATACTGGTATTTCTAGTATTGTACAGTGTTACAATATTGGTATTTCCAGTATTGTGAATATTATAATACTGGTAATACCAGTATTGTAAATATTACAATACTGGTAATACCAGTATCGCGGCCGGCTTCTTCATATTATCCATAAGAACATAAGAAAAAGTTATTGTTTAATATTGATAACAATTTCAAAATATAACAATTAAATGCAAAAAGTTGAATTAACAATAATTATTGGCGGAAAATGCTTTTTAAGGAATTTAAATAAAGGGAGAAAATCATAGTACTGTATAGTATTATAAAATTACTACTGAAAAAGTTTTTGTAAAAATAAAATTGAACCAATAGTGATTAACAGAGGAGGCGCGACGCTTTGCACACGACACGCACATAGCAAGTATAATATCGATAACCGGAAGTTTACTAAAGCAGTTAAATCCATACAAGGCACCAGGACCTGATAACACATCACCTAGGATTCTAAAAGAACTAGCTACAGATATTTCACCACTACTGCAGCTTATATTCCAGAAATCACTAGACACTGGTGTAGTCCCGGATGACTGGCGCATTGCAAACGTCTCGTCTGTATACAAAAAAGGTCAAAAGACGTTAGCTGAAAACTACAGACCAATATCCTTAACATCAGTCTGTTGTAAAACTATGGAGCATATATTGGCCAGTAAAATCATGAAACATGGAGAAGAAAATAATATCCTGTATCCGCTACAACATGGATTTCGAAAGGGCCATTCCTGTGAAACGCAACTCATTGAATTCGTGGATGACATCTCCAAGAACTTACAAGAAGGCCAACAAACAGATATCCTCATACTGGACTTTGCTAAGGCTTTTGACAAAGTAAATCATAGCCTACTCATACACAAACTGCAGCATTATGGTATCATAGGAAAATCAGTCAGGTGGATACAAAACTGGCTTGCAAACAGAAAACAATCTGTAGTAATTGATGGATCTACCTCTGACGCAGTCAGTGTGGACTCAGGAGTTCCCCAAGGCTCCGTCCTAGGTCCAGGGCTCTTCCTCTACTACATAAACGACCTCCAATCAAGACTAACATCAACAGTAAGACTCTTTGCCGACGACACAATAGCGTACCTGACAATATCCAATAACAACGATGCTGAAACCCTACAAAAAGATCTAGATAAGCTGGGACATTGGGAAAATGAATGGTGCATGAAATTCCACCCTGATAAATGCACAGTACTCAGAGTAACCAACAAAAAGAAAATAATTGATGCCAAATACCAACTCCACGGGCATACGCTAGAGTCAGTTACATCCGCCAAATATTTAGGCCTCACGTTCACAAACAAATTACAATGGGACCAGCACATAACTTGTATTACCAGCAAAGCAAATAAAACTCTTGGCTTTCTGCGTAGAAACCTGAAAATCCCATCTATCAGGATAAAAGAACAAGCATATTTCACTCTTGCACGCCCACTAGTGGAATATGCTAGTACAGTCTGGGACCCATATACACAAGCTGATATAAACAAGGTGGAGGCAGTGCAGAGAAGAGCGGCTAGATATGTAGCAAACAATCACAGAAATAGATCTAGTGTAAGTAACATCATACAAAGACTAAAATGGAAACCACTTGCAGACAGAAGAAAGGACGCTAGACTTGTGATGCTATATAAAATCGATAGAGAACTTGTAGCCATCAACAAGGAAAACAGGCTAATTCCAACAGGCCGAAAAACCAGAAAATCACACAACAGGTCATTCCAGATACCATCCTCCCGTATTGACACCAGGAAAATGTCATTCTTTCCAAGAACGGTACGAGACTGGAACCTACTAGCTCCAGACATTGTTGAATTGGACACACCTGAGGCCTTTAAGGCAAGGATCGTGTCCCTATAGTCCAGACAGTGACAACTGTATATAGTTTTAATTGTAAATTCAATTTGGTTATTATTACTTAATATTATCATCTACTTGGAAACTTATTTAAACTTTGGCTTCACTATTCATTGGGCATGCCGCACAAAAATCAAAATTGCATAATCTTCAATATGATGAAGGAGGCAATCATATGGCAGAAACAGAAACAGAAACAGTGTAAAAATGGACGTTGAAGTGAAAACATCTCGTAGCGACTGGTTAAATTGTGATTAACACAGTTTGTCTATAAGCTTATACACGCCGGGTATTCGGACACTTGGAACCGGATCGAACACTAAGAACCGGGTCAGACAAGTGACAACAACGTTTTCGGGTCAATATGCTATTTTTATCCTCAGCGACCGTCAGCGTTATTAACAACAGAAATAAATTGACACCTGTCTTTGCTATTAATGTACTAGGTTTATACCAAGTTTTGAGTATTATAAGTTGATAATAAATCGACAAGAACGTTTTAATATCGAAATTTTCAGAAAAAATATGTGAATCTTTAACTTTAGTCGCTTATATCTACTCACGGAGAGCGAGTTCCATGATTGTTTTGGTCGATATACCTCCCATAATCTATACTAGACTATTCATTAAAAAAAAAATTTTGACAAGCGGTTTCTAGCGCAACATCTATCTTTTTATAACAACGGGTGCATGAAATCGGACACAAAGGACCGCGGGTTATGATACAATGGAACGCGGGATCTTGTGTGTCTGTGGATACTAAGAACGCAGATTACATTCACTAATTATAACATTGAAATTGTAGTTTTGTTTCAAAAAAGCAACGTAGCAGGCTGAATAGACTAACAACGTAATAAATCTTGCAGAAAATAAACTCTATATATATAAAAATGACACAACTCATTTAACAAAGTTGGACTAGCTATCCAAATTAAAAAAAAATTCAGGCATACCGCTTCTCACCTATCAACAAGTTGAAGTACGAAGAAAACATGTACAAGTGTTATTATTGTGGAATAAAAGAAAGTTCCTTGCAGAGTATTATTGAACATTGTAAACTGTCACACGGAGAAGAAACATTAAAATATCGGCAACTGATATTAGACGAAAATACAGGAATACAAAGATATAAAAAAAAAAAATACACGAAGGAGTAGTACCATCTAATTTAACCAAATATGGCAAATGCATTACCGTTAACTTTCATACTTGATAAGGAATCCAAAAGAAAGAAGCTGAATACTCCAGTAAAGGAGAACTTCTGTAAGAATCTTTTTCAAACTCCGAAAAGTAACCAAAATGAAGGAAATGACTTTGAGAACAGGCGCCTATGATTGGCAATAAAAATATTTGTTTGTTTGTTTATATGCAAATCATCTCCCATGATACATTGCGGTAATCGTAGTTTTCTCGTAGTCACGTGACAAATGTTTGAAAAATGGAAGACAAATGTCGAAATCATAGGATCTAAGGCAAAATCGTGCTGTAATGGAGTGTAACACCACTTTCTGAGGGTAAGATGTTTATAAATGAATAGAAAAATGATTGGTGAAGCGATTTATATAAGGTTTATGATAGAAAATAAAATCCGATAGCCACGAAACGTGGAAATGTGCTGACCCAGAGTTGGAGAAGCAAATCCGCTGTTTTCCGTATATAGCACGCTCTGTCGTTGAACGGCTACAAGCAACTTTATCAATGCCGTTAAACGACAGAGGAATCTCGGACTAATGGATGGCGACCTCCGACATCATCATTAAATTCGATGAGGGCCATTCTGGGTCTCATATATAAATTCTAACAAAGTATATTTGTATGTAAATTAACAGTTCTATGTGTAAATATGCCGTGAATTATTACCAAATTAATTGTCCTTTGTGTTTTTTGCTTATTTTAGAAAAAATGGACACACCAGATCAAGTATTTTAAGAATGACACATCTAATTATTTTCCTTTAATGCTGAAATGAAACCAGATTAATTTATTATTAATTTGTTAGACTATTGTACTAAATACAGATAAATAAAGATTTATAATACTTTTTAACGAATCTATAATTTGTAAGTATTAAAATTGGATTAATCTATTGTGAAGCTGTTTTCGAAAAGTTCATTTTTTTATTTATCATACCATTTCAAGTTTTACAAATACATATATATTTATAAATATGCATTGAAATTGACAGGATGTTAGTCTGAATAGTCATGACGGTATATAAACGAATTAGTTTAATATCAATAGTTTTTTAAATCAGGATCGCATACATGAATTTTCTTCACCCATGTTAAATATAATTATACACATAGATTTCCTACAAGTCCCTTATCTATATTCTTGTATACTTTAGTAAATATGTTGCTATAGGTTATATATCTACCGACAATATTTATGTAGTACAGATACATTGCTTTCAGCAGCAAACTTATTAAAGGGGTACGCACAAGATACAAATAGGTTAGAAAGGGACTTATTGTAGCAAGTCTATAATTGTTTACATTGACATGATTACGATGTTTCATGGATCAACAAGTCTTCAACTGTCAATAAGTCGCATGTGACGCTAAAACAAATCAACATCTTTCGTTTCGTTGTTTATTGTCCTTTTTACTTTTAAGTTGTTTGCATGCTTAATTTTGCTTTGAAATTGAAACCAACATTCTTCTTAGATTGGTAACACATGAAACTATCTGCAATAATGAAAATATATTCTTGTAATCGAACGAACAGACATTGGTTTTATGTAGACGAAACTAAAACATACACCACAAACTATTGCATATTTGATCACGAGAGAGGACCAATAAAATCTACTTAAAACCAGTACTAAAAATAAAATGTATGAAAGACCATCATTTGATCAGTTATGCAGAAACTAGATTCAATCTCTCAAACTGTTTCTTAACGAGCAATTAAACACGTTCTTATTATTTAATAGTTATGGAAATCTGCAGTTACCGACATCTCTTTAAATATCTTTCTAACGTTACGAACATCACTTCAAAGAGTTACGTACATCCTTCAATTTTTTTCAAGTTAATATTTCAATGTTCTCATAAGAGTTCCGTCATTTTTATGTATGCATTCGAGTATCTAATATTCCCACCTGTAATCATACCGTATATGGACTTACTAATAAACATTACTGATAAAGAGAAAACAAGGATATTCTAATTTACCATTTTCCGTGTCGGCCATGTTGGGATGTAGATAACTAAAGTTACGAACATCAGTTTAATACCAGTGACTTTTCAAGAAAATCACTTTCAAAATACTTAATGAATACCATAGAATTCAATAAACACGATGTCGATATTTTCATAAATGGCACGTGGCAAAAATACGAGGGCAACATAGGGTGACTCTTCAAAATTACAAGGCTACTTGAACTTCGCTTTTGACCAACGAGAAATCGAAGTCAACCTTCACAAGGCAACTACCTCGCCCACTAACTTTAGTCCGAGATTCCTCTGCCGTCTAACGGCTTTTATGGATTTTCTGTAGCCGTTGGACGTCAGAGCGCTATATATACGGAAAACAGCTGATTTGCCTCTCCAGCTCTGGGTCGGCACATTTCCACGTTTCGTGACTATCGGATTTTGCCTTAGATCCTATTATTCCGCCATTTGACTTCCATTTTCGAATCTACAAACGTGATCTCGCGATACTAACTGAATGATAACAGTAACGCATTGCATGATGGGAGCTACTTAATTCAGCGCACCAAATTATTTGAGCATTATTTGCATACGTAAACAACATTCAAATCACATGGAAGACGATACATTTAAGCGTATTCTGCAGGACAAACAGTCCATCTACAGATCAAAGCAGAGCAGAAGGAAATAATACAGAATGTGTTGGAAAGAAAAGATTCAATGGCAGAGTGTTACCAACGGGCTTCGGAAAGAGCATGTGTTACGTCCCCCCTTTTTGGACAAGGTACTACATCATTTTTCTTTTCTTATGGTTATCTTTAATTCACTATTGCTGTTAAAATCATTACCAATCAATATAATCAACTGTATTAAATTTTATGTTAATTGTTCTGCCTTAACAGGCGTGTATGATTGGCAATACAAATATTTGTTTGTTTGTTTATATGCAAATCATCTCCCATGATACATTGCGGTAATCGTAGTTTTCTCGTAGTCACGTGACAAATGTTTGAAAAATGGAAGACAAATGGCGGAATCATAGGATCTAAGGCAAAATCGTGCTGTAATGGAGTGTAGCACCACTTTCTGAGGGTAAGATGTTTATGAATGAATAGAAAAATGATTGGTGAAGCGATTTATATAAGGGTTTCTGATAGAAAATAAAATCCGATAGCCACGAAACGTGGAAATGTGCTGACCCAGAGTTGGAGAAGCAAATCTGCTGTTTTCCGTATGCATAGCGCTCTGACGTCCCACGGCTACAGCAAATCCATAAAAGCCGTTAGACGGCAGAGGAATCTCGGACTAACTAACGTGAGCTTGCTTCTCGTGCCTCTAAATTGTTAACTGTTTCTAATTAAAATCACTGACAGATTTACTTACTTTCTTCAAGTCTGAGGTTTTGGTTGATGTTTGATACAATATCAGGTGTTACCTTTCAAGTTTTTATTTCCTGCACAAGTCCTATGCTTCCATACATTGCAAAGTTATTTACCTTTTATTCCCTCACATCCTATCATATTTTCTATTGCATTTGGTTTTCCACATTCACAGTCTATTTCAATTTTATGTGTATTTATCTTAATATTTTTAGGAGGAAATCCAACATGATTTTTAGGAAAAGCCGAGAAATTACCTTTCTCCTGTGCCCAAAAGGTAATTACGAAATTTTTGACACTGGTGGTACTTGAGATCGGTTATCTCAAACATGATCTGTAATTTGATGCGAAACCAATTTTGAGATGATTTGATAAATTTGGAAAGCTTCTTAACTTCACTAGCTGTCTCTGCATGCCGAATTTGTTCTGCCAAATGAAAATTTGAATGTTCGACAGTCTTTCTATACTGATACAAATGTTCAGACGACGGAAAAGACATACCTTTATAAACTATAGTACATAGATAAAAATTTGACAAAATATGTCCGGCACCCTTAAAATAGATTGGACCTGGAGAAGAAGTACGAACAGACTGCAAGACACGACTACGAACTGGAGAAGAAGTACGAACAGACTGCGAGACACGACTACGAACAGGAGAAGAAGTACGAACAGACTGCGAGACACGACTACGAACTGGAGAAAAAGTACGAACAGACTGCAAGACACGACTACGAGCAGGAGAAGTACGAACAGACTGCGAGACACGACTACGAACTGGAGAAGAAGTACGAACAGACAGCGAGACACGACTACGAACTGGAGAAGAAGTACGAACAGACTGCGAGACACGACTACGAACAGGAGAAGAAGTACGAACAGACTGCGAGACACGACTACGAACTGGAGAAGAAGTACGAACAGACTGCGAGACACGACTACGAACTGGAGAATAAGTACAAACAGACTGCGAGACACGACTACGAACTGGAGAAGAAGTACGAACAGACTGCATGCGAGACACGACTACGAACAGGAGAAGGTACACGGACCTTAACACGAGAAGAAGACGCGCCATTACTAACACGAACCGGAGAAGGCACACGGACCTTAACACGAGTAGAAGACGCGCCATTACGACTAAGAATAGACGAAACCGTAGGACGCGGGTCCCATATACTTACCTCACGAGTTGGTAGTGATGGAAAGTCATTCGGTTGGTCTGGTACGGGTTTGGTGGCCTCAGTTATCAGTTGGGTAGTAGTAGGTTTGGTAGATGACTTCAGGGCATCCAAGTACGGTGATGGGTGCTCTATAGTCCGAGATTCCTCTGTCGTTTAACGGCATTGATAATCTTGCTGTAGCCGTTCAACGACAGAGGGTGATACATACGGAAAACAGCGGATTTGCTTCTCCAACTCTGGGTCAGCACATTTCCACGTTTCGTGGCTATCGGATTTTATTTTCTATCATAAACCTTATATAAATCGCTTCACCAATCATTTTTCTATTCATTCATAAACATCTTACCCTCAGAAAGTGGTGTTACACTCCATTACAGCACGATTTTGCCTTAGAACCTATGATTTCGACATTTGTCTTCCATTTTTCAAACATTTGTCACGTGACTACGAGAAAACTACGATTACCGCAATGTATCATGGGAGATAATTTGCATATAAACAAACAAACAAATATTTTTATTGCCAATCATAGGCGCCTGTTAAGGCAGAACAATTAACATAAAATTTAATACAGTTGATTATATTGATTGGTAATGATTTTAACAGCAAATTTAATGAATTACAGATAACCATAAGAAAGAAAAAAAAGTAGTACCTTGTCCAAAAACAAAAAGGGGGAACGTAACACATGCTCTTTCCGAAGCCCGTTGGTAACACTCTGCCATTGAATCTTTTCTTTCCAACACATTCTGTATAATTTCCTTCTGCTCTTCTTTGATCTGTAGATGGACTGTTTGTCCTGCAGAATACGCTTAAATGTATCGTCTTCCATGTGATTTGAATGTTGTTTACGTATGCAAATAATGCTCCAAATAATTTGGCACGCTGCATTAATTAGCTCCCATCATGCAATGCGTTGCTGTCATCATTCAGTTAGTATCGCGAGATCACGTGTGTAGATTCGAAAATGGAAGTCAAATGGCGGAATAATAGGATCTAAGGCAAAATCGTGCTGTAATGGAGTGTAACACCACTTTCTGAGGGTAAGATGGTTATGAATGAATAGAAAAATGATTGGTGAAGCGATTTATATAAGGTTTATGATAGAAAATAAAATCCGATAGCCACGAAACGTGGAAATGTGCCGATACTATGGCTGTGAGGCAAATTTGATGGTTTCCGTATGTATCACCCTCTGTCGTTGAACGGCTACAGCAAGATTATCAATGCCGTTAAACGACAGAGGAATCTCGGACTAGGTGCTCTATAGTTGTCGTTTCTGTTGTTTGGTAGTTTACTGAGTATGGGTCCCGGTGTGTAGTGGTCCTGAGTGAACGGAGAGAATGACGTCTCAGTAGGTGCTGGATCTCACCTTCTAAATCTCTCTGCCCCAATATGGAGAACGATAATGCTGTAGTTGGTCACCTTGTGACCGATGACACCATACATCTGCTCGATGCGGTAACCTGAAAAAGACACAACATCAACATTAGATAATTTCAAATATTGGTCAAAGTACTTTACCTGAGAATGACCTGCAATCAAAACACGGTTAGGTATGTTTAGATGAAGAAATATAAATTATTCAGTTTTCAAACAACAACAACAGCCAGTTCATTCAGTGCAACTAAAATTTATTGTTAAGCAAAATCTGACTGATCAATATATTCAAAACTGGTTTAACCAAATTGAGAACTCTTCTAGGGGAGAATTGTATGGCATATTTAAAAATTAATTTAATTTAGATAAATATTTATTGAAATTATTACCACATGAGAGAAACATGATAACAAAGTTTAGATGCAATAACATTAAACTTCCAATAGAAACTGGAAGATGGTCGAATACTCCCAGAGAAGAACGTATTTGTCATCTGTGTAATGTTGGTTTAGGTACTGAATTTCATTTTTTATTTGAATGTACCTCTGCTGATGTACAAAGGCTTAGATGTAAATTTATTATACTAGATATGCAAACATGTACAACATGAAAGGCCTGTTATCTTTGTGTAATGTTAAGGTTCTGAAAAAATTGTCATTATTTATATCTAAATTGCAAAATGTTTTATAATTATATTCTGAGGCTGTATTATTTGAAGTTAGTTATATCCGTCATTTTATAAAATATTTTGTATAATATTCCTCTTGTTACACTTGTATATGTGTCTGAGTGAATAAAGAACTTGACCTTGGACTTAAATGATTAAATATTTTTTACGAGAAAGGCCAGTTTTACTGTGCATCAGTTATCATAGGTAATGAAACTGTCCCGGGTCAGAACAAGATTTTTTTCTATCTAAAATTACGGGACCTCGGTGGCTCGAACTTCCGATAGCTCGAACATATTTTGACAGTACCTTCGAGTTCGAGCGAGCGAATTTCTACTTTATATATATATATGTTTAGGAGTCGTAAGTTCAACATGTAGTGCTTCAAAATGTTATTTTAAATACAGTTTCTGATTGGTTTAATGATAAAGAATTGACCAATGGAAGTTTCCGGTACAAATTAAGAGGGAAACGATTACGGAAAGGGCCCAAATCATTTGGATTTGTACACATTTATACGTCGTAGAAATCTACAAGAATAATCAACATGTGAGCAATTCACGATAATTTTTTGCTTACATTTTTTTTAAATCGGTAGGAAAACATCTAAAATCGGTAGGCGGTAGAAGACTTAAAAATTCGGTAGACTACCGCGCAAATCGGTAGAGTTGGCATGTATGCAAAGTTGAAAATTCGCCGATGGATAACTCTGAAAAGATAGGCTTCCGGTCAACATTGTGCTTTTATCTAATTAAACAACATTATTAAGAAAAAACTGGTAGAACGTGCTAAATGGGGTCACGGGTTACTGTTATTGGGCGGCTGTATCGAGAAACAGATACGGTGTTGAAAAAACTGTCGATACTCATAAAATATTGATAAATGCAATACAATTTTATGCTTGTCTTCAAGAAATATGATAGACAAAACCATGTGTGAAGTTTTATGACGAAATATCTCCGATTTCTATGTAAATTTACGAGTTGAAGTGGGGAAGCACCGACAGGTAATTTTAGCGATGTATTTATCTTGGACAAGAATAATGAGCGTCCTGATTGAATGACCGATTTAAAACGCACTGACTCCGCATGGTAAAAAGATGCATGTATAAGAAATCTATGTTATATTTATTCATTTGTTTGATTGTATAATATTGTTGATCATTGATTTAAACAAGAAAAAAGGGAAAAAGAGGAGGGGTGTGAATTTTATTTGTGAATTTTACAGTTAAATAAATGTTATGTTTCGACAGTTTAAAGAGAAAAATAAAAATTTGTTGCCACTAAAGCTTAAATCAGCGTTAAAAATTGAACAAATATCAGTGGTTTTGTAAATGAGATTTATTTTAAATAGAAAATCTTAATTTATTATTTATTAATTTATTATTAATGATACAATTTTATATCCTTTGGGAGGGGGAGGGGGGCTATTATGAAAACCAGGATTAGTTTTTTATTAAAAAAATCCAGGACCCCTGTGTCCATGATTTTTTTCTTTTTAAGTTAATAATATGAAATATTGACATCCACACTTGCCTTTTGGACAGCACATTTCTGTGTCCACACTTGTTTTCTAGGAAAAAAATGGCTAATTTACCACCCTTATTCTTTAATGGGACCATGCTTGAAAATTCAAAATCCCATAAGCATCTTGGTGTCACTTTTAACTCAAATGGTAAATGGAATAATCATATTAATGAAATATATACTAAAGCTTGTAGAAGAATTAAATAGAATAATCATATTAATGAAATATATACTAAAGCTTGTAGAAGAATTAACATTTTAAGAATAATGAAACACAAACTAGACAGAAAATCATTGGAAAAATTATATATTGGATTTATTCGTCCAATACTTGAATATGGGGGAATAGTTTGGGACAATTGTAGTTTACATGAATCTGAACTACTGGAAAGTGTACAACTAGAGGCAGCTCGCATAATTACTGGCTTAAGGAAGGGAACATCACATGCAAAATTGTACACCGAATTGGGATAGGTGCCACTGAAAGAACGCCGAAGGACAAATAAGCTAATTTTATTACACAAAATTCTCCATGATGAAACACCTTTATATCTTTTAAACGAAATTCTTCTGCAAGCTAACCACCAATCTATTTATAATTTGAGATTTATCCGAGTTTTTGAACCTCCATTCTGTAATACCACTTCATACAAATGTAGTTTTTTCCCTAATGTAATTGACAGTTGGAATTTACTTGATGTAGACACCCAAAATCAACACAGTAGACTAATGTTCAAAAAGCAATTAAGATCTAATATATCTGTCCCTCCACCTATTTTGCCTTGGGTACAAGAAAATACAACATATTCCATTGTCAACTTAGAAGCTTGGCAAGTAACTTGAATCAACACAAGTTCTTGTCACACTTGTCAGTTGGTTCAGGGTGTCCTTGTGGGGATGATGTTGAAGACAACTTTCACTACTTTTATGTCTGTCCACTTTTCATTTGCCAAAGAATTTTGCTGTTTACTCAACTGAGAGATTTAGCCGACTTCCTAAACATTGATGACTCTTAAAGGGATCAACTGACCTTTCTTTTGATGATAATGTACTTATTATGAACTCTGTCCACACCTTTATTTGTGGAACCAAAAGACTTGACTATTAATATTAACATTTTTCAATTTGATTTTGTATTATTTGCTTTGAATCTTTTTTAATTTATTGCTTAAGATGCTTAAACAAATACATATCTATATTTATGTGTACATGTGTGCATATGTATGAATATGCCTTCTTATGTGCCTATATATACATGTACATATGTATCCTTAATATACAGAAGAATATATTAATTACAAGTTAACTTATTCACACTCTAAATTGGCAAATTTCACAATTATAATGAATAAATGGACAGCTTTAAAATTATTACAAAAGTTTGAATTTCTCCTAAGTAAAAATTTTGCACACCAATTACAATGTAAATTAATTATATACTTGATGTCCTTAGTTATTGAGGGAGGGCACTTACATAGGCTATGCCTGATGTGCAATCCCATTGGATATTGTATTTATGCATTTATTCAATAAAATATTGGAATTGAAAAATTGTTTAGTAAATATTGTTTTGTTTCTAATATCAATAAAATAAATCTAGAAATAAGACATTCTTGTGTCAATAAATGTTTTAAAAGACATAAGTACTAGTGTTTAAAGTTAGGGTTTTAAATTATTATGTAAACAAAATGTAAAACAAAAAAGTTTTTATACAATTATACTAAGTTATTTTTGGGGGTCTAGTCTACATACAAATTGAAATAATAGCCTTGTTACTAACATGTCAATATAAGACAAAGTAATACACAAGGAACTAGTGGTAATGATACTTTATTTTAGTCTCATACATTAGCTAAGTAGCACAAAACAAGGACTGAGACTGATTTTTAGTTGCGGGCAATTTCTCAAATTCGCTCGAAACTGTCATTTTTCAGTGAATTTCATGTATGTCATATTGAATAACACTTTTCTGTTCGTAAGACATATAATGCAATTAAACTTGTACCTTAACAAAAAGATTTTAATATCATCAAATAGAGTATAAAATTGTCTTTAAGAATATTTAAACGGTTTTTGACCGGGTTCCTTGAATTTTTAGAAATTTGAGATCAAAGTTGAAAATTCGTCGTTGGCTAACTCTGAAAAGGTAGGCTTCCGGTCAAGATTGTGTTTTCCACCAATATTTCCATAAAATCATATTTATATCATCTGATAGAGTATAAAATTGTCTTTAAGAATATTTAAACGGTTTTTGGCCGGGTTCATTGAATTTTGAGAAATTTGAAATAAAAGTTGAAAATTAGCCGACGGCTAACTCTGAAAATGTAGGCTTCCGGTCAAGATTGTGCTTTTATCTAATATTTTAACAAAAAGATTTTTATATCGTCTGATAGAGTATCAAATTGTATTTAAGAATATCTAAACGGTTTTTGACCGGGGTCTTTGAATTTTGAGACATTTGAGATCAAAGTCCAAATTTTGTCCATTGCCCGTTCTCATATTTGACACTTCCGGTCAACTTTCAAGTACCTAAATAATAAAATATTTTATTATCTATTCCTTTAAGAGATAGATCTTAACAATAGCTTTTAGAATCCGTTTAGATTTTTATCCTAGGTTGAGTACTTTTCAAGATATGACCTTTCAAGTATTTATTTTGGTCTTCCGTGTTTTCAGACTTCCACGTCGGAGTTTCTTCAAAAGCTTGTAAAAGATAAGAAGATTCATGAGGCTAGATCCTTTAATTTCACATACAGGTATATTGATGACGTTTTATCTATCAATAATTCTAGATTTGCAGAATTTCTTCCATTGATATATCCTCCAGAGCTGGAAGTTAAAGAGACCATCGATACAGCTTCGTCCGCATCATTTTTGGACTTATACTTCGAATTTGACGACAGTGGTCAACTCAGTACTAAAATTTATGATAAACGGGACGACTTCAATTTTAAAATCATAAATTTTCCAAACATGTGCAGCAATATACCAGCTTCTCCTGCATATGGTGTTTACATCTCGCAATTGATTCGCTATGCAAGGGCCAGCAACAATTATTCTGATTTCCTGAAACGTCATCTTCATCTGAGAAACAGGCTACTGGACCAGGGCTATAAAAAGATTCGCCTTATTCGATCTCTTAGAAAGTTATATTCCGATACCAAGATCTTGTCGAAATATATTCCGTCTCTGCAGAAACGATTATAAGCGATGCATTTTCATATAGTGAAAATGTATAAAGATAAAGAAGTCAAGAAAAATGTCAAGGATATTTTTTTATCAATGTGTGACGTAAAAATATTTTTGACATTTACGTCACCGAATATGATACTGCTTTGACAACTATTTTACCTATTTTGTTCCTGTATTTAAATACTGTTATAGTGACAGCCGGAACCTTTGAACCGTAATGAGAGCGGGAGGTTTGGCGCTTTAAAATCTGATTCAACCCACCATTTCTTTAGAAATGCCTGTACCAAGTCAGGGTCATTACGGTTTTCACAGTTTTCCGGTTGTTGACTGATTTTGTCTGTTTATATAATTATGAGTTTTGACTTTCCCTTTGTAAGATTGTTCGGAGTACGGTAATTTTGTTATTACCCTTATTTAGACCCTCCCAAAAGTAAGACTACATGACGTTTCATCCCATAACCAAAACGGACCATAACCAAAACGGACCATTACCAAAACGGACTACACTAAAACGGACCATAACCAAAACGGACTACCAGAAAAAAAATATGTATTGCAAGAATCTTTATTTAGTTGTTGTTTTTTTTATTGTGCGTTGATTGTTTTTTTTTTAAGCTTATCTTATTTGTGATAATTACTTTCTAGATTTATGAATAAATCAAATTAGTACAGGTATTGAAGCCAAGTAATTATTGGTGTTTTAATTGGTTTATGACACCCAAATCACTTTTAATTAGATTATCAGGTGATTGTGTAAGTATGTGTTGTCTTGAATTTACTTTTCTGGAGCAATCTGCACAGTGGTCTGTCCCCATTGTGAGAATGATAATGAATGAAAACAAACTCCATGTTCTTTTTATTGTTAATGAACCAAAGATCAAAGAAATTTACTCGTTTTTGTAATGGAATTTATCAAAATTCCATGTATTGCAATCGGTTAATTATATCTTAATTACTATGTACATGCTCTTTTTTTCTTTTTATCAACCCAAGCCCATATTCTTTGGGGGAAACTAAGATTAAAGCATTGAGGGTTTAATAATCTTTGTAAATTAAAACCAAATTCTTTAAAATTAATTAACTTTTAATCAAATAAAAATCAAATTAATCATAATTGTAATTAAGTGTGTAACAATTAATTGTATGATTTGACTAAAAATGTGCTTGCAATGTTTTTTTTTTGTGTGCAAAGGACTGGGAGCTATAAGGGCCAAAATCGGCTCCACCTCAGATGTCGATAAAACAACAACAACAACACTCCTAATAAACTGTTGCTATCAGAATCTGCTGTAAGTTGTCTTTTACGTGTAAGGAGTGTGTCCTTTATTAAAATTGTTCATCATAGCTGTCTGGTCTCCCTTTCACATAAAGTCGGCGTTTTCCTAGAGGAAGCCATTTGATTTGTTATTTTATTTATGCCAAATTCGCAGTCATGTTAGGATTCTAATAATAATAGGTTATTATACATTATTATACAGCTATAATTTTAATCCAATCAAAAACAATATGGTTGTGATCATCTTCCGTTATTAAAATCGTCAAAATGAAATACAACCGAATTAATATCAAATGGTGTCTTGTTTCAACCTCATTTAAAATATACCTTGACATTCTTTTAAACTTGTACATCACGTTAACGATCTTTTATTACAACACTATTTCACTGAAGTGTACATTTTGTTCCTGTTCTAGTTAAAGGACTTGATCAAACAACCACAAAGGAATATTTCTATTTTCCACACCTTGTGGTGTGGGGTCGCTATTCACACCCTACAACCGGCTATCTGGAACTCTGAACATATCTACGTCACACGGAATGACAGGTAAGAATTTCTTTGACGTTTTTCTTCCATTTTATCTACTTTTTGGATTTTAAATTTATGTCTGATTTGTTGCACTACAAATGAGAAATTTGCATACCAAATATGACAGTATAGGTTTTAATATTTAGTAAGTTTTCAATCAATGAAGATAGAATTTGACATTTTCAACAGAGAATTCTTCAGAACATTAACGTTTTCTATAAAATTTCAAAAGAGAGCACAAGTTTCTATCACATACATGAAAAATATAGTGTTTCTTCTACCTTCCTGTACAACGGGAACTCGAAGTGTTATGTAGTAAGAATAGTATGCGCAATTTCATTCCAATGGTCAAAATGTTTTGGCTATCGGGGACAGCAGATTATTTTGAAACTGACTATCATTGACAGCAGATGTTGGCAATCGGGAACAACAATGACATGAATTCTTATTTCTGGTTTATCCTGTAATAAGTTGAGCCATTAGTGTTTAGAATAATTCAAATATTGAAATTCCTGGCGAATGGTTGCCTTTAAATTTCAAAACATTGAGATTGTTCCGAAGTAAAAATATATTTTCGAAGTACAGTGCTCCCTCGTTAAACCGCCACCTTCTGTGCAAAAGGGGAAACTTTATATAATTTATGAAAATGTGATGTAACATATGCGCCAGGGATATTTCCCGAAATTCTTTCAAAATGATATAAACTGTTAATATCTTCCTGGCATTGATGAAACCAGATATGTTCGTGGTAGCCCATCACAAAATACTGTCAGTTCCCTTTTAGCGCTCTCGTTAACATTAGATTTTTCCAAAATAAATAACAAATCTTTAATTTTTTGTCTTTCTTATTCAGGCAAATCTTGGTATGAAGATTTGCTGGACGACGGATTGAAATCGACTTTAACAGTCTGGCCATCAGTACTTTCTAATTTTAAGTACTGGGGTTAAAAGGCCATATGACTCTACAAACCAAAGCGCAGTTTCAGCCTTCGATTTGAATTCCTTTATTTTCCTTGATTTGTTATTTTCGATAATTAACGCCTCTCGCTCTTTATCATCTTCGCTAGCCAAGGGTTACGATTCGGGTCCCCCTTCTCTCCACCCTTGGCGGATCTAGAATACATTTTGAAATTCGCGCGCAATGCCACCTGGTGGTTTATCGAAGTTGCGCCCCTTAGCTAGTCGTCATCGCCAGCCAATCAGAATCGTTTTGTTATACGTATGTTGGAGAGTTGAAAATGGCAGCGCCCAGTGAAGAAAAACTTATTTGTGATAAATTTAATTTGGAAGCACTTACTGTCAACCAAGTGAAAGTTTCAAAGCTTTGGCAGACGGGAAAGATGTTTTCATTGGAACCAAAACGGGAAGTGGCAAATCGTTGTCATATGAGAGCATTCCGGTGCCATCTTTGTTTACATTTCGTCGATAACACGTGATCCGTGTAAAACGTCTTCTGATTGGATACGTGTACTGGTAGCCGTAACCAATGAAATATTAAAGCGCGAATCCTCAAAATGTATTCTAGATCTGCCAAGGGTGGAGAGAAGGGGGACCCGAATCGTAACCCTTGTCTAGCGAAGATGGCTCTTTATGTGCAAACGAACATATGTTTATAATTAAAACACACTAAACAAATTAATACAAATAATTAAATACATATAAAATCATAGAAATAATACATAAAATATCATATTTATTCAAGAAATTTACATTTTTGATTTCAATAGTCCGTTTTTATTATGATCCGTTTTGGTAATGGTCCGTTTTGGTTATGGTCCGTTATGGGATGAAACATCCGGTAGCGAAAAGCAAAGTAAACACTAAGATGTGTTCGGAATTCTACCAAACTCACACTTGTGTCACACCTGTGATTTTCAAGTGGGCAACACATTGATAGTAAAAAAAATAGTGGCCGGGAGCAAGTCCCTGTGTTCATTTCATTTCAAATATTTTATTGATAAATCAATAGGATTGGATAACAGGCTATGCCTATACATTTACATAAGACATAGAGCAATCTACCCATCTATACATGCAATTCATCTTAATTACCAAGCATAAACACATGTATACACAGGCACTTGTTTCATTAAAAAAATATATGCCCCCTCCTCTTCCTTACTTCAAGGTAAACATCTGCCCTTTACCCCTTCCCCACTTCGCCTCAATATTTTTCTCTTATTTTGTGATCCTTTCGCTGACCCAATTATATCGTTACACTCCCGAGATATTTCTCTTTTCGACTGCCACATTTAAACATAACTACCGGGCTCCCTTCAGACGAATTGGACAAGAATATTCAGCGAACGTCGCATTTTCTATTTTTCAGTCATTGAAACGGATAGTCACTTCCGGTCCGTTCTAAATTGATATAGAAACTAAACAAGAACTATCTTTAAAAAAAAGATGTACAACGAAGCACAAATATTATTTTCTTCTACGAACAGTAGTTCACTGAAATAACCTAAACATATTGGTTTTATAGGATTTGATAAGACATGTAAAACCTTGCATCCTACTTGATGTGCAAGGAATCGTTAATAAATAGTAACAGCGTCCATCTTGGCCCGAGGACGGGACTGCCAGACAAAATTTTGAAAGGGGATCACCAAAGAATTATTTTAGCAAAGGTTGAATCCAATTGGCCCAGTAGTTTAAGAGGAAAAAAATTCAAATTACATCCACCTTTTCTGTTTTTAGCAACAGTGGCCATGTTGGTTGGATGTCTGGATTGCCGGACAAAATTTTGAAAGGGGGTCATCAAAGGACTAAGCAAAGTTTAGTTCCAATTGGCCCAGTAGTTTCAGAGATGAAGATTTTTTAAATTTCATCCCCCTTTTTTATTTTTAGTAACAGCGACCATGTTGGTTGGAGGTCGGGACTGCCGGACACAATTTTGGAAGGAGATCGTCAACGGACCATTCCACCAAAGTTTGGTCTTAAGTGGCCAAGTGGTTTCAGAGGAGAATATTTTTAGTAATTGTGTACGGACGGACGACCGACGCAAAGTGATGACAAAGGCTCACATGATCCTTTGGGTCAGGTGAGCTAAAAACAATAAAGGGGGTGCATATTATTTCCTATCCATGGTAAAATCTCAAAAAATGCATGGCTTCAACAATAACTTCTTAATATGTAATAGATGAAATGGCACTTTCTTAGAATTTAATACCCCAGTCGCTCACCTGAAGATTACATAATACATTGAAAATAAAACTTTACGACATATAATACTTTGGTTAAAGAGAATATCTCTTAAATTTAAAGTTTAATACAGATATACCATTAAAAGTAATCATGTTATCAGTTATACTCGAACTCCCTTTGTCTGTACGGGGCGTAGGACGACGGACGCAACCAATCAGAAAACTACTAAATGACTTGCTTATTACAAGTGCCTTAAATCCGACTTGCTTATTACAAAGTGCTTTAAATCCGACATGCTTATTACAGGACAACGGACGCAACCAATCAGAAAACTACTAAATGACTTGCTTATTACAAGTGCCTTAAATCCGACTTGCTTATTACAAAGTGCTTTAAATCCGACATGCTTATTACAAATCAATCATTTTCCTACTCATTTGTGTCAGGGTCCCTTATATTTGGGGAAATTAGCGCGTAAATGATGTGAATTGGGAAAAGATGGGAAGAGCAATACATTTATTAGTTTGGAGGTCCAGTAATAGAATAGCAATCATACTGTACCAAGGTTAATGCCAACAGTAACACATTCTTGTGATGAGGAAGAATAACCACAAAACAGTTCACAAAACTTACATAAATACCCTTGGTGTACCACACTGTCATATAGCCATGGATATTTTTGTTCATTTGGCATTGAACTGAACCCCCTGGCATCTGGTACCATGACCTCTGGAGCACAACTGTCCGAATCAGAGTGACAGTCAGATTGCGAATATCAACATCACCACTATTTGCACTATTTACATGTTGTAGGATTTCATTTGAAGCTGTGTTAGGTAATAAAGAATTTGAATTGGTTGTTTTTGGAGTGACATTCGCAGTGGTAACAGCTTCTGGGCATGGTGTTTCAGTACTTAGTGTCGGTGACCGGTAGGGTTGACTCCACCTAATCCCACTTTAAAAAAAAGTTAATAAAGGAAATCTAAAATTTCAAGTGGGAATAGCTGTAATTATTGTATAAACAATGTGCAAACATTGGGGCTTAGGGTGTATAAACAAAAACTCATTAACTTTGGGTAAACCTTGATTAGAGAATGGAGAACTAATATATATTAATTTATCATTTTTATTCTAATAAAAAAAGCCATACAGATACATACATGAATAAGTGATATCTCTATCAATACATTTATATTTCAACATCCATAGAACTTATTATTTATTTTTTAAACTACATGAAATAATAAACAAGCATGTCTTAGCTATAAAAGTTTGTTACTATTCATTTTGTAATGAAATTCTTATGATTCTTGATTTTTTTCAAAGGTGCAAATATTTTTTTAAAAGATATTTTACTATGTATGTCATACTTGATTTCACTCCATATGAAAAAAATGTTTCATTCCAATTTCTAATTTTTATTAATAACACTCCTTTTTCTGCAATATTTGACATACAATATCACAGGTAATACTGAATAAAGATACTAATTGCAAAAACAACATAATTAACTGCAACAACATCTATTGGAATACCTGGAATATTTTTTTTTAATGGGTTTAGATAGACGACATCACCGGTACAGTAGTGGGTCGGACTCACTTCAAAGCACAAACAGTTTCACTAGCTTTATTAACGTCATCAACCTCATTTTTCTCCTGGGGGAAGTAAAAACTTTTTTGAATCCAAAGGATTCAAGTTACTTGTACTTGCTTCCATCATTACTGGTCAATTTCTTAGCAAATTATTTAGAATTATGCAACATCGTGACATTTTTATTTTTAACTTTAAAACATTAATTCGCGTATTCCGCATCATCAACTGTTTTCCGTTTTTAATTTCCAATGAATTGACAACATATCAAGCAAAGTAAATCACATGACATATTTATTATTTTTTATAAATATTTTATATTAAATTTATTTAAATAAACATTTATTCCAAATACTACAGATTTCCGCTTTCGTTTTTCTGAAGTTTTTTTGTGCGGCTTAACTTAACTTAACTTCCGGCAAACAATTTAAGAAGAATTTCTACTATGTACGTACGAGGTTATTTGCAGTGTAGCGAGAACGGCCGAGTAGTTACGATTGGTCCGTATTACGATAGCTCCCATTGGAACTACTTTCGGAAATCTTCAATGAAGGAGGTATTAAAATAATTTCACTTTCGAATATTCGTCCAATGATAATATATTTTCATTCGTCTCAATGTCGGCTGATTCCGTACCTTTCAAAGCAAACTCTATACACTCATCTATTGTCGCCATTTTAGAACCTATTCGTGGTGCACAATATTTGATTGAAGTGATACGGTCATCCGGCGAAGAAATGTGACGCGTAAACGCATATCAAATACCGTATTACAGCCGAGGTATAGACTGACAAGTGCCTGTGGACATAACTCGTTAGTCTAAGCCGAAGTATTGAGGAAGCGAAGCGGACTCATCCGAGGTTTGCCGATTGTACCTCGGCTGTAATACGGTATTTGATATGCGTCTACCCTATTAGATACTGCAAAATACTGAATGTCAGCAGAAACCTACATATTTTAGGATAATTTTGTGCCCATATTTGATGTCCTTGTGGTTTTAAATAAAAAAATTATTGCATTGGAAAGAAACCACCCGAATTTGTGTTAAATCGAAAGTGAAAGTAGGATTTTTGACGGTAGACATCTTCAGACTGTCTGTTTTTTCTTATATGCCATTAAATGTATGTTGATTTTCGGAGTTAAGCTTCCATGAGATATGAGTGTCACTTAGATTAAACTTAAGATGAATCCTGTATGAAAGCTCAATTTTTTTTAATTTAACATAGAAGGCTATGGAGAATTCGTGGTATTACACCTAATAAATGACACATTTTAGCAAGACCATTAGCTGAACACGGAAGCTGAAATGAGGAAGAACTATAATCCCCTGGAAGAAGATAGAATGGCAACTGTAACAGATACCAAACAGACCAAGACTCCACTTTTTCACAGGGCCTCCACCACAAGCACAAAAAGTATGGCAGAAAACGTTAACAAGATAGCAATTACAACTGATAATAACCACAGGCAACGTAACAGTGTGATGGAAAATAGTGCCTATGATAATAACGTTAAAAAAATAGCAATTACAAATGTAACTGATAATAAATTGCCACTGCTGAAAAGAATAGACCAGGTTTGTTATTATATTACACGAACATCTAAATTTTTACTATTTTTCTCTATGTATGACTAATATTCATACGACTGTGGTTCCAAAATACAAAAAACAAAGTACACATGTATCTGAATAAAAAATGCACTAAAAGACATTATTGCAGACCCTTATATTATTAAGTCTCCCAAACAACGTTTGGAGACTTATTGTTTTTGCTCCGTTTTTTATTATTATTAAGGGCGAATTTGGTGCATTCAAACCGGTTTCAGTTTCGAAAACAGTTTGTCAAACTATCCAATTTGTTGCATAAAACCGGTTGAAACCATAACCGGTTTTTTCATAAATTGTTTTCAACAAACTAAAACTGGTTTCTGAAACTGACCAAACTGCCTAGTGGTGCAGTTTTAGCGGTTTGTTTTCCACGGTCATACTAAAAAGCGTTAGACAGAACAAACTAAAGAAAAAGATAAATTGTGAAAACACGTGTAATATAATATTCATTACACATTATTACCCTAAAGCTGAAATACAAAGAATAATCAAAGAAGCATCTTATTAAAAATGACCCTACAATAGGTACAAAGTTCAAGAAAAATCTAACTATTTGATTCAAAAGAAACAGAAACATTGGCAAATTAGTGAATTGAGCCATAAGATAAATCTTATAAATCCTGCTGAAGATATAATGACGCAGAGCTAATTGATGTGTATCATCAAAACCACAAGACTAGACAAATATATTAATAACGAAACTACTGTAATTAACATATTAAATAAATGGTGCAGTTGATTAAGCAATCGATTTAGATATACCAACTAAAAATATTAGTTAATAAAAACAAATAAAACAAAATAAAATGCAAAAAGCAAAAAAGAAATAATAAAATAATACCCAAAAAACAAAAAATTAAACTAAACAAAACAACGAAACTAAATATACAAACAGAACTTGTCTCTTCAATGGAAAACAAGGGAAGAGATAACTAAAGAAAAATATATATCTATATAAATATTATTACTAAAATGAAATAAAGGGTGTTCCTCTGATCATAGTGAAGGTTTCCCTGGAATAAATTATAATTTCGAAATAACCCGAAACATTGTACACGTCGGGGGTGGGGGGTGTAAATTCGTGATTTTTCACACGAAATACCCCAAAAAAATTTCACCCCTACCTCTGCTCGGTGCAATATTTTTAAGTGCACCCCTCCTAACTTTAAATCCAGGATCCGCCCCTGCACGTAGCACGTTATCAATGTAAGGCCAGAGATATGATTCACACCAGAAACGGGTGGATATTGGATCAATATCTATGAAAAAAAAGAAACTGATTTAAAACTATCTATTTGTTTTTGCAGTACCAAACTGTAACCAGTTTTAAAACCAGTTTTAAAACTGTTATCAAAACTTAAAACAAAAACTGAAACTGGTTTGAATGCACCAAATTCTCTCAAGCAAAGTTGGGGAGACTTATTGCTTTTGCTCCATTTCTTATTATTAAGTCTCCCAAACAAAGTTTGGGGGACTTATTGTTTTTGCTCCGTTTCTTATTAAGTCTCCCAAACAAAGTTTGGGGGACTTATTGTTTTTGCTCCGTTTCTTTTTATTAATATTATTATTCTTATTCTTCTTATTCTTCTTCTTTCTTTCCGTGCACCATGAACTTGTCCACGGCAGATCTCAGGAACTACAGACAGAATTTCATGAAACTTGGTGGAGTTATAGATATATGTTTCTAGTTGATCCTAAAGTTTTCAGATTTGTGGTAAAGGGGGTCAAAGCCATATTTTTGGGGGTTCAAAGAGGGTGGGGGTTACTATAGAATCCTATGGGAAAGTTGAAATTTTGTACATTAATGTTGATAACTTCTAACTGGATAATGATAGAGACATAAAATTTGACATAGTGATAGGTCACCATTAAAGGAGCAATTCTGTGTTTTCAAAATTTTCGAGATGTCTGCCATTTTCAAAATGGCTGCCAAAACACGACATAAAAAATGGGGGGTAAAAATTCAACATTGTCCGATATCATCAAAATTTGATATGTGGGTAGATAATGATGTCCCGAATAGAATCACGACATTGAAAAATGTCTACCGGTCGCCATTTTCAAAATGGTCGCCACAATACTGCAAAAATTCAACATTGTCCGATATCATCAAAATTTGATATGTGGGTAGATAATGATGTCCCGAATAGATTCCCGACATTGAAATTAAAAAAAAAAAAAATGATTTATTTTTTAAACCTGTTGTCAGTGGCCAGTTTGGGAGACTCCATAATCGTTAGATTATAATAATATCTTGTTTTAATGGCACTTATAACATCACAACTGATGATTAAAACTACATATAATAGTTACAATGCATGTTTTCTTGTTCATTTGTTCATTATACCCAAATTTTGATAAATCTGACCATTTATGATCAATGCTGCCCCCCCCCCCCCCCCCCCCCCCCCCCCAATAAAGGATGGGCTTCATTCCAAGAATAACACCACCTGCTTTAATTGATTGGTTCACCTTTTTTTTATTTTTATTTAAGAGCTGTTACATGACAGGTAGTTTGGCAAGGGTGTAGATGTACCTCATACAACTTCAAGTTTGTCAATGACTTTCCTCTTGAGTACAGAAATATGACTTAGTTTCCCCTTCGCTGCTAGAAACAATTCCTCTGAAAGAGACATACACATGATATGCAGGACATAACTAATCTTTATTCGGTCACCCCTTTATTCTGGGCATTAATGAGTGCCTCATGTTTGGAGAATGACACAGTCCCTTGCATTTTTTATTCCATATTATCCTTATGTTTGATATTCAATATTTGATTCCAACAAATTGATAACCAGAAGCCGTAAATCGAAGGACAGACAACACGATGGCTAAAAGGACAAACAACGATCTACAAAACACCACACAGAAATCTAAAGATAGAGTAACATAAATCCCACTTAAAAGCGAGGGTGAACTCAGGTCCTCTGGAAGGGTAAGCAGTTCCTGCTCCACATGTGGCACCCATTGTGTTACTCTTGTTACAAACTCGGTGATAAGTCATGAATGAGGAAAGGACTGGATTGTGATCACGACATATGCAACAAATCCGGGGTAATTTGCGGCACAGATACAGTGTCTTTAAGCTTCGGCTTAATGCTGCATGCTTAGCAGAGAAACAACAAATATCAATTTAATAATCTTTGTTGTGACCCGACCATGGCTTGAATGTACTATTTACAGTGCTTGAAGTGAGCACGCTAACCATTACACCACTGATGTGGTTCTCTTTGTGACAAGGTGTTCTTAGAAACATGTACATACATGTGTATATTAGATTCCTATTTGTTCACTATTAAAAACAAGTTTTTAAGTTACAAGTAACAGATTATGTGACATGTATAGTTGTTAATAAATATCAGTTTGGGTCATCACATAGAATTTGGCATATTTCAGAATAGACCATTAGAAGCCTTTATACAAGATATTGCTAAAGAGTAAGTAAGCAATTTAATATAATAAAACGAGCTATAAAGAACCACATTAAAACCATTTGCAGCAGCTAACCAGACTGATATGTTGAAAAATGTGCATTCTGAAATTCACAAATATGTTTTTGATATGGAACTTCAACACACCTGGTCGTGATTGTATAGTAGTTGGATTTACATTTTGAGTATCAACACTGAAGTTGTTAGTTTAAATCCTGCTCAGTATGACGTGTACTTGAATCAATTTTATGTCACAAAGTTTTATCAGTGACTTATTAATGTGTCAGGTTGGTGGTTTTCTCCCAGGTTCTCCATTTTTCATCACCAATGAAAACTGACTAACACAATATACAGCAACTGTAATATTGATGAAAATGATTTTCAGTGTCCTGGCTAGAAGGAAATGAAGGAGGTAGCACCCTGACCTCAAAAATCCAGTGCCCTTCTGTCCCCTCTGAGCACCCTGATACATGTGTTCCTCTTCATTATTAGTTTACAATGTTCTATTACAGAATTGTTAATTAAACAAAAAACACCTAAGTAATTAATGTCAAGTTCATAAAATAGCACATGTTAACAATTATGGTGACCTTCCATTGCACCCCTTTATTTTCAGATCCTAGCTAGAACACAGGTTTTAAATACTCATAAATGTATGAAAATATTCTGTTATAACAACTCGATGCAACATTATGTGTTAAGGTTTCTTAATTGCTTGAGACAGGTCGGTGGTGTTCTCCAGGTTCTCTGGTTTCCTCCACCAATAAAACTGACTGCCGTGATATAACTGAAATATTGTTGAAATTGGCGTTAAACACCATAAAATAACCAACCAACCTGTTATAACAACTGATGTGCAAAAATAACAATAAGTTCCTTTTTCACTTGTATTTTACAGATGGGAGTTGTCAAATCCTTCTGATTATGCCTTACAGTTTACTGAACCTAACAGACAAATGTACATCACAGAAAAGGTAAAATGTTATTTATTTTATATCTATGGCAGGAAGAAAACACTAATTCGTTTTATGCCTGATAAGAATTGATGACTGAGTATGAATATTATGTGATACTGTCTGGTTATTGGGAGACTGACAAAAGATAGCAATCAAATTAAAAATAAAAACGTAGATATCTAATTTAGTGGGTGGGCATGGCACGTTTCTGGAATAACCTTCATCGGGTACGCTCAAAGCCAAAATATTTGAAATCCAAATAGTTTAAAAGTTTTTGGGAACTAATTAGATGTTTGTTGTATCTTTGTTTAAATTTTTTTTTAGCAATGCACTTAAATCTATTGACATCCAGTGTTTGATATAAGCACCTATCACTTAGTGTGCTTGATAGCATACCAATTACTAAGAAAGGATATGGATGTTAATGAACATGAAAGACAATCCAACTTTACACTTACAGGCCTTTCAATAAGGGGCAGTTCTAGGTACTTTTACCTGCCTAAAATGATCTTTGGTACCTCCTGATTTTAAAGAGTGTTGTATAAGATATTCATGAAAATTGTTCCAATTTTAATAAAGAGTACAGCCTGTAAATAGTGAAGTACTGGTAAACTTGAAAAATATTGAAAGCCCTGCACTTTGGCATAACTTAAAGTAAACAGTGCTTTTATCACATGATTCTGGCAATTCACTAAATACAGCTGCAAAGTTGTTTTTTATGATAAACATATAACTTTTTATTGTAAACACATAACTTTTATGTAAGATTTTTTGTTTCAGAATCGTTCAGAGCTACAGAATGGAAATGTTTTACTGTTAACATGGTCACCAGTAAGTCAAAATATTAAAAGTTATTGTATGTACACAAATGTTTTACTGTTAACATGGTCACCAGTAAGTCAAAATATTAAAAGTTATTGTATGTACACAAATGTTTTACTGTTAACATGGTCACCAGTAAGTCAAAATATTAAAAGTTATTGTATGTACACAAATGTTTTACTGTTAACATGGTCACCAGTAAGTCAAAATATTAAAAGTTATTGTATGTACACAAATGTTTTACTGTTAACATGGTCACCAGTAAGTCAAAATATTAAAAGTTATTGTATGTACACAAATGTTTTACTGTTAACATGGTCACCAGTAAGTCAAAATATTAAAAGTTATTGTATGTACACAAATGTTTTACTGTTAACATGGTCACCAGTAAGTCAAAATATTAAAAGTTATTGTATGTACACAAATGTTTTACTGTTAACATGGTCACCAGTAAGTCAAAATATTAAAAGTTATTGTATGTACACAAATGTTTTACTGTTAACATGGTCACCAGTAAGTCAAAATATTAAAAGTTATTGTATGTACACAAATGTTTTACTGTTAACATGGTCACCAGTAAGTCAAAATATTAAAAGTTATTGTATGTACACAAATGTTTTTACTCTGATCTTTAATTTTCATATATTTTGAGAGGTGCCATTATGGTCGTGATCGTATAATAGTTGGATGTATAACTACCTATGCAGTCAGTGCCTATCACCTCTAACGTTGTGTGTTCGACTCCTGTTCAGGCGAGGTGTACTCTATGCAACATTATGTGATAAAGTTTGTCAGTGACCTGTGACAGGTCTGTGGTTTTCTCTGGGTGCTCCGGTTTCCTCCACCAATAAAACTGATGGCCATGATATAACTGAAATATTGTTGAAAGTGGTGTTAAACACCATAAACCAAACCATATATGTTGAGTTAGTAGAGTAGAGGTCTACCCTCAGAGTAACTACTTGATGAACGATAGTCCTCCTCTTATAAGTCACTCCCGCAAAAGACCACCCATCTGATGGCCAGATTTCAGATGCACTGAAATATTACTAATTTGTCCCCCCATGAGAGGACACCCCTCTTATAAGGCCACTTTTTCATTATAAAAGGGGGACAACTGTACTGGTAGTGAGTGAGTGATTTTTGTTTAGCACCAACTCTGCAAGAGAAAACAAGTTACATTCGATAAGATGATGATGTCAGCTTTGTACTAGATCAACACGCTTAGTTGGATTTTTTTTTAGTGCTAGCTGACTGAAACAACTGTCTGCGGATAGACATGTCACCCCATTCGGACACATTATCCTGATTCTGAACCAACCAGTTTTTGCTCTTTCTTCTTTATACTGCGTGCTTAGTGGAGAAGCAACATATACCACTTTTATAGTCTTTGATTTGACCTGATCGGGGCTCGAACACACGATCTACTTCACTTGAGGCAAGCACGCGAACCATTACACCATCGATGCATTTACTGTATATAGTATGTACATCATGAAATATAGTTATAATGGCAATCAACACAATCTCATTAATGAATAATACATGTTGAGAGAGACCATAAAACAGCTTTGAAAATGTATAAATTTGATGAAATAAGTGGATTGCTTTTTCTTTGCATATTGATTTTTTAATAATATTTTGATTCTTTTCAGGATATAGATTTTTATACTTAATGGTTCTTCCATAATAGATTTTTTACATGTATTGAAAAGCTTTGAAATATAAATTACATCACTGTATCAGCTTCATTCATTAATTCAAAATAATAATTTCTCTAAGTTACCTGTATAAAGCAATTTTAGTATGATGTTTCACAACTTCAAAGTCATATAAATATTCAATGCAACCTGTCTAAAGAGAACCCTTAATAAACCTGAATTCTGTATAAAACGAACTTGAAAGAAAATCCCAATGTAGGAAATCTTTGTTTATTTAACATGAAAGAAAATCCCAATGTAGGAAATCTTTGTTAATTTAACCTGAAAGAAAATCCCAATATAGGAAATCTTTGTTAATTTAACCTGAAAGAAAATCCCAATGTAGGAAATCTTTGTTAATTTAATCTGAAAGAAAATCCCAATGTAGGAAAACTTTGTTAATTTAACCTGAAAGAAAATCCCAATGTAGGAAATCTTTGTTAATTTAACATGAAAGAAAATCCCAATGTAGGAAATCTTTGTTATTTAACCTGTCTATACCAAACACAAAAAGCTGGTCCCAAGGAGGTTTTGTTTAGACAGGTTTTATACTTATGGGACATGTTGTGGTTTAATAAATGAATTCTTCCTTTCATTATATTTTTCATAATGTAGGAAAAGACAGCTAAGGATTTGCATCATAGTTTAAAGGATGGTAAACAGGAAGAAAGAATTGAATCTTTAAAAAAATTGGTCAAGTTGGCCACTGACATGACATTTGCACATGAGTTTATCAACAAACAGGGACACATGTTAATCATACAGAGTATCATTGAGGGAAAAAAGTAAGTAACCCTTATTATATGCCACTATTTCTATGTGCTATTTTCTTTTTGTTTGATATCTTGAAAATCTTTAAATGTTTCGATTATTATTTGTAATGGTAGTTACCTGTGATACAATGGTCTATTGGTTAGGCAACCAATCATCTATCAATATTAAACAATATTATTTAACCAATGAGGTGTAAATTTGTATCCAGATAAGCATGACGACTATTCCTTTTGTACCATTAGTAAAAAATATCTGTCATTGTTGTCTGTCGTAAACTTTTCAAATTAAAATATTCTACTCTGAAACTAATGAACCAACTCAAACCAATCTTGGTGGGAATGGTCATAGAGTGCTCTCCTTTCAAGTTTGTATCTGACAGCACTGCCCTCCATTCAAGATGGCCATGGTTACTTAAGATAGAAATTATTGATTTGTTTCAATTCATAATTAATTCCAATTGAACTGCAGCTGCCTGAAAATTGGAAATGCATCGGTGGATTATTGGTTATGGTGCTTATCTTGAGTGCAGTTGATTAAGGGTTCAAGCCTGGGTCTATCCTACCAAAGACTATTCAATTAGTATTTCTTGTTGCTTCTGCTTCTCTTCGAAGCATGCAGCATTAAGGGGTTAAAAACAAAGAGTGGTGTGCTCGGATACAGGATAATGTATCCAAGTGGAGAGAAATGTCTCTGTGGACTGTTGTTTTTCAGTGAGCTTGCACTATGAAAATCCAGTTAATGTGTTAGTCTAATACAAAGCGAACATCATCATCTCTTCAAAATGTTAATTGTTCTCGCTATGATATAGATTAAAAACTGATCACTTGGCGTTAAACAACAATTACTCACCCACTCTAAAATTGATTTGCAGTTATGACATTTGCGATTGATTATTTAAATGAAACATTTTTAAAAGCATAAATAAAAGTTTAATGGAATTTTAATAAAAGCAAAAATGGGTGCATCCTTGTCTTTTGGACATTGATCTATTATTTTTATTGTATCCAATGTTGCAAATTCATGTGGAGTTGAATTAAATGGACTATAACTCAATGTAAGATAACTCAATGTAAGTCTGGTGCTTATATTATGGTACTCAGTGATAAAAACGTAGATATCAAATTTAGTGGACACAAAACATTTCTTGAATAAACTTCATCAGGTATGCTCATAGTCAAAAGACTGAGATATGTCAAAATTGATTATTAATTATACAGAAAACATATGTAGGTCAAACAAGCCCAATTTCAAAATTTAATCTATCTTACAGACTTTTTGAAAAAAAAATTCTGCAGGACCTACTGAAATTGTGCAGGACTGGAATTTACAAAATTCTAAGATTTAAACGGAATTGGTGATGGGAACAATAAAAACCCGACCCGCCATGTTTTCAAATATAAACACACGAAATGGTCGCATTGATGCATCACAGCCAGTTTAAACTATAAAAATACAATGATTAATAGAATTACCATGGAAACAATTGCATGTTTAAGAAGTAAATGTCATTTGAAGCAGAATCTGATTCTGAGTTGACCCGAACTTGACCGTGATCATTCCGGTATACCAGTTGCATTTCCGATTTCCGGTGCAAAACAAAATACACAACCAAAAAATTTCTCTGACACCCGGACCGGCATACTTGGCAGTATTGCCAGTCCTTGTGATTTTCTGCCCGCTTGGTCCGACGGTCCGACAAATTTCAAAAAGTCTGATCTTATCCCATCTTGAGGACAAAAAAAGTTCTATAGGCTATTTAGTTTTGACAGGTTTTATTTGACTACGGACAAAAAGAAAATGGCTGTGTTTCTGCTAACTACTAATACTAATTTTTAGTACTACCTATCCTATAAAAGTTTTATTGCCATTTTCGGACAAGTAATATTTATACCACGGTTTTCCAAGTTAAACGGTTAAGCAATCGAATGTGAAGCGTGAGATTGTTGAACCGTTTAACTCGGAAAACTGTGGTATATATGATTTGTAACATGAAGCCATGCAATATCACATCTAGTTCGTTGATTATTTCACAGCTCTCTGAGAGTAATGAAACTACAGCCCAGATTTCAAAGTGTGCAATATCTCATATCTGCATGTATTATTTCATAGTTCTTAGCTGTTGCTTACATTCTGGTATATAAACCATAACAAGATCAAAGGAAAAGAATGCATTTATGTTACAAGAACTGTTAATTTCAGACTCATGTCCAGTCCTTGGTAAACAACATTTTTTTTTAAAGTTTTGCCTACATATCTACCTTATTTTTTTCAAAGAATTTTAGTGGATACATTGCTATTTTTTTTCTTTGATGTAATTATCTAAATCATTTCAGTCCTGGAGAGCCGATGTCATACCAACTTAAGTCTTTCCTAGCCTTGATGGAACATGGTGTTGTAGAGTGGGATATATTAGAACAGGATTTTACTAAAAGGGTTTGTCTTCCATTATCTTCTGTTAGCAAAGTATCATAAGAATTGATAGTTTATAGGGTTACGAGTATGGTGTTTAACACCACTTTAAACAATATTTCAGTTATATCGTGGTGGTCAGTTTTATTGATGGAGGAAACCAGAGTATCTGGAGAAAACCACAGACCTGCTGCAAGTGACTGACAAACTTTATCACATAATGTTGTATTGAGTACGCCTGAGCAGGATTCGAACTCACAACTACCATGTGATCACGACCACGACGGCCCATATGAATATGATGTAGAAATATTATATTATAGAAATAAGACTTTATTTCTCCACTGTGGAATACAACCCATTTGAAAGGACCATCTGTTTGGTTGGGTATATATTACATTCACAATTCACATCAAAATCCTTTATTTAATAAATAAAAAGGACAAATAGTTATATTGTCAATTAATATTATTATTATTAAAAACCACAATAACCTCTACAATAAATCTGGACATTCCTAAAATCGACATAAATCACAATTGTATTGAAAACTTTGTCTGGTTACTTGCCCTTTATATGCAAAATTCATCACCCGTGATGAGGTATTGAAATAATAAAGATTAGCATTAATTTAGGACAATATCACTAAACCACAAAATGAACCATTCCTCTAGGTCAGTTTAAGCTTCAAAACACCAAGATGACAAAGACTTCCATTTGGCTTGATTTGGGTTATGGTGTTTAAAGCCACTTTCAACAATATTTCAGTTATATTATGGCTGTCAGTTATATTGGTGGAGGAAACCGGAGAAAGCTACCAACATGTCGCAGGTCACTGGAAATCTAGATCATGTTTAAAATTATGACCAATTAAAAAGAATATTGATACAAATTTAATATTTGCACTGATGATAATGTTAATAAATTATGTTGTATATACAGTACGTTAGTGAAATTATTTTGATTTCAATGTGATATCAAATCAAAATAGAACTATGAGGTAATGACTACTCTAGGGAAAAATACGGGGATATGATTCATATTTTTTATTTTACAGATTGTAGATTTTATTATTAGTCATAAGACTGGAATCAGTAGTTTACAACCTGCTTTAGAAATACTAGAAAATATTGTCTTGCATAGGTAAATGAAAGTAGAAGATATTGTTTTTACATAGGGGACATTATTCCAGAGTTTTTTTTTTTTACCATTTTAGCCTTGTATCATTCTGGACCAAATATACACCTTATGAAATATTTATTATATCTCAGTATAAGTTATCCTATTAAAAAGACATGTTCATATATATTCTATTTACTGATAAATTGTGTAATGAAATATTCACCAGTGAATAATCCAAGACTATTTACCTCTCCATTGCCATTCTCCAGAGACAAGATATTATATTGCTGAATTTTTAGTCCTCGTAATTCATTGGAGGAAACACGGTAATGGACATTCAAAATTTTCTGGATTTTTCCTATGCTAAACTAGTATCCTGAAACCTGCAACATGGTGAGCAGGTTCTGTGTCTCTCTAATGTGTTATAGTCTCTTATGCTGTTCTGTATAATAAAACACTTATTGACTGGATACATTTTTTTTGTATTTGGGTAATAGTGGGTTAATTGTTCCCCTCAGGCAATAGTTGAGATTGGCTGAGACATTGTTGACTTCTTCCCCAGAACAGCTGTCAGAAATGTTCTCTTGGAGGTCTGTCAGAAGTGTTATTACTTTTATGGAAGTTTTAAATCTAAGTTTGCTTACATGGCCTCTAATTGGCTAATTTTTTTTAAACTCACCTGACCCAAAGGATCATTTGTAAAGAATTAAATATGTAATGGAGAATACATGCTAACTGAATATTCTTAAAAATAATCCACTGTCCGAACAATAGTGTGACGTCAGAGAAATGTATTATGACATTATCAATGTAAATATTACAGCAGTGACTTAACTAAGCATCCTGTGATAGAACAGTACATGACACCTGACAAAATACAGGCCCACATACAAAGGTAAGATTTACAGCAAAAGTTTGATTAGCATTGGTTTTGATGTTTTATATATTATAATGTTAAATGGTGACTTGTGGGATTTAAAGTGTATACTATAGAATTGTTCAAGCATATGAAATGTGTGTTGAAGTTTGGTGTTCAAATTTCATTTTGAAATGAGGCTCTTAAAATATGTTTACCAGGGACAAGTAAAAAGGAAATGACTGTCGTCCTATGTAAGGAAATTTTGAAGATACCAAAGGGGTAATCAAAAGCCATAAATCGAAGAAGGACAGACAATTCAACGGCCAAAATAAAAAGGACAAAAATACAATCTACAAAGCTTTAATCAGAAAGCTAAAGATCGAGCAACACAAATCCCACTAAAAATTGGGGGGTGAACTCATGTGCTCCAGAAGGGTTAGCATTTCCTGCTAAGTATGTGACACCTGCCCCTGTTACTGTTAAACTAACATCATCTGATATGGAAATTATGTTGGACACCAGCATACATAAATAAATAAAACATGACTCCTTTACAAAACAAATGGGAGTCAAGACGAATCGAACATGGTTTTCATGCGAAAATCGTAGCAGACATCACATCACAGAACTAAAAACGTGAAGACATGTAATTTGACAACATGAACAACATGTAGAAAAATATTGTTTTTATTCTGACTTTCTGTGTCCTTCCTATTATTATATAATTTGTAGCATTCTGAAGTTCGTTTTGACCTTTTAATTTTATTTTTTGCAAATCTTTTTGAAATTTTTTTAAATATAAAAAATGCATAGGGTGGATTTCAGGTATTTTTTTTTTTTATTAAATAGTTATAGTTCTCAAAAACATAAAACTCTTGATGAAATATAATCCAGCATATTTTCTGCATGTATTTTCACAAATAATGTATTTATGGTGGCTTTATATTTTATATTAGTATGGCTCTGTTAGGATTCTTATTAATGTTGTCTTGTTTGTGATTCATATATATATATATATATATAAACCTTACGGTTTC
Source organism: Bathymodiolus brooksi (assembly GCA_963680875.1). Taxonomy (NCBI): domain Eukaryota; kingdom Metazoa; phylum Mollusca; class Bivalvia; order Mytilida; family Modiolidae; genus Bathymodiolus; species Bathymodiolus brooksi. The sequence continues at coordinate 55,369,411 of OY804578.1, read as the reverse complement.
AGAACAAATCTTTTACACAGGTTTGTACATTTTTTCTGTTAGCTTTACACAGGTAAAATTATACCAGCCCTTGCCTGTCACAGAGATAGTCCTTAATATCACATATATTCAGTCATACTTAGAAGGAGATGTATTGAATGTAATGAAGTTAGAAAAAAACATGATAGAGGTCTTGTTATACAGTTGACATGTGGGCAGGGAGAGGGGGGGGGGGGGGGGTCAAAATCTATTATTTCTGATAGAATATATAATGAGTACTATATTCCTAAGAGACAAAGTATGTAAAAAAAATTATGCAGTTGTATACATCATGCAATTGATCAACTACTTGTCATCAACTGAGCCTTTAAAAAAGAAATATAAAAACAAATAGCTATTATACAGTAGATTGTTACTTTTGTTATGAATTCAGACATACATTTAAAGTGTATTTAAATTGTTTCAAAAACACATTGCCTGTTCACATGTCAATTTTCATTTTCGGAACAATTTAACTTCTGAAACGTGTTCGAAATGCAATAAAAGTTTCGTGTGAACACAATCCGTTTTTTTAGGCGTTTGTCCAAAACTTTTATGTCTTGATATCTGAACGCAGGTTGGTTTCTTAAACGTTCCAAATGTAAATGTTTCAGATGAAATGTATTGACAACGGTTTCCGTGTGAAACCAGCATCAAAATCATGGCAATTCTATTTGAATATCCACATATTGGTTTCTTTTTGACAATCATTAGATGAAAAAGAGTTGATTAATTTAAAAAAAAAAAGTTTGCTCATGGTTACAGAAGTTTAGCAAGACAGTTTTTATAATTCTGTTATTTTAATAATCTTTTTTAATGGGGTTTTGCATACATGCAAAGTGTACAATTGTCCTAATACGGAAATATATCAGGTCAATAAAATTCATAATGGGCGAGGCGAAGCCCGATATGAATTTTATTGACACGATATTTTCCGTATTAGGACTATTGTACACTGTGTAACAAATTTATCCTGATTTTGCAACCAAACCTCATAACTAATGTTTTCCATATTAGGACAATGAATTTATCATGATTTTGAATCCATGCAACCATGTATCTCATCTTTCAATTTTCCATGGGATATGGAATTTGTCAAGGTTTTATCTCCATATTTCACCTCTGACTCCATTTTTTTTCCTTCATATTATGACAATAAATTTATCTTGCTTTTGTATCCATATCATCAAATTTAATATTAAGTCAATGGTGTAAGGGAGATAATTCAAATTGACTTAATAAAATCAATATTAAAGCCCCACTGGCTAAGATACGACCGTTTTTTTAATGAGCTGCATTCTCCAAAAAATGTACTACACATGTTTTATATTTAATAAAATAATGTTTTAACTCATTTTCGTGTTGATATATGTGAGAAAGAATGGGTGAGAGAACGATATTTGTTGACGAATTCCAGGATGCTGCATCAAAAGATGGCGACTGATTAATTATCGGCAAATTTACGGAGTCTGTCGAATGATTCAATCGTAACTACTCGGCCGTATACGATTGCCGAATGATCGTGTTGTTCCCACTATAAATAAACAGCGATGGAAGAGGTAAGCACATGTACTCTTTTCTCACTATATTATTCTTTTATTTCAAATGTTTTCCCGATAAAAAGTGGTCATTTCGCATGGTTTTAAAACAGAAAAGTACGTTAGTAATTTGTGCATAGCTCGAGAGAGGAGAAATAAAGTTAATTGTTTAAAAAAAAAACGTATTTTGACAAAATTGGGGTACGATAAGGGAAATACCAAGTGAACAATAAATATGTTGTATTCGTAAAAAAATTCTGAATGAATCCGCATTATTCAGTAAATAATGTTTGCAAATTAAATATTTTAGGATTTTATCTTTATTATATTTGCTATCAGTATGAAGAACTTGCAAAGTGTAACCGTCCTAACGGAAATCGTACCGTTTAGGCTCTTTCATTTCTCTGTTAGCCCTCTAAATTCTTTGATTTTCTGTTTTCTAAATGTTTTGATTCTAAGTGTATCGAGGTTACATAAATTGTCGAAAGTTACCCTATACAACAATAAATTTTACTGTAATTTCTGTACTACAGTCATCTGTCAAAAGTATTGGGAAATGTAAAAAAAAAAAAAAAAAATCCCTGCATAATCAACCAAAACAATATTTTTGGGGGGTTTATTTACTCATTATGTTGTTATGAGTGATTTTTATTTGTATATAATTTAACACAACAAATAAAAATTGACTGATTTTCCTAGATATTTCAACTAAAAATAAATCCTAAAAATTTAAATCATGGAAAAAGTATGTACAAATAAAAACCACTCATATAAACATAATGAACAAATAAACAAACAAAATATAGACAATTTTGAATGTTTTGGTGTAAAATTTGTTAAAATCTATCCAGAAATGATTTTTTTTGACATTTTCCAATACTTTTGACAGATGACTCTATTTTGTTTGGTCCTCATTTTTGGATGCCATAAAAGATTGAATTAAAGATCTTTTGATTTATTCATACAAGATGATAAAAAAATTCTATTTATTTTAGAATTCAGATCAATCACGCAGCCTTCATTTGTCTTCCAATTTATTGGAGCAAGAAAATGAAAGAAATCCAGATCCATCCTGCTCCTCAGCCTGGTCAACCTGACTGATGCTCCTGCACCTATTGCAGGGAGATACTGGAGGGAGAGAAAGTGTGTTGCAAGGAGAACAGTGAGAGGTGCCACTCAAGAATGCCTGTAAATATAATTTTTTTCATATTCCTTTACTATTCTGTTGCATGATTTTATTTTTGACAGTTTTGTGGTTACACCAGTATTGACTTTGCCATCGCCATGTAATCAGTTGTTTGTATGCAACATACCATCTAATGTTTAAACATGTATTTACCATTTAAATAAAATGAGATATGGGTTAAACAACCAACAAATCACACAAGAATAATCCTCGGAATTAAATAAAAGACAGGTTACCATACAGCCCTCAACAAGCAAAAACCCACATCTCATGACAAACTGTTGATGGCCCCTCAAATAAAGCATAACTGAGAAAGTATTCATCCAGCACCACAATATCTTTTTTCAAACTAGCTTATCTGAATGAATTGATGTATTACAACGGAAAACTATGGATTGTTTCTCATCTATATTTTTCCCTTCTTTTCAGGATTTCCATACCATAATTTTGGATGAACTTGTTTTGGAGGTTGTTGCTCGCCATAGAGATGATATTCTGGCACAACCTCCAGATCAAGATTACAACAGAGACAGAAGACACACTGCGTACAGACAGTACATTTTGTGGCGACATGGCTATTTGGGAGCAGGAAACAGGCGTGTTGTACCAAGTTGCTGTGTATGGCGGATAAGGGGAAAATATCCAGACCCACTTGGACAGTATGTTGGCTTCATGCCTGGAAGAATCGGATAGATAATCCAAAATAAAATTATTTTCTGTGCCAAATTTATTTACACACTTTGTTTGTTTACAATTTTGTACATCTGTTTTGCAGTGAAGGCAAGTAGTCAACAACAGTATGAAGCAACATTATTGATGTGATGGTTTCTCATTGACACTTCCCCCATATACACATGTATATCTTGTTATACATATATTGATAAAACTGCTGGATTTGTCAAATGCATTTTTAGTGGAATATTTGCTGACAGCAATGCCCGACATTTCAACTTCTGTCCTAAAACAAAAAAAAATATATAACTGACATGTGTAGCTGTTACACAATAGCATGGCTTTGTAAATTACAAAAAAGGGTGCACTCGACTCGAAGCCGCAAGTGATAAAGTTTACCAATTGCTTGCCCATGGTTGGTGGTTCTCTCTGGGTACTCCGGCTTCCTCCACCACTAAAACTGGTCGTCATGATATAGCTGAAAATATTGTAGAAAGTGGCGCTAAAACACCAAAAATCAAAATCATGTTGCACAATACTTGCATTTTACTTTAGTAAATCTCTATTTTATTCAATGTAATGAAATATTGTCAGATTTGTCAAAACTAAAGTGCAATTAAAAGCATCATTCATGGTGTAAATATATAGATTACACAACAAGATCCTGTTGATTTATACCTTGTTTTGTTAATACAAAAATGTATAATTATCTCCCACGAGCAAAGCTTTGTACTTAGCTAAATTTGGCATTATTGTTCAGGCCCTTAATTGTTCTCTCTGAGTCTCAGTCTTTCAACTGCTTTTTTTCTTCTTCAATTTTTCAAATGTTTTCATTCTAGCTGTACGAAAGTGACATAAATTGTTTAAAATACCATAAACAGCAATAAAATTTATATATACTTTCACTACTATGTTGTTTTATTAAACTTACATTCTACCAATCTCATGTTCTGATGCTGAAATCTCAGAAACATCTGCAACAGTAATGTTGGGCTTCTGATGGGCACGTTCTGGAGTGGACGTAAATGCAGCACATGCTGTATTATCAGACAATGGCACACTTGTGGCAAACACACTATCATCGTGTAATCTAAGTTGTTTTGCTGTTTGTGTCTCCTGAGTTTTCTCATCATAGCTGAAATTGACAATAGCCTAGGAATATTGCAAAATTGTAAAATGACAAAAGTAATGAAGATCTGTGATAGATATATAGTGTGACTACTAGTACAGTTAGGGGCAGAAGCCCATTTCCGGGATGCCTTGATTGTGGAGCAAATACTTTACTTTGCACTAATTTGGGACTTACATTGTACTCTGTTACTGATTATATTCACAACAATACCCCCCCCCCCCCAATGTTTGCCACAAAGGTTGTTAGAATATATACTTAACTAAAATATTTAAGAATTAAAGCAAAATTCGATACAAAACACCAAAGAACATTGTTTGCAATTTAGGACGCCGTATTAAAAGCGATAATTTGTATTTTAAAAAATCCCTTTAACTGGCCTCAATATTTTCGTCTCGATTTTACCTTTGGTATTTGACAGGTTTTATCACCTATTTCGAAGTAAATAACATACATTTAAGATATAGATGATAAATAAATATATATTTCCTTCAATGTTTTCACCTACGGAATAAATTTATAACTTCTATTAGCCACAATGTACGATTTATTTTCATCGTTAAAATGTAAACATTGCACTTACCAGTCCTAAAGTATTTTCCCCACTTCAGCGTTGGTTTCCACTCGTAGAACTGATCTGAGCTCATTCCAACGATCACACTGGTCTCCAATCCATATCCTGCTCAAATTTAGCATTCGATTCTCTTTTCCGCTGTTTTCTTTCTGAATCTGTAAATCTTCTCTTTGGACCACGCTTCGAACTAGATTCTGACATGTTTCTTTCATAGACAACAATCTCAATACGCATGCGTAGCGTTCAAGTTAAACAGAGGTTGTATGAATACGGAAAATCTTCGGTGGGAATTATTGCATGACAGGACTTAATTCTCGCTACTTGTTTCCCCCTTTATTATATAGTAATGCGAGCTGAAAGACCAATTTTATTGCGTTTTTTAAATGTTTTAACAAGTTTAAATGGTTTTATTATTAAAAGAATTGTGTTTTTATTTTTAGTCAAATATATAGCCAGTGGGACTTTAAGTCAACGGTGTAAGGGAGATAATTCGAATTGACTTAATAAAATATTGCACTGAAATTTATTAGGACTATATCAACCAATCATATTGCGAGATTTAACCTAAAATCAGGATAAATTACACTTATCTTCAAATCTGTTGGTAATATTGGATAAAGTTGTCACTGAATAAAGACTAATTAAAATCTGGGTTAAATTGTCATTATATACTTTATAATGAAACCCACAGATTTTTTTTTGTATTCTGTATTTTTTTTGTTTTCCATTTTATCATTATTTATTGAAATCTTTACATTTGTTAGTTATATACATTGAGTACTAGTACCTTAACACTGCCTAGTTAACATGAGTGATTACTATACAATATTATTTCGTATTTGTTAGCACATTTAGTACATATACGTATATACAGTGGTTTTGTAGGATTTAGGATTTAAGCAATGTTCATAAGGAATCAAACTTCATTAGATATTGTATTGTAATAATAAGTACTGGTAAATTTACACACATACATGTATATACACATAGGGTTAGGGTTAGGAATATGATGTTTAACACCACTTTCTACAATATTTCAGTTATATCGTGGCAGTCAGCTTTATTAGTGGAGGAAACCGGAGTACTCGGAGAAAGCCACCAACCTGTTACAAGTCACTGACAAACTTTGTCACTTAATGTTGTATCGAGTACACCTCACCATGAGTGGGATTCGAACTCACAACCTTAGTGGCGATAGGCACTTATTGCACTGGTAGTTGTAAATCCAATTACCATAAGATCACAAGCACGACCATGACAGCCCCTTTATATAAATAAACAGTGTTCCTCTAGGATATATAAACCATTAATGTCATGGGTTAATTTGATTGATTGATTGGTGTTTAATGCCAACTTCAGCAGTATTTTAGTAGGTTAATTTGTCATTGTATATACCAGTACATATGTACTGTATAATGAGACCTATAGGAAGTATGCTAAATAGAAAAATAATTTTTGATAGGAAAAAAATATATGTTGTTTTGTAATAAGTATAATTATAATATCATAATATTTAAGAGCTGTGATTTGTCCATTCATGTTACATGATATAATTATAAAATTTGTATTAATGGAGTCTTACTAAAAATGAATATTTATAAAACTTAGATTACTCAAAATATATAATGAAATCCAACTCACAATATAGCTAGATTTTGATTTTATTTTTACTTGGTTAAATGCATTGGTGACATATACAAAAATTGCAGCAGAAAGTGAAGATAGCCAATTTGCCACTTTAAACGACGAGGAATTCAATGAACTTTTGGAGAACGTTGAATCTCATATATGATTTTATTTCTCATTACTGCTGTTTAATTAATGTATATTTCCATGGTATTTTTTTCTTCTAAATATGAATAGTGTAATGACTTTTAAATAATATGATATTGTAATAAAACAATACTAGCCTTTTTATATCGGTCAATACATGTTTTTATCGACCCATGAAAGTATAATCGACTTCATACTTCGTCCATTATCGATATACTTTCATCAGGTTGATAAAAACTTTTATCTGTAATTTTGACATTTTTTCTGTCATCTTACAGAATGATATTGTCAGTATCAATAAACTCGCTGATGCTGAAACAGAAAATATAGGTCACTGTGACTTCAAACACATTATGACATTACAATAAAAACAATAACCTCAGTTTTGAAGGTCTTGACATACATTATCACTAGTATCACAGTGAATCTGATAAGACTCGCTGCATTACTAGTACATGTATAATGTTTGTCTCGACCTTCAAAACTGACAATAATCTATGTATTGACCTCATCAAAAGGTTATAATTGTATATGGGTTAGTTTACTATATGATTAGACTAGTGATACTATAGATGTACAGTACATAGGCTATAGAAATGGTAGGTGTTGTAAGACATATATGTATTTAGATTCTGCATGAATATTCATGGGTCAAAAGGCTTTCAACACAAAAATATTTCTATATAAATTTCATATTTAAGAGAAGACAATGATTTCTTATGATATCAAACAATTTGATGTCCAGTATACACAGGTTTTACTGTTGATTTCTTATGATATCAAACAATTTGATGTCCAGTATACACAGGTTTTACTGTTGGTTTCTTATGATATCAAACAATTTGATGTCCAGTATACACAGGTTTTACTGTTTAACACACTTTTTAACATGTACTGTATTAGAAACTTCTATTATACATTTATAACATTAAACAGGAGAGGAGATGGAAAACGAATCGGAAGTATGGTAACCTTACCAAGGTTTGTGTGTTGATTAGACAAGTCTTGATCACATCGTCTTTGTAGCTTATAGAATAACACATCTCTTTCACAGAATCTAACCTTTAGTTAACAGAAAGATTAAGTAAAAAATATGGATTCATTCTAAGTTATAGCATGCTGCCAACTCAGTTTCCTGATTCCATGTTTTTTAAGGAAAATATTATTTTCATTATTTTATTACATTTATAATTTGGTTTTGTGTTTGTTTTTTTTTATCTATGTTATTATAAAGTGTTTTTTTTTATCTATGTTATTATAAAGTGTTTTTTTTATCTATGTTATTATAAAGTGTTTTTTTTTATCTATGTTATTATAAAGTGTTTTTTTTTATCTATGTTATTATAAAGTGTTTTTTTTATCAGGGTCTCTTACATTTCTTCACTTGATTTCAACTTGGATCAAAGTTGCAAGAATAAGTTTCAGACATTTTTGAAAAAGTATTTTCTGCAACTAGATATGATGGAATAAGTATTTTATAATTTGCCATCTTGAGTCTACTCTATTATATAGTAGCTACTCAATAGAAAATAGTTACAAGGGGAAAATACATCAGTTTGGTAAAAATATTTATGTGGTGTGCAGAGCTTTTCCACAAATAATTGTTTAAATCAGAAATGTACAAAAATTGGGAGTCATTGGCTGTGATCGTCTGGTAGATGAAGTTATACCATCTGATGAACTCTCTTAAACATGTAAGACTATAGGAAGTATGTAGACATCTTCTTAGATACCACTGAACCCAGACTGTACATGTTTGATAATTGAATTAAATAATCCCTTTTAAAAGTTGTTCCGTCATTGAATAAAAATCTCAGATGACCTCCATCACTTGGTATTGAAATCTAAGATGGCCACCATCATCGGGCATAGAAATCTAAATGGTCACCATCACTGGGTATAGAAATCTAAGATGGCCTCCATCACTGAGCATAAAAATCTAAATGGTCATCATCACGTGGTATAGAAATCTAAGATATCTAAGATGGCCTCCATCATTGGTCATGGAAATCTAAGATGGCCATCATAATTGGTCATAGAAATCTAAATGGTCACCATCATTGGTTATAGAAATCTAAGATGATCACCATCATTGGGCAAAGAAATCTAAGATGGCCACCATCATTGGGCACATAAATCTAAGATGGCCTCCATCACTGGGCATAAATCAGATGAATGGATAAGGGCTGTCCAGAGCCACTGTTTTATCATTTATTCTATGCAAGAATAAAAAAAATCTTTTTCATTTTAAAATTTGATAAATTGTACAATATAAAATGTACTTTTAATGTGGTAATAATATATACATATCTAACATTATTCTTGGGAGGGAAGTTTTAGGGAATAGTTTAAATCATATTTCTAATTCTATGATAATAAATTGAATATATAGAAAAGAAATTAAAAGCGTAACTTAAAAAAATACCATGTGATCTAGTCTTGTGGTTGTGTAACTGCAGTAGTTTTGCCAGACGTCTATCATTCTCTCTATTAATTTGTGTATGCATTTATTTATTTATTTGGAAATTTATTATGTATTGCAGAAGCTTTAGGAAATACAGTGTTTGCATTCAAATACAGTTAATGTTGAACTTTATAGATGATTTGTACATTTTCTCTGTGATCTTTACACATGATAATATACAATTATTGCACTTCATTGTGTACGATATGATGTGTTATGGAGCACTGATAAGCAATATTGACCCAGGCCGAAGGCCACGGTCAATATTGCTTTTCAGTGCTCCATAACACATCATATTGCACAAAATGAAGTGCTGTAATTGTTTTATTACATTTAACATTCCCAGTTTTTTTTTGTGCACCTGGATAAATTTTTAGGGATTGTTTGTTTTTTTTTTTTCAAATTCAAAAGCACATGACCTGATCCATATAATATCATAAATACTTGGACAAATTTATATTACTAATTCAGTGTGTACAAATTTATATTACTAATTCGATATTTATATTTGCATTCTGCTTGCATTTGTAAAACTTCTGTGCCACTTTCTGTTTGTGTTTGTGTGACGTCATTGCAACGGACGTAGAAAACGCTTGGCTAGTAAATTTTAAAATTTTGCCGGGATTTCACCCACCGCTAAATAGATCGTTCAATATGAAATTCTGCCGTGCAATATGACGATTTATCACAAAAAAACAATTATATGGTTTTATTATACTGTATAAAACCATACATGTAATAATATCCATTGTCAAGCGACAAGTGCAATATAAAATATTATTGTTGATTTCTAATGTGTAATTCTGTGACATTATGTTGACTTCACTGATAAACACTTGATAGACATACTATCGTTGATATGTTTTGTTCGAAATGGACTCATCACATCTCTTATCTCGGTCATGTCAGGTTTTGCCTTTGACGTGATATTGCTCTGAAAAATCCATTCTCGCAAAACAAATCAATGATAGTATATTATACAGATATATCATGTTTGGGAGGAGTATTTTCAAAAAATACCAGTTGAGAGACGAAAAATTTCCCAAGCCGAATGGCGAGGGAAATTTAGTCTCAAGACTGGTATTTTTTGCAAATACCCCTCCCAAGCATGATATATCTGTTTAATTACACTGAATATTATTTAGAACACTGGCTAAATAAATAATACCTTTGTTTGTCGTTTTCAGGACCTAACATGATGTATCTGTTTAATTCTACCGAATGATGTTTATGCATAAAACGCACAACTGATAACGTTTTACAAATTTTGTTACAAGCATCTCGGTGAAGGGTAAAAACGGCAAATACGATTGTTACATAAAACGCACAACTGATAACATTTTACAAATTTTGTTACAAGCGTCTCGGTGAAGGGTAAAAACGGCAAATATGATTTTGCAAATACCATGAAAAAAAGTTAAATCTTATGCAAATACACCTACATGAAATAAAAATTCTGCAAATTCACAATGCAACGCCTGAATTTGTAGAAAATATCACGGCTATTAACCAATCAGAATCCAGCATTCTTATATAAGGTGTAATTAATTATACAATCTTCAAATCTTCTATTGTATGACAAAATATCAAGTGTTTTCACCTATTATCAAATTTAAGAGTCTTTACAGTGGAACCTGTCTAATCTGACACACCATGGGACCAGAGCAATGTGTCGAATTATACAGGATGTCGGAAAACTCAGGTTTTTAATTCACCTTGCCAAAGGCAATTTGAGCTTTTGCCATCACTTGGCGTCTGTCGTCCGTTAACTTTTCACATTTTAATCTTCTCTTCTGAAACCGCTCAGCCAAATGAAGTGAAACTTGGTAGGAAGCATCTATGGAAGGTCCTCTCTAAAGATTGCTCATTTTGTCCCGATCCATCAACAAACATGGCCACCATAGGCAATTCATGTTTCTGATTGGACGATTTTTTTAAATCTTCTCCTCTGAAACTGCTTGGCCAAATGAACCGAAACTTGGTAGGAATCATCTATGGCGGGTCCTCTTGTAAAGATTGCTCATTTCGTCCCGATCCGTTAAGAAACATGGACGCCACAGGCCATTCTTGTTTCTGATTGGTTGATTTCTAGAAGAATCTTCTCCTCTGAAACCGCCTGGCCAAATGAATCGAAACTTGGTAGGGAGCATCCTGGGAAGGTCCTCTATAAAGATTGCTCATTTTGTCCCGATCCATTAAAAAATATGGCTGCCATAGGCAATTCTTGTTTCTAATTGGTCAATTTCTAAAAACCTTCTCCTCTGAAACCGCTTGGCCAAATAAATTGAAACTTGGTAGGGAGCATCTATGGAAGGTTCTCTATAAAGATTGCTCATTTTGTCCCGATCCATTAACAAACATGGCCACCACAGGCAATTCTTGTTTCTTAATGGTCGATTTCTAAAAATCTTCTACTCAGAAACAGCTTGGCCAAATGGACCGAAACGTGGTAGGAAGCATCTATGGAAGGTCCTCTATGGGAATTTTTCATTCCGTTTTTATCCGTTTACAAACATGGCCATCATAAGCAATTTTTGTTTCTTATTGGTCGATTTCTAAAACAGGTTTTCCTCTGAAACCGCTTGGCCAAATGATATGAAATTTGGTAAGAAGCATCTATGGAAGGTCCTCTATAGAGATTGCTCATTTTGTTTTAATCCATTAACAAACATGACTGCCACAGGCAATTCTTGCTTTAGATTGGTCGATTTCTAAAAACTTCTCTGAAACTGCTTAGCCAAAATGAACTGACATTTGGTGGGAAGCACCTATGGAAGGTTCTGTATTAAGTTTCCTCAAAGCAGAATGAAAGGTGAGCGACACAGGCTCAGCTCTTACTGAGCTGAGCCTGTGCTGAGCCTCTAGTCTTTTTAGTTAACAGAAATTTGCACAAATTTAACAAAAGAAGAAATTGTGTATGTTTGATTATGTAGAATGGTTTAAATAATTGGAACTACAATGTAGATGAAAATACATTTAATATTTGATTTATACATAATTGTTATATACATGTATGGTACAATTTCATATTCTGATCAGATAATTGTTAGTTGTAGCCATGTCCTTTACAAAGAAAGTGAAAACAGTGATCTGTAAAATTTTGATTATTATATTCTTGGTAAACTTACTTTAACCCTTAATAATGAGTCTTTAATCACCTGCCAATCAATAAATTCAAATAATAATTTATTTGTGTACACAAGCCTAGAACAGTTTCATAATATATCATATAATGGTTGTAGTCATCTCCAGGTTTCCAAAAAAGAAATTAAATACAGGTAACTGTTAAATTTTAATTATTACATATATAATCTTTGGAAGGTGGAAACATGTTTGTGCACATTTTTGGAATTTATGTTTGCACACATTTAGAATTGAACGTTTGCACACATTTTTAGTTTAATCTAAACTTATTTCATTTGTGACACTACCTCTTCCGTTAGCCAGATATACAAAATATATCTGTTGCCCCCTGCCCACCATGGGGAGGTGGAAGTAGGATTTTCGAGCAGGATATTTAAAAAAAGAAATTATATATTATTTATTTTTATTTAACATTGATGCATAAAATATTACTATTTTCAAGTTAAAAACTAAGACAGTTTGTACTAGTTACATGGATACTGGTAGGCTTTTGTAAGCCATTATACAGATGTATTCTTTCCTGTTTATAGTTCCGCTGGTGAAACCACAAATTTTCAGATGATTGTTTGTCTGGATAGATTTGCATTTTTCAACAAAGTTAAATATGTTCAGATGACTGTGGTAGAACATAGTTCCCAATTGTCTGTGGAAATTTTCACAACCATTCGTCGTTCTCTTGGTTTCTAGATTTGGATCGTCTCAAATTCGCCTAGAGAATTTCGCGTTATCGTCAACGTAGGTGTTAAGGATGTAATCTGCAAATTCCATTGCCTTTTCATCATCTGGAGCATCTAGCAAAATATCAAATGCAAAATAATCGGCCACATTGGACGAATCTAAATAGCTCAATCCAAAAAATGTTTTAAGCCACTTCCCAATATCGGATTCCGGATCCTTGTACTTTTTGCTTAACCCAAGATTTTGTATTTTCCGATACCATGTCTGCCCTAAGTGAAGCTGACATGCTTTTATTATTATGTTTGGCCAAACTGAATGCACAGCTTCATGAACGTAGATTTCAAAATCTAAATGCATCTAAATCTAAATCATACAGGTATAAGTGTAGGAAATACTGTTCACTTGAAGTATAGAATTTTAAGTGTGTGCAAAAGTAGTAAATTATGCAGGTATATTGAAAAGGTAGTGAGCGCAGACGTAACACTAAAATACAGGTGAATTGTGTGCGATCGTACAATCTCCTGTCTGGAATGTGCACAAGCGTATTGTCACCCTTTGGAAACATACTTTTAACCCTTACTAATGAGCCTCTAATTACCTGCCAATCAATTAGTTAGAATCATAATTTATGTGGGAGTTAAGCCTGTCAATTTGTTAATGGTTTATATTTAATGATACACATGGCAGGATGGTAATTTATTAAGGAGCAGATCAAAGGGTCGGATAAGACAGGATTAATTAAGCGTAATTTACAACATTGGGACCGTAATACAGTGTCAGATGTTGGAAGTGACGGGTGTCGGAATACACAAGGTTTTTTAAACAAAGAATGTTAAAGAAATATTTGTGACTTGAAATTCTTGTTGGAAGTCACAGGATGTCAGAAAACTGAGGTGTCTGATCGCACAGGTTCCACTGTAGTTCTAAATAAAAACAAAAAAAATTACTGGTCCGAACAAAGTTTGACTAGTCTTGGGATGGAGGACCTCATTGTGAAGACTGCTCTATCAGGTCAGATTTCAGCCACACACAGATAGTAAAATGATACTAGATTTCAGTCACTGAGATAAGAAAAATGCTACTAAATTGTCTCTGTTAAGACCACTTTTTCATCGCAGAAAGTGTCAACATATAAATGGGAGACTATGGTACTCCGACATTTTAAAGTAAGATCATTTGTCTCTTCAGCTTTAACACACTCGGATTTGACTAAATCTTATGTACAATAAAGTATTTCTTATATTAAATAATAGTTTGGATTTGAAATTCGTGAAATAGAACCTGAATATTATATCATGCTTTTAACTATTGATATCATTAACAGCTACACATAAGACGGGATCAAAAGAAAAAGGATCCTTTTCTGTTTTTAGCTCACCTAGCCAAAAGGCCATGTGAACTTTTGCCATCACTTGGCATCCCTTGTCTGTTAACTTTTCACATTTGAATCTTCTCCTCTGAAACCACTTGGTCCCAATAAACCGAAACTTGGTAGGAAGCATCTATGGAAGGTCCTCTATTATTACTATTGCTCATTTTGATTCAATCCATTAACAAACATGACCGCCATAGGCAATACTTGTTTCTAGTTGGTCAATTTCTAAAAACCTTCTCCTCTGAAACCGCTTGGCCAAATGAATTGAAACTTGGTAGGAAGCATCTATGGAAGATTCTCTATAAATATTGCTCATTTTTTCTCGATCCATTAACAAACATGGCTGCCACAGACAATTCTTGTTTCTTAATGGTCGATTTCTAAAAATCTTCTACTCTGAAACAGCTTGGCCAAATGAACCGAAACGTGGTAGGAAGCATCTATGGAAGGTCCTCTATGGGAAATGTTCATTCCGTTTTGATCCGTTTACAAACATGGCCGTCATAAGCAATTCTTGTTTCTTATTGGTCAATTTCTAAAACAGCTTTTCCTCTGAAACCGCTTGGCCAAATGATATGAAACTTGGTAAGAAGCATCTATGGAAGTTCCTCTATAGAGATTGCTCATTTCGTTTTGATCCATTAATAAACATGGCTACCACGGCAATTCTTGTTTTAGATTGGTCGATTTCTGAAAATCTTCTTCTCTGAAACTTCTTTGCCAAAATGAACCGATATTTGGTGAGAAACACCTATGGAAGGTTCTGTATTAAGTTTCCTCAAAGCAGAATGAAAAGTGAGCGACACAGGCTCAGCTCAGTCTTTTAGTTAACAGAAATTTGCACAAATTTAACAAAAGAAGAAATTGTGTATGTTTGATTATGTAGGATGGTTTAAATAATTGGAAATACAATGTAGATGAAATTACATTTAATATTTGATTTATACACACTTGTTATATTTAGTACAATTTCATAATCTGATCAGATAATTGTTAGTTGTAGCCATGTCCTTTACAAAGAAAGTGAAAACAGTGATCTGTAAAATTTTAATTATTATATTCTTGGTAAACTTACTTTAACCCTTAATAATGAGTCTTTAATCACCTGCCAATCAATAAATTCAAATAATAATTTATTTGTGTACACAAGCCTAGAACAGTTTCATAATATATCATATAATGGTTGTAGACATTCTCAGGTTTACCAAAAAGAAATTGAATACAGGTAACTGTAAAATTTTAATTATTACATATATAATCTTTGGAAGGTGGAAACACGTTTGCGCACATTTAGAAATGAACGTTTGTGCACATTTTTAATTCTATCTAAACTTATTTCATTTGTGACAGTACCTCTTCCGTTAGCCAGTTATACAAAATATATCTGTTGCCCCCTGCCCACCACGAGGAGGTGGAAGTAGGATTTTCGAGCAGAATATTTAAAAAAAGAAATTATATATTATTTATTTTCATTTAACATTCATGCATAAAATATTACTATTTTCAAGTTAAAAACTAAGACAGTTTGTACTAGTTACATGGATACTGGTAGGCATTTGTAAGCCATTATACAGATGTATTCTTTCTTGTTTATAGTTCCGCTGGTGAAACCACAAATTTTCAGATGATTGTTTGTCTGGATAGATTTGCATTTTTCAACAAAGTTAAATATGTTCGGATGACTGTGGTAGAACATAGTTCCCAATTGTCTGTGGAAATTTTCACAACAATTCGTCGTTCTCTTGGTGTCTAGATTTGGATCGGCCCAAATTTTCCTAGAGAATTTTGCGTTATCGTCAACGTAGGTGTTAAGGATGCAATCTGCAAATTCCATTGCCTTTTCATCATCTGGAGCATCTAGCAAAATATCAAATGCAAAACAATCTGCCACATCGGACGAATCTAAATAGCTCAATCCATAAAATGTTTTAAGCCACTTCCCAATATCGGATTCCGGATCCTTGTACTTTTTGCTTAACCCAAGATTTTGTATTTTCCGATACCATGTCTGCCCTAAGTGAAGCTGACATGCTTTTATTATTATGTTTGGCCAAACTGAATGCACAGCTTCATGAATGTAGATTTCAAAATCTAAATGCATCTAAATCTAAATCATACAGGTATAAGTGTAGGAAATACTGTTCACTTGAAGTATAGAATTTTAAGTGTGTGCAAAAGTAGTAAATTATTCAGGTATATTGAAAAGGTAGTGAGTGCAGACGTAACACTAAAATACAGGTGAATTGTGTGCAATCGTGCAATCTCCTATCTGGAATGTGCACAAGCGTATTGTTACCCTTTGGAAACATACTTTTAACCCTTACTAATGAGCCTCTAATTACCTGCCAATCAATTAGTTAGAATCATAATTTATGTGGGAGCTAAGCCTGTCAATTTGTTAATGGTTTATATTTAATGATACACATGGAAGGATGGTAATTTATTAAGGAGCAGATCAAAGGGTCGGATAAGACAGGTTTAAATAAGCGTAATTAATAACATTGGGACCATAAAACAGTGTCAGATGTTGGAAGTGACAGGTGTCGGAATACACAAGGTTTTTTAAACAAAGAATGTTAAAGAAATATTTGTGACTTGAAATTCTTGTTGGAAGTCACAGGATGTCAGAAAACTGAGGTGTCTGATCGCACAGGTTCCACTGCAGTTCTAAATAAAAACAAAAAAATTTACTGGTCCGAACAAAGTTTGACTAGTCTTGGGATGGGGGACCCCATTGTGAAGACTGCTCTATCAGGTCAGATTTCAGCCACACACAGATAGTAAAATGATACTAGATTTCAGTCACTGAGATAAGAAAAATGCTACTAAATTGTCTCTGTTAAGACCACTTTTTCATCACAGAAAGTGTCAACATATAAATGGGAGACTACGGTACTCCGACATTTTAAAGTAAGATCATTTGTCTCTTCAGCTTTAACACACTCGGATTTGACTAAATCTTATGTACAATAAAGTATTTCTTATATTAAATAATAGTTTGGATTTGAAATTTGTGAAATAGAGCCTGAATATTATATCATGCTTTTATCTATTGATATCATTAACAGCTACACATAAGACGGGATCAAAAGAAAAAGGATCCTTTTCTGTTTTTAGCTCACCTAGCCAAAAGGCCATGTGAACTTTCGCCATCACTTGGCATCCCTTGTCTGTTAACTTTTCACATTTGAATCTTCTCCTCTGAAACCACTTGGTCCCAATAAACTGAAACTTGGTAGGAAGCATCTATGGAAGGTCCTCTATTATTGCTATTGCTCATTTTGATTCAATCCATTAACAAACATGACCGCCATAGGCAATACTTGTTTCTAGTTGGTCAATTTCTAAAAACCTTCTCCTCTGAAACCGCTTGGCCAAATGAATTGAAACTTGGTAGGAAGCATCTATGGAAGATTCTCTATAAATATTGCTCATTTTTTCTCGATCCATTAACAAACATGGCCGCCACAGACAATTCTTATTTCTTAATGGTCGATTTCTAAAAATTTTCTACTCTGAAACAGCTTGGCCAAATGAACCGAAACGTGGTAGGAAGCATCTATGGAAGGTCCTCTATGGGAATTGTTCATTCCGTTTTGATCCGTTTACAAACATGGCCGTCATAAGCAATTCTTGTTATTGGTCGATTTCTAAAACAGCTTTTCCTCTGAAACCGCTTGGCCAAATGATATGAAACTTGGTAAGAAGCATCTATGGAAGTTCCTCTATAGAGATTGCTCATTTCGTTTTGATCCATTAATAAACATGGCTACCACGGCAATTCTTGTTTTAGATTGGTTGATTTCTAAAAATCTTCTTCTCTGAAACTTCTTTGCCAAAATGAAACGATATTTGGTGGGAAGCACCTATGGAAGGTTCTGTATTAAGTTTCCTCAAAGCAGAATGAAAGTGAGCAACACAGGCTCAGCTCAGTCTTTTAGTTAACAGAAATTTGCACAAATTTAACAAAAGAAGAAATTGTGTATGTTTGATTATGTAGGATGGTTTAAATAATTGGAAATACAATGTAGATGAAATTACATTTAATATTTGATTTATACACAATTGTTATATTTAGTACAATTTCATAATCTGATCAGATAATTGTTAGTTGTAGCCATGTCCTTTACAAAGAAAGTGAAAACAGTGATCTGTAAAATTTTAATTATTATATTCTTGGTAAACTTACTTTAACCCTTAATAATGAGTTTTTAATCACCTGCCAATCAATAAATTCAAATAATAATTTATTTGTGTACACAAGCCTAGAACAGTTTCATAATATATCATATAATGGTTATAGATATTTCGAGGTTTGCGAAAAAGAAATTGAAGACAGGTAACTGTAAAATTTTAATTATTACATATATAATCTTTGGAAGGTGGAAACACGTTTGCGCACATTTTTGGAATTTATGCTTGCGCACATTTAGAAATGAACGTTTGTGCACATTTTTAGTTTAATCTAAACTTATTATTCCCCCCGCAGCGAAGTTGTAGGGGGTATACTGGTTTCACCATGTCTGTCCGGTCGTCCGTCTGTCCGTCCGTCTCTCCGTCCGTCTGTAGACAAATCCTATGTTGTACGATAACTTGAGTTGTGTTTCTTAGAATCTTTTAAAATTTTATCAACTGCTTACTGGTAAAGAGGGGAGGATCCCTTTCTTTTTTGATGATTTTCACTTTTGCCATTCCAGAGTTATTGGACTTGATATGACGCAAAATAGGATTTTTACCCTATGTCGCATGATAACTTGAGTAGTGTTTCTCAGAATGTTTTGAAATTTTATCAGCAGCTTACCGGTGAAGAGAGGAGGGTCCTTTTCATTTTTGGTCAGAACAATCAGTAATGTTTTGGTTATGGAAATAGGTTGGACAGATGTGGGGAGTGGGGGGTATATCTTAGTGAGCTGTGCTCACAGTAAGACTAGTTTCATTTGTGACAGTACCTCTTCCGTTAGCCAGATATACAAAATATATCTGTTGCCCCCTGCTCACCACGGGGAGGTGGAAGTAGGATTTTCGAGCAGAATATTTAAAAAAAGAAATTATATATTATTTATTTTCATTTAACATTCATGCATAAAATATTACTATTTTCAAGTTAAAAACTAAGACAGTTTGTACTAGTTACATGGATACTGGTAGGCATTTGTAAGCCATTATACAGATGTATTCTTTCTTGTTTATAGTTCCGCTGGTGAAACCACAAATTTTCAGATGATTGTTTGTCTGGATAGATTTGCATTTTTCAACAAAGTTAAATATGTTCGGATGACTGTGGTAGAACATAGTTCCCAATTGTCTGTGGAAATTTTCACAACAATTCGTCGTTCTCTTGGTGTCTAGATTTGGATCGGCCCAAATTTTCCTAGAGAATTTCGCGTTATCGTCAACGTAGGTGTTAAGGATGCAATCTGCAAATTCCATTGCCTTTTCATCATCTGGAGCATCTAGCAAAATATCAAATGCAAAACAATCTGCCACATCGGACGAATCTAAATAGCTCAATCCATAAAATGTTTTAAGCCACTTCCCAATATCGGATTCCGGATCCTTGTACTTTTTGCTTAACCCAAGATTTTGTATTTTCCGATACCATGTCTGCCCTAAGTGAAGCTGACATGCTTTTATTATTATGTTTGGCCAAACTGAATGCACAGCTTCATGAACGTAGATTTCAAAATCTAAATGCATCTAAATCTAAATCATACAGGTATAAGTGTAGGAAATACTGTTCACTTGAAGTATAGAATTTTAAGTGTGTGCAAAAGTAGTAAATTATGCAGGTATATTGAAAAGGTAGTGAGTGCAGACGTAACTCTAAAATACAGGTGAATTGTGTGCGATCGTGCAATCTCCTGTCTAGAATGTGCACAAGCATACCCTGTCACCCTTTGGAAACATACTTTTAACCCTTACTAATGAGCCTCTAATTACCTGCCAATCAATTAGTTAAAATCATAATTTATGTGGGAGTTAAGCCTGTCAATTTGTTAATGGTTTATATTTAATGATACACATGGCAGGATGGTAATTTATTAAGGAGCAGATCAAAGGGTCGGATAAGACAGGATTAATTAAGTGTAATTTATAACATTCGAAGTGTAATTTATAACATTGGGACCATAAAACAGTGTCAGATGTTGGAAGTGACAGGTGTCGGAATACACAAGGTTTTTTAAACAAAGAATGTTAAAGAAATATTTGTGACTTGAAATTCTTGTCGGAAGTCACAGGATGTCAGAAAACTGAGGTGTCTGATCGCACAGGTTCCACTGTAGTTCTAAATAAAAACAAAAAAATTTACTGGTCCGAGCAAAGTTTGACTAGTCTTGGGATGGAGGACCTCATTGTGAGGACTGCTCTATCAGGTCAGATTTCAGTCACTGAGATAAGAAAAATGCTACTAAATTGTCTCCGTCAAGACCACTTTTTCATCGCAGAAAGTGTCAACATATAAATGGGAGACTACGGTACTCTGACATTTTAAAGTAAGATCATTTGTCTCTTCAGCTTTAACACGCTCGGATTTGACTAAATCTTATGTACAATAAAGTATTTCTTATATTAAATAATAGTTTGGATTTGAAATTCGTGAAATAGAGCCTGAATATTATATCATGCTTTTAACTATTGATATCATTAACAGCTACACATAAGACGGGATCAAAAGAAAAAGGATCCTTTTCTGTTTTTAGCTCACCTAGCCAAAAGGCCATGTGAGCTTTCGCCATCACTTGGCATCCCTTGTCTGTTAACTTTTCACATTTGAATCTTCTCCTCTGAAACCACTTGGTCCCAATAAACCGAAACTTGGTAGGAAGCATCTATGGAAGGTCCTCTATTATTGCTATTGCTCATTTTGATTCAATCCATTAACAAACATGACCGCCATAGACAATACTTGTTTCTAGTTGGTCAATTTCTAAAAACCTTCTCCTCTGAAACTGCTTGGCCAAATGAATTGAAACTTGGTAGGAAGCATCTATGGAAGGTCCTCTATAAAGATTGCCAATATCGTTTGAATCCGTTAACAAACATGACAACGATAGACAATTCTTATTTCTGGTTCGTCAATTTAAAAAAAATCTTCTCTGAAACCACATATCCAAATGAACTGACACTTGGTAGGAAGCATTCATGGAAGGTCCTCTAGAAAGATGGCTAATTTTGTCCCAATCTACCAACAAACATGGTCACCATAAGCAATTCTTGTTTCTGGTTGGTCGATTTTCTAAATATCTGCTCCTCTGAAACCACTTGGCCAAATAAAGCAATATTTTGCAGGAAGCATCCATGGAAGGTCCTCTATAAGATTTCCTCATTTCACCCTGATTGAACAAAAAACATGGGCCATTCTTGTTTCTGATTGGCTGACACCTAAAAAATCTTTTCCTCTGAAACTAGGAGGCACAATGAATTGTTTCTTTGTAGGAATGATGTATGAGAGATCTTGTACAAATTTCTACATTTCGTGCCGATCATGCAACTAATATGGTCGCCATTGGCAATTCTTGTTTGTGATTGGCCAATTACAAAATATCTTCTCTAAAACCATTGGGCCAATTAATTGAAATTTTGGTAGGAAGCTGGAAGGTCTGTATAAAGTTTCATCTAAACAAAATGACAGGTGAGTGACACAGGCTCAGTCAGCCCACTGAGCCTCTAGTTTAATTTTGTAATTGCCCAGTGCAAATCTGAAATAATCTCTTTAAAACAAATGTATTTTGATGTAAGAGATTGTTACGAAAATAATTTGATTACTCTTATTTAAGCATTTTCAGGAAGATTCACAATTTGAGTGCATATAGGTGAATTATAGAAGAGGAAACAGAAACAATTTAATATGTAAATGAGATGCAAATTTTATAAAAACCCAACCTAGAGAATTTATAATTAGTTCTAGCTTCTGTTTAAATATTTTTTATTTGAAGATAATGCAAAAATGTATCACAGTTTGCTAATAGAATTTTTTTTCAGATTCTAAATAATGGGTATTTTCTGGTGTCATTAAGGTTTGGGTATTCAGCAATATTTCAGTTATATCGTGGCAGTCAGTTTTATTGATGGAAGAAACCGGAGAATACCACTGACCTGCTGCAAGTTAATGACAAACTTTATCCCATAATGTTGTATCGAGTATACCTCTCCTGAGCAGGGTTCGAACTCACAACCTTAGTGGTGTCATTAAGACATAGATTGTTAAGCCATATATTTATATAGCACCTGTTTATGATTAACTATATAAAAGTTGCTGCTAAATTTATATCTAATCTTTTTTTATATATAAATTTCAATTGTTGATATGCTACCAGAAGTTTTCATTCACATTGAAAACTATAATATAAGTTAACAAAATGACAGAATAGGAAAGAGCAGTTTTTTAGCTCACCTTGCCAAAGGCAATATTGAGCTTTTGCCATCGTCCGTCGTCCGTTGTCTGTCGTCAGTTAACTTTTCACATTTTAATCTTCTCCTCTGAAACCCCTCAGCCAATTGAAGTGAAACTTGGTTGGAAGCATCTATGGAATGTCCTCTCTCTAAAGATTGCTAATTTTGTCCCGATCCATTAACAAATATGGCCGCCATAGGCAATTCTTGTTTCTGATTGGCCGATTAAAAAAAAATATTCTCCTCTGAAACCGCTTGGTTAAATGAACTGAAACTTGGTAGGAAGCATCTATGGCATGTCCTCTATAAAGAGTGCTCATTTCATCCCGATCCGTTAACAAACATGGCAGCCACAGGCAATTCTTGTTTCTGATTGGTTGATTTCTAAAAAATCTTCTCCTCTGAAGCCGCTTTGCCAAATGAATCGAAACTTGGTAGGAAGCATCCTTGGAAGGTCCTCTATAAATAATGCTCATTTAGTTCCGATTCGTGTACAAACATGGTCACCATAGGTAATTCTTGTTTCTGATTGGCCGATTAAAAAAAATCTTCTCTGAAACCACTTGGCCAAATGAACCGAAACTTGGTAGGAAGCATCTATGGCAGGTCCTCTATAAAGATTGCTAATTTCGTCCTGATCTGTTATCAAACATGGCCGCCACAGACAATTCTTGTTGGTTGATTTCTAAAAAATCTTCTCCTCTGTAACCGCTTGGCCAAATGAATCAAAATTTGGTAGGAAGCATCCGTGAAAGGTCTTCTATAAAGAATGCTCATTTAGTTCCAATCTGTTAACACACATGGCCGCCACAGGCAATTCTTGTTTCTGATTGGTTTATTTCTAAAAAATCTTCTCCTCTGAAACCGCTTTGCCAAATGAATCAAAACTTGGTAGGAAGCATCCTTGGAAAGTCCTTTATAAAGATTGCTAATTTAGTTCCGATCCGTTGACAAACATGGCCACCAAAGGCAATTTTCGTTTCTGATTGGTTGATTTCTAAAAAATATTCTTCTCTGAAACCGCTTTGCCAAATGAATCGAAACTTGGTAGGAAGCATCCTTGGAAGATCATCTATAAATATTGCTCATTTAGTTCCAATCCGTCAATAAACATGGCCATCACAGGCCATTCTTGTTTCTGATTGGTCGATTTCTAATTTTCTTCTTCTTTGTAACTGTTTAGCCAAATGACCAAAACTTGGTGGGAAGCACCTATGGAAGGTTCTGTATTAAGTTTCCTCAAAGCAGAATGAAAGGTGAGCGACCACGAGCCTCTAGTTTTATTAAGAAGTAGAAGTGAATATTATAATAATTTTGAAGATATGAGTGAATTTATGTAATCTTCTATGCTTAATTTTACACTCTAGACATTCCATGGCTGCTTTACAATATAATCAAGAGCAATTCAAAGTGATAAATTTACTCTGTAATATACATCTAAATACATATATAACAAATGAATAGAAATGCATTTTTATAATTTACAGCATTTCATACAATTTATTGAACATCATAATCATGACGAATATTCATTAATATATAGTCAAACCTGTATATAAAGGGCACTCAAGAGAACCTGAAAATGTTCCCTTTATGAGCAGTTGTCCTTTATATACAGGTTAAGATAATATTCACTATTCATTAATGGGAGAAATGAAACTGTCCTTTATAGACAGTGATTTGTTATATAGAGGTGTCCCTAAAGGCTGTACATACATAAACAAATGAAAATTTAGATTTTTATAATTTACAACATTTACATACCATTTATTGAACATCATAACATGATGAATACTCATTAATATATATTAGTTACAATAATGTGATGAAAACATAAAATTATATGATATAAATTATAAAAATTACCGTTAATTATATTTCTAATGGAAAAAAAAAAATCATCAAACACCTCTCATAAATAAGCTTTAGAAAATTGTATTTTTGTTGTTGCCGTTTTTTTTTAAATGTATAGATATGTAACATAATGTTCTGATTTACTATAATAAACCACATTTTTGTTTATTAGTTAAAAGATTGTAATGTCAGTCAAGCTAAAACCTTTGTCAATCATTATCAAATGCAATTTTATTTGTTCAATTTCTGTAGATAGTAAAGTGTCATGACAACCTTGTTGATATTGAACCCTTTTACTTATAAAGCTTCCTGTCTTTTTTATACAGGTTTGTCTGTATTTGAGATTTAAATATTATAATTCTTTTTTCTCTTTACAGTAATGAAGTACAGAAGAATGCAATAGCTCTATTGAATGCACTGTTTATTAAGGCTGCTCCTGAAAAGAGAAGAGTATGTTTTCTTATCAATTGAGATTCACGGTTTAATTGTTACTTCATTATGAAATTTTAAAAGCCACAAATTATAGAAATGAAAATCCTGATAAAGAAAATTTTATATGACATTGTTTATCTTATTGTTTTACTCATTTCATGGTGGGTTGTGTTGCATTATGGGTATTTAATACCATTTTCAACATTATTCTAGTTGTATTTTGACAGTTAGTTTTATCAGTAGAGGAAACCAGAGTACCTAGTGAAAACCACCAACCTGCAACAAGTTACTGACAAACTTGATCACCTAAGGTTGTTATTGAATGCAAACTCTCATCTCTTAGTGCTGATAAGCAGTGATTTCAAAGTAAGATGTAAATCTAACTACCATATGATCATGGCCAAGATTCCTCCCATATCATTGATAAAAAGTTACTAATAACCCCACTACATTTTTGTACCTGTTCTAAGCCAGGACCTGGATTTCCAATGTCATATGTTGTGGTCTTTTTATGTGTTCAGTTTAGTAAGTGAAAGTGAAGTTGACAAGCACTGTTTAAACTTTCTTTTTATGAATAAAATTCAATGTGCAATATTCAATTTATATACTGTATACTGTTTTGAACACAGTTCTGATACATTTCACTATGTTTAGCTTGTTTTATTTTCATTTCAGAAAATAGCAGATATAGTACAAAATAGAGATTTTAGAAATTGTCTCATGTCTGTAAGTATCAAGAAAATCTGTTAGAAGCTTTGGACTTAAGTTTGAAGATGGCTCCTGATTGTAAATGTTTTAGGAGTTATGCCCCTCAATAATGTTGATAATGGTCAGAATGTCCTTGTGAGTGCACTACCGCTTTCATTTCTTTTTAGATTTGATCACACAAGATTTAGCTCAATAATATCTCAAGTGAGTTTACAAAATACAAAACTGTTCTATTTAGATCAGTAGAGATAGGGGGCATGGGGGAATAGGGTACAAGTCAGGATTGTAGTGGTGATACATTTCACATCTGTATGTGCTTTAAACCTTATTGTTGGTTAGGTACACTTACTCTTTTTGTTTGAGTTTCGCTGAGAACTTAAGGGTGTAGGCCAAGGGTATGGGAGATAACTCTATGTTCAGTGTCTTCTCAAATATATGGTCATCTGTGCATTTGAAAATCCACCCTCAATTCCAAGCTTCTTGGCAACACAGATTGTTTACATTGGATATGGACAGTTTTAATTAAAAAATGACCCCTTTCCCTTTTAGCTTTCCATAGTTGTGCTCCTTGTCTTTTTATATCTTATTGCTGCCAATAACAGAGTATTATTATCATATTCTTGTATCCACAAAATATCATTGAAATATCTCTTTCCAGAAAAAGTTCTCAGCGAGATATGTTGTAAAAAAGACAGTAGTGTAACACATTTTGTGTGACAAACTTTTTTCCATTTAATTTCAAGTGTTTGTCAAATAAAAAATATTAAATATATCAACCAGAATCTTACATATTATGAAACTATTGTACCATTGCTTTAATTGTAATGAATTAATCAAGTAAAGTCACCCCAAACGACCCCCTACTACCCAACAGTCCTGAAAAGAAAAGAAAAAAAGAAGACAAATGCAGTAATTTGGTAATTTGGACATCCACTATGTCAAATATAAGAATTCAAATGCTTTTTAGCTCACCTGACCCAAAGGTGAGCTATTCCCATCACTTGGCGTCCGTCGTTGTCGTCCGTCGTACGTCGTAAACTTTTTCAAAAATCTTCTCCTCTGAAAGTACTAGACCAATGGAAACCAAACTTGGTCTGAATCATTACTAGGGTGTCTAGTTTAAAATTGTGTCCGGTGATGCCGTGCACCAACCAACATGGCCGCTGTTACTAAAAATAGAACATATGGTAAAATTGCAGGTTTTTGGTAATAACTCAAAAACCGTTAGTAATATCAAAAATCTGACATGGGGTAAAAATGATCTACCTACCCTGCAATTTTGAAGTAAATCTGATTACCCATCTTGGAGTTATTGCCCTTTTTTCATGAAATTTGTAAAATTTTAATACTTTTCGTCTTATATTTCAAAAACTATAAGAGATAAAGGTTAACTTTAAATTGCAAAAATGTGCGACATATCATGATCTACCTACCCTGCAATTTTGAAGTAAATCCCATTACTCATTTTGGAGTTATTTCCCTTTTTCCATCAAATTTTCAAAATTTTAATACTTTTCGTCCTTTATTTCAAAAACTATAAGAGACAGATGGTAAGTTGAAACTGCAAACATGCTCAGCATGTCAAGATCTACCTACCCTGCAATTTTGAAGTAAATTTGATTACCCATCTTGGAGTTATTGCCCTTTTTTCATCATTTTTTTTTTTTCATTTTAATACTTTTCGTCTTATATTTCAAAAACTATTTAGAGATAGATGTTAAGTTTATTGCAAAAATGTGCAGCATATCAAGATCTACCTACCCTGCAATTTTGAAGTAAATCCCATTACCCATTTTGACCGATTATGCAAATTAGAAAAAAGGGGGGATGAAATTAAAAAAAAATCTTCTCCTCTGAAACTACTGAGCCAATCTCAACCAAACTTTGCTGAAATGATCCTTAGGTGGTCCCCTTTCAAATTTGTGTCCGTTACCGCCGTCCTGTATCCAATATGGCCGCCATTACTAAAAATAGAAATTTCTTCAAATGGCCAAAACTGCTCTATTTTAAGCAAGAAAGTGCCCAAATTTGAACTGTATAAGCATAATGATGAACTTTTTAACATATATTACAGGATTTTTTATGAACTTTGAACTTTTACCGATTTTGACCGATTATGAAATTAAAAAAAGGGGGGGATGAAATTAAAAAAAAATCTTCTCCTCTGAAACTACTGAGCCAATCTCAACCAAACTTTGCTGAAATGATCCTTAGGTGGTCCCCTTTCAAAATTGTGTCCGTCAGCGCCGTCCTGTATCCAAGATGGCCGCCATTACTAAAAATAGAAATTTCTTCAAATGGCCAAAACTGCTCTATTTTAAGCCAGAAAGTGCCGAAATTTGAACTGTATAAGCATAATGATGAGCTTTTTAACATATATTACGGGATTTTTTTATGAACTTTGAACTTTTACCGATTTTGACCGATTATGCAAATTAGAAAAAAGGGGGGATGGAATTAAAAAAAATCTTCTCCTCTGAAACTACTGAGCCAATCTCAACCAAACTTTGCTGAAATGATCCTTAGGTGGTCCCCTTTCAAAATTGAGTCCGTCAGCGCCGTCTTGTATCCAAGATGGCCGCCATTACTAAAAATAGAAATTTCTTCAAAGGGCCAAAACTGCTGTATTTTAAGCCAGAAAGTGCCCAAATTTGAACTGTATAAGCATAATGATGAGCTTTTTAACATATATTACGGGATTTTTTATGAACTTTGAACTTTTACCGACTTTGACCGATTATGCAAATTAGAAAAAAGGGGGGATGAAATTAAAAAAAAATCTTCTCCTCTGAAACTACTGAGCCAATCTCAACCAAACTTTGCTGAAATGATCCTTAGGTGGTCCCCTTTCAAAATTGTGTCCGTCAGCGCCGTCCTGTATCCAAGATGGCCGCCATTACTAAAAATAGAAATTTCTTCAAATAGCCAAAACTGCTCTATTTTAAGCCAGAAAGTGCCGAAATTTGAACTGTATAAGCATAATGATGAGCTTTTTAACATATATTACAGGATTTTTTTATGAACTTTGAACTTTTGCCGATTTTGACCGATTATGCAAATTAGAAAAAAGGGGGGATGGAATTAAAAAAAAATCTTCTCCTCTGAAACTACTGAGCCAATCTCAACCAAACTTTGCTGAAATGATCCTTAGGTGGTCCCCTTTCAAAATTGTGTCCGTCAGCGCCATCTTGTATCCAAGATGGCCGCCATTACTAAAAATAGAAATTTCTTCAAATGGCCAAAACTGCTCTATTTTAAGCCAGAAAGTGCCCAAATTTGAACTGTATAAGCATAATGATGAGCTTTTTTAACATATATTACGGGATTTTTTATGAACTTTGAACTTTTACCGACTTTGACCGATTATGCAAATTAGAAAAAAGGGGGGATGAAATTAAAAAAATCTTCTTCTCTGAAACTACTGAGCCAATCTCAACTAAACTTTGCTGAAATGATCCTTAGGTGATCCCCTTTCAAAATTGTGTCCGTCAGCGCCGTCCTGTATCCAAGATGGCCGCCATTACTAAAAATAGAAATTTCTTCAAATGGCCAAAACTGCTCTATTTTAAGCCAGAAAGTGCCGAAATTTGAACTGTATAAGCATAATGATGAGCTTTTTAACATATATTATGGGATTTTTTTATGAACTTTGAACTTTTGCCAATTTTGACCGATTATGCAAATTAGAAAAAAGGGGGGATGGAATTAAAAAAAAATCTTCTCCTCTGAAACTACTGAGCCAATCTCAACCAAACTTTGCCGAAATGATCCTTAGGTGGTCCCCTTTCAAAATTGTGTCCGTCAGCGCCGTCTTGTATCCAAAATGGCCACCATTACTAAAAATAGAAATTTCTTCAAATGGCCAAAACTGCTCTATTTTAAGCCAGAAAGTGCCCAAATTTGAACTGTATAAGCACAATGATGAGCTTTTTAACATATATAACCGGATTTTTTATGAACTTTGAACTTTTGCCTATTTTGACTGATTATGCAAATTAGAAAAAAGGGGGATGGAATTAAAAAAAATTCTTCTCCTCTGAAACTACTGAGCCAATCTCAACCAAATTTTGCTGAAATGATCCTTATGTGGTCCCCTTTCAAAATTGTGTCCGTCAGCGCCGTCCTGTATCCAAGATGGCCGCCATTACTAAAAATAGAAATTTCTTCAAAGGGCCAAAACTGCTCTATTTTAAGCCAGAAAGTGCCGAAATTTGAACTGTATAAGCATAATGATGAGCTTTTTAACATATATTACGGGATTTTTTATGAACTTTGAACTTTTACCGATTTTGACAGATTATGCAAATTAGAAAAAAGGGGGGATGAAATTTAAAAAAAATCTTCTCTGAAACTTGAGCCAATCTCAACTAAACTTTGCTGAAATGATCCTTAGGTGGTCCCCTTTCAAAATTGTGTCCGTCAGCGCCGTCTTGTATCCAAGATGGCCACCATTACTAAAAATAGAAATTTCTTCAAATGGCCAAGACTGCTCTATTTTAAGCCAGAAAGTGCCCAAATTTGAACTGTATAAGCATAATGATGAGCTTTTTAACATATATTACAGGATTTTTTATGAACTTTGAACTTTTACCGATTTTGACCGATTATGCAAATTAGAAAAAAGGGGGGATGAAATTAAAAAAATTCTTCTCCTCTGAAACTAGAGCCAATCTCAACCAAAATTTGCTGAAATGATTCTTGGGTGGTCCTCTTCCAAAATTGTGTCCGGCATTTCAGAACACCGACCAAGATGGCCACCACAGCCGAACTTAATTTAACATAGGACCCTATGGGAAATTCCCATAAAAATCTTTTTGTCTGAAACCATTTGCTCAATAAGAACAAAATTTTGATGAAATAGTCATTGGATGGTTCTCTTCCAAAAATGTGTCTGGCGGTTCGACCCTTCGATCAATTTTTTTTTTTACCTGCAATTTTGAAGTAAATCTGATTACCCATCTTGGAGTTCTTGCCCTTTTTTCATC
Source organism: Bathymodiolus brooksi (assembly GCA_963680875.1). NCBI lineage: Eukaryota > Metazoa > Mollusca > Bivalvia > Mytilida > Modiolidae > Bathymodiolus > Bathymodiolus brooksi. Next base: position 55,338,487 of record OY804578.1, on the reverse strand, counting down.
AAATTTATAAAAATGATGAAGGATACATTTGGTTTTTTTTTTTACCGAAGTTATCAAGTTTTATTGACTGATGTTGTTATTATAACCAGGTGAGCTATACAGGCTCCTGGGAGCCTCTAGTTGTTATTGGTAACTATTTTTTTTTTATCTCATAAATAAAAAAACAGCAAAGGATGAGTGTGTAATAACTTTCCTTGACAATTTCATTTTTTTCTGGGTGCCATCCATGAAAAACATAATTTTAAATATTTTAAAAATCCGACAGTAGAAATTTGTAAAATTTGGTGCAATTATGTCTATATGTATATTCTTTACTGTAACATTTTTTGGTGGAAATTAATTGACAGGATTTTTTTTAATCAGATTTTTAATTCCAGGGTGGTACCTCAGGGCATCCCCCCTTTTTTCCAATTTCCACTGTTTGCACGTGATTATCTCCAAACAGGATATTTATATATGCTAGATATTTCATATTTATTGAACAATAACACCTACACCCTTAAGCAAATGGTTTGGGGTAAAATAAACATAGGGCTATTTTATTTTCATTTCAGTCTGTGTTTGGTAGTAAGCTGGGATCAGAGATGGCACATCAGCTTTATAAACTACAAACATTATTACTTAATATGTATGAGGAGAAGATGTTGACACCAGCTGATCCTAATTCAGTGGTAAAAATTAATTATATTAGTACATGTAAAATGTCTTGAATAACAGGTTATTTTACGAGGTCAAACTTAAACAAGAGCATTAAATATTATACACTTATTGATTGGAGGGTAATAACAATGCACTGTTCCCCGAAACACTAACTATTACCAGAGGTGAAGCCAAGGGCAATAGTTGGTGTCGAGGGGAACAATAAACTTGCTATTACCTGAATATCCAGACAATACATGTTTTATTATTAGTGGTGTACCGATCATCGGAAACATCGACTAATCAGTCGGACGTCATCATACGATCTGATGATCGATTGTTAAACCTTGTGGTCGATTCTGATTCTATAGTGTCTAAAATATATATGCTCAACTTTGTTCTTTGGTTTTTGTTTGTTTTTGTCTCCATACTGACAAAAATATTGCAGTTTTATCCCAGCTGGTTTTTTTTGCCCTCATAGTGACAAACGTCTGGTAGTTTTGTCCAAGCGTCTTTTTGACACTCCGTCAATACACATATTTGGACTAGTCTATTATTTATCTACTTCCCAGAATAGTCCATTTTATATCAGGTGTTACACATATGGAAAACGATCTTTTGTTTTGTTCTAAGTTAATGTTTACAAATGGAAAAATTGTAGTTTGTAAATATAATATTTGATTTTATTCAAATCTTTACTTTTGTCAAACACATATTTGGACTAGTCTATTATTTATCTATCTATATCAGGTGTTACACATATGGAAAACGATCTTTTGTTTTGTTCCAAGTTAATGTTTACTAATGGAAAAATTATAGTTTATAAATTTATGATACAATTTTATTTATATCTTTACTTTTGTCAATCATACTCTTGAAATAAAGACTACTTGATTAATTATAGTCAGTAAATACATTTAGCAGGCAATTGTCACCGATGATCGATCATCGGTCGATGTTGATATAACGATCATCGATCTTGAAAACGTTACCGATTACCATCACTATTTATTATACAGAATAGCATAAGAGACTATAATACAATAGAGAGACACAGAACCTGCTCACCATGTTTGTTGTTGTCATCTGCGGGTATCAGGATTTTAGTTCTGCATAGAACAAATCCAGACAATTTATAATGTCAGTTACCGTGTTTCCACCAATGAATTAAGAGGATTCAAAATTCAATGAACGCTGCGATAATACATCTTGTCTCCGGTGAATAGCACAAGGATAGGTGAATAGTCTTTTGGACTACCCACTTCTATAATGCTAAGTGTAATATGTATTGACAAGACTATGATGTGATATTTGTGGAGAGAAACAATGCTCTGTCTAAGAAAAATAATAATTTACAGAGATGATAATTTTCCTGTGATCAGCAGATGTGCTATTTTTCTCATGAAATATTTGGAAATAAAATATGAAAATATAGATCTAGAGCAGTGTTTAGCGAGTTTCCTCTTTTTTCATCATTGATCACTCTCCTCTCTGAATATAGTATCAGAAGATATTTTGCTCTTTTTAAATAATTTTAATTGGTTCATTTTGAATTACAGACTGTACATAAAATAATTGAGTTCCTGAGAAAACCAGTACTGGAAATTGACAGTGAATCAAGTCAACCAGGGAATAGAAAATCAAATGTCTACAAAAAATTAGGATTTGAGGTAAATATTTCACTTATTATTAACTTATAAGTCCATATAATTGTAGATATATAATAAATGAACTAGATGGCAGGAGAAAACACTCTTTATTATTAAAATGTAGATATTATTTGTACTCTTTAGCTCACCTGACCCAAAGCATCATGTGAGGTATTGCCATCACTTGGTGTCCGTCGTCTGTCGTCTGTCGTCCGTCCGTTAACTTTTCATATTTTAATCTTCTCCTCTGAAACAACTAGGCCAAATGGAACCAAACTTGGCAGTAAGCATCTATGTAAGGTCCTCTATAAAGTTGCTCCATTTCGTTCCGTTCCACCAACAAATATGGCAGCCATGGGCAATTCTTGTTTCTGATTGGCTACTGTTTAAAAAAATCTTCTCCTCTGAAACTGCTTGGCAAAATGGAGCCAAACTTGGCAGGAAGCATCTATGTAAGATCCTCTATAAAGCTTCTTCATTTGGTTCCATTCGGCCAACAAACATGGCCACCAAGATTAATTCTTTTTTCTGATTGGCTAATGTTAAAAAAATCTTCTCCTCTGAAACAACTTGGCCAAATGGAGCCAAACTTGGCAGGAAGCATCTATGTAAGGTCCAAACCTGGCATAGATGTTCCCTGGATGTGTCCCTTTCAAAATTGTGTCTGACAGCCCCACCCTCCATTCAAGATGGCTGCTGTTATTTAAGGTAATGATTATCTCCCTTTGAAATTTGCTTCAGTATCATTCTATTGTCAGGTGAGCGATACAGGCTCAGTGGGGTGAGTCTCTACTCTAGCATTGTGAAGGTCAAAACAATGACGGTCAACAATTCCACAAATATCAACGAAAGGAACAACCACTTCTAACACCTCAGATAATTAAAGGAACAACCACTTCTCACACCTCGGATAATTAAAGGAACAACCACTTCTCACACCTCAGATAATTAAAGGAACAACCACTTCTCACACCTCAGATAATTAAAGGAACAACCACTTCTCACACCTCAGATAATTAATGGAACAACCACTTCTCACACCTCAGATAATTAAAGGAGCAACCACTTCTTTCACCTCAGATAATTAAAGGAACAACCACTTCTCACACTTCAGATAATTAAAGGAACAACTACTTCTCACACCTCAGATAATTAAAGGAACAACCACTTCTCACACCTCAGATAATTAAAGGAACAACCACTTCTTACACCTCAGATAATTAAAGGAACAACCACTTCTCACACTTCAGATAATTAAAGGAACAACCACTTCTCACACTTCAGATAATTAAAGGAAAAACCACTTCTCACACCTCAGATAATTAAAGGAACAACCACTTCTCACACCTCAGATAATTAAAGGAACAACTACTTCTCACACTTCAGATAATTAAAGGAACAACCACTTCTCACACCTCAGATAATTAAAGGAACAACCACTTCTTACACCTCAGATAATTAAAGGAACAACCACTTCTTACACCTCAGATAATTAAAGGAACAACCACTTCTCACACCTCAGATAATTAAAGGAACAACCACTTCTCACACCTCAGATAATTAAAGGAACAACCACTTCTCACACCTCAGATAATTAAAGGAACAACCACTTCTCACACTTCAGATAATTAAAGGAACAACCACTTCTCACACTTCAGATAATTAAAGGAACAACCACTTCTCACACTTCAGATAATTAAAGGAACAACCACTTCTTACACCTCAGATAATTAAAGGAACAACCACTTCTTACACCTCAGATAATTAAAGGAACAACCACTTCTCACACCTCGGATAATTAAAGGAACAACCACTTCTCACACCTCAGATAATTAAAGGAACAACCACTTCTCACACCTCAGATAATTAAAGGAACAACCACTTCTCACACCTCAGATAATTAATGGAACAACCACTTCTCACACCTCAGATAATTAAAGGAGCAACCACTTCTTTCACCTCAGATAATTAAAGGAACAACCACTTCTCACACTTCAGATAATTAAAGGAACAACTACTTCTCACACCTCAGATAATTAAAGGAACAACCACTTCTCACACCTCAGATAATTAAAGGAACAACCACTTCTTACACCTCAGATAATTAAAGGAACAACCACTTCTCACACTTCAGATAATTAAAGGAACAACCACTTCTCACACTTCAGATAATTAAAGGAAAAACCACTTCTCACACCTCAGATAATTAAAGGAACAACCACTTCTCACACCTCAGATAATTAAAGGAACAACTACTTCTCACACTTCAGATAATTAAAGGAACAACCACTTCTCACACCTCAGATAATTAAAGGAACAACCACTTCTTACACCTCAGATAATTAAAGGAACAACCACTTCTTACACCTCAGATAATTAAAGGAACAACCACTTCTCACACCTCAGATAATTAAAGGAACAACCACTTCTCACACCTCAGATAATTAAAGGAACAACCACTTCTCACACCTCAGATAATTAAAGGAACAACCACTTCTCACACTTCAGATAATTAAAGGAACAACCACTTCTCACACTTCAGATAATTAAAGGAACAACCACTTCTCACACTTCAGATAATTAAAGGAACAACCACTTCTTACACCTAAGATAATTAAAGGAACAACCACTTCTTACACCTCAGATAATTAAAGGAACAACCACTTCTCACACTTCAGATAATTAAAGGAACAACCACTTCTTACACCTCAGATAATTAAAGGAACAACCACTTCTCACACTTCAGATAATTAAAGGAACAACCACTTCTCACACTTCAGATAATTAAAGGAAAAACCACTTCTCACACCTCAGATAATTAAAGGAACAACCACTTCTCACACCTCAGATAATTAAAGGAACAACTACTTCCCACACTTCAGATAATTAAAGGAACAACCACTTCTCACACCTCAGATAATTAAAGGAACAACCACTTCTCACACCTCAGATAATTAAAGGAACAACTACTTCTCACACTTCAGATAATTAAAGGAACAACCACTTCTCACACCTCAAATAATTAAAGGAACAACCACTTCTTACACCTCAGATAATTAAAGGAACAACCACTTCTTACACCTCAGATAATTAAAGGAACAACCACTTCTCACACTTCAGATAATTAAAGGAACAACCACTTCTCACACCTCAGATAATTAAAGGAACAACCACTTCTCACACTTCAGATAATTAAAGGAACAACCACTTCTCACACTTCAGATAATTAAAGGAACAACCACTTCTTACACCTCAGATAATTAAAGGAACAACCACTTCTTACACCTCAGATAATTAAAGGAACAACCACTTCTCACACTTCAGATAATTAAAGGAACAACCACTTCTCACACCTCAGATAATTAAAGGAAAAACCACTTCTCACACCTCAGATAATTAAAGGAACAACCACTTCTCACACTTCAGATAATTAAAGGAACAACCACTTCCCACACCTCAGATAATTAAAGGAACAACCACTTCTCACACCTCAGATAATTAAAGGAACAACCACTTCTCACACTTCAGATAATTAAAGGAACAACCACTTCTCACACCTCAGATAATTAAAGGAAAAACCACTTCTCACACCTCAGATAATTAAAGGAACATCCACTTCTCACACTTCAGATAATTAAAGGAACAACCACTTCTTACACCTCAGATAATTAAAGGAACAACCACTTCTTACACCTCAGATAATTAAAGGAACAACCACTTCTCACACTTCAGATAATTAAAGGAACAACAACTTCTCACACCTCAGATAATTAAAGGAAAATCCACTTCTCACACCTCAGATAATTAAAGGAACAACCACTTCTCACACTTCAGATAATTAAAGGAACAACCACTTCTCACACTTCAGATAATTAAAGGAACAACCACTTCTCACACTTCAGATAATTAAAGGAACAACTACTTCTCACACTTCAGATAATTAAAGGAACAACCACTTCTCACACCTCAGATAATTAAAGGAACAACCACTTCTTACACCTCAGATAATTAAAGGAACAACCACTTCTTACACCTCAGATAATTAAAGGAACAACCATTTCTCACACTTCAGATAATTAAAGGAACAACCACTTCTTACACCTCAGATAATTAAAGGAACAACCACTTCTTACACCTCAGATAATTAAAGGAACAACCACTTCTCACACTTCAGATAATTAAAGGAACAACCACTTCTCACACCTCAGATAATTAAAGGAAAAACCACTTCTCACACCTCAGATAATTAAAGGAACAACCACTTCTCACACTTCAGATAATTAAAGGAACAACCACTTCTTACACCTCAGATAATTAAAGGAACAACCACTTCTCACACTTCAGATAATTAAAGGAACAACCACTTCTCACACCTCAGATAATTAAAGGAACAACCACTTCTCACACTTCAGATAATTAAAGGAACAACCACTTCTCACACCTCAGATAATTAAAGGAACAACCACTTCTCACACTTCAGATAATTAAAGGAACAACCACTTCTTACACCTCAGATAATTAAAGGAACAACCACTTCTTACACCTCAGATAATTAAAGGAACAACCACTTCTCACACTTCAGATAATTAAAGGAACAACCACTTCTCACACCTCAGATAATTAAAGGAACAACCACTTCTCACACCTCAGATAATTAAAGGAACAACCACTTCTCACACTTCAGATAATTAAAGGAACAACCACTTCTCACACCTCAGATAATTAAAGGAACAACCACTTTTCACACTTCAGAAAATTAAAGGAACAACCACTTCTCACACCTCAGATAATTAAAGGAACAACCACTTCTCACACTTCAGATAATTAAAGGAACAACCACTTCTTACACCTCAGATAATTAAAGGAACAACCACTTCTCACACTTCAGATAATTAAAGGAACAACCACTTCTCACACCTCAGATAATTAAAGGAACAACCACTTCTCACACCTCAGATAGTTAAAGGAAACAACCACTTCTTACACCTCCGATAATTAAAGGAACAACCACTTCTCACACCTCAGATAATTAAAGGAACAACCACTTCTCACACCTCAGATAGTTAAAGGAACAACCACTTCTCACACCTCAGATAGTTAAAGGAACAACCACTTCTCACACCTCAGATAATTAAAGGAACAACCACTTCTCACACCTCAGATAATTAAAGGAACAACCACTTCTTACACCTCAGATAATTAAAGGAACAACCACTTCTTACACCTCAGATAATTAAAGGAACAACCACTTCTCACACCTCAGATAATTAATGGAACAACCACTTCTCACACATCAGATAATTAAAGGAGCAACCACTTCTTTCACCTCAGATAATTAAAGGAACAACCACTTCTCACACTTCAGATAATTAAAGGAACAACTACTTCTCACACCTCAGATAATTAAAGGAACAACCACTTCTCACACCTCAGATAATTAAAGGAACAACCACTTCTTACACCTCAGATAATTAAAGGAACAACCACTTCTCACACTTCAGATAATTAAAGGAACAACCACTTCTCACACTTCAGATAATTAAAGGAAAAACCACTTCTCACACCTCAGATAATTAAAGGAACAACCACTTCTCACACCTCAGATAATTAAAGGAACAACTACTTCTCACACTTCAGATAATTAAAGGAACAACCACTTCTCACACCTCAGATAATTAAAGGAACAACCACTTCTTACACCTCAGATAATTAAAGGAACAACCACTTCTTACACCTCAGATAATTAAAGGAACAACCACTTCTCACACTTCAGATAATTAAAGGAACAACCACTTCTCACACCTCAGATAATTAAAGGAACAACCACTTCTCACACCTCAGATAATTAAAGGAACAACTACTTCTCACACTTCAGATAATTAAAGGAACAACCACTTCTCACACCTCAAATAATTAAAGGAACAACCACTTCTTACACCTCAGATAATTAAAGGAACAACCACTTCTTACACCTCAGATAATTAAAGGAACAACCACTTCTCACACCTCAGATAATTAAAGGAACAACCACTTCTCACACCTCAGATAATTAAAGGAACAACCACTTCTCACACTTCAGATAATTAAAGGAACAACCACTTCTTACACCTCAGATAATTAAAGGAACAACCACTTCTTACACCTCAGATAATTAAAGGAACAACCACTTCTCACACTTCAGATAATTAAAGGAACAACCACTTCTCACACCTCAGATAATTAAAGGAAAAACCACTTCTCACACCTCAGATAATTAAAGGAACAACCACTTCTCACACTTCAGATAATTAAAGGAACAACCACTTCCCACACCTCAGATAATTAAAGGAACAACCACTTCTCACACCTCAGATAATTAAAGGAACAACCACTTCTCACACTTCAGATAATTAAAGGAACAACCACTTCTCACACCTCAGATAATTAAAGGAACAACCACTTATCACACTTCAGATAATTAAAGGAACAACCACTTCTCACACCTCAGATAATTAAAGGAACAACCACTTCTCACACTTCAGATAATTAAAGGAACAACCACTTCTTACACCTCAGATAATTAAAGGAACAACCACTTCTTACACCTCAGATAATTAAAGGAACAACCACTTCTCACACTTCAGATAATTAAAGGAACAACAACTTCTCACACCTCAGATAATTAAAGGAAAAACCACTTCTCACACCTCAGATAATTAAAGGAACAACCACTTCTCACACTTCAGATAATTAAAGGAACAACCACTTCTCACACTTCAGATAATTAAAGGAACAACCACTTCTCACACTTCAGATAATTAAAGGAACAACTACTTCTCACACTTCAGATAATTAAAGGAACAACCACTTCTCACACCTCAGATAATTAAAGGAACAACCACTTCTCACACTTCAGATAATTAAAGGAACAACCACTTCTCACACCTCAGATAATTAAAGGAACAACCACTTCTTACACCTCAGATAATTAAAGGAACAACCACTTCTTACACCTCAGATAATTAAAGGAACAACCACTTCTCACACTTCAGATAATTAAAGGAACAACCACTTCTCACACCTCAGATAATTAAAGGAACAACCACTTCTCACACTTCAGATAATTAAAGGAACAACCACTTCTCACACCTCAGATAATTAAAGGAACAACCACTTCTTACACCTCAGATAATTAAAGGAACAACCACTTCTTACACCTCAGATAATTAAAGGAACAACCACTTCTCACACCTCAGATAATTAAAGGAACAACCACTTATCACACTTCAGATAATTAAAGGAACAACCACTTCTCACACCTCAGATAATTAAAGGAACAACCACTTCTCACACTTCAGATAATTAAAGGAACAACCACTTCTTACACCTCAGATAATTAAAGGAACAACCACTTCTTACACCTCAGATAATTAAAGGAACAACCACTTCTCACACTTCAGATAATTAAAGGAACAACAACTTCTCACACCTCAGATAATTAAAGGAACAACCACTTCTCACACTTCAGATAATTAAAGGAACAACCACTTCTTACACCTCAGATAATTAAAGGAACAACCACTTCTTACACCTCAGATAATTAAAGGAACAACCACTTCTCACACTTCAGATAATTAAAGTAACAACAACTTCTCACACCTCAGATAATTAAAGGAAAATCCACTTCTCACACCTCAGATAATTAAAGGAACAACCACTTCTCACACTTCAGATAATTAAAGGAACAACCACTTCTCACACTTCAGATAATTAAAGGAACAACCACTTCTCACACTTCAGATAATTAAAGGAACAACTACTTCTCACACTTCAGATAATTAAAGGAACAACCACTTCTCACACCTCAGATAATTAAAGGAACAACCACTTCTTACACCTCAGATAATTAAAGGAACAACCACTTCTTACACCTCAGATAATTAAAGGAACAACCATTTCTCACACTTCAGATAATTAAAGGAACAACCACTTCTTACACCTCAGATAATTAAAGGAACAACCACTTCTTACACCTCAGATAATTAAAGGAACAACCACTTCTCACACTTCAGATAATTAAAGGAACAACCACTTCTCACACCTCAGATAATTAAAGGAAAAACCACTTCTCACACCTCAGATAATTAAAGGAACAACCACTTCTCACACTTCAGATAATTAAAGGAACAACCACTTCTTACACCTCAGATAATTAAAGGAACAACCACTTCTCACACTTCAGATAATTAAAGGAACAACCACTTCTCACACCTCAGATAATTAAAGGAACAACCACTTCTCACACTTCAGATAATTAAAGGAACAACCACTTCTCACACCTCAGATAATTAAAGGAACAACCACTTCTCACACTTCAGATAATTAAAGGAACAACCACTTCTTACACCTCAGATAATTAAAGGAACAACCACTTCTTACACCTCAGATAATTAAAGGAACAACCACTTCTCACACTTCAGATAATTAAAGGAACAACCACTTCTCACACCTCAGATAATTAAAGGAACAACCACTTCTCACACCTCAGATAATTAAAGGAACAACCACTTCTCACACTTCAGATAATTAAAGGAACAACCACTTCTCACACCTCAGATAATTAAAGGAACAACCACTTTTCACACTTCAGAAAATTAAAGGAACAACCACTTCTCACACCTCAGATAATTAAAGGAACAACCACTTCTCACACTTCAGATAATTAAAGGAACAACCACTTCTTACACCTCAGATAATTAAAGGAACAACCACTTCTCACACTTCAGATAATTAAAGGAACAACCACTTCTCACACCTCAGATAATTAAAGGAACAACCACTTCTCACACCTCAGATAGTTAAAGGAAACAACCACTTCTTACACCTCCGATAATTAAAGGAACAACCACTTCTCACACCTCAGATAATTAAAGGAACAACCACTTCTCACACCTCAGATAGTTAAAGGAACAACCACTTCTCACACCTCAGATAGTTAAAGGAACAACCACTTCTCACACCTCAGATAATTAAAGGAACAACCACTTCTCACACCTCAGATTATTAAAGGAACAACCACTTCTTACACCTCAGATAATTAAAGGAACAACCACTTCTTACACCTCAGATAATTAAAGGAACAACCACTTCTCACACCTCAGATAATTAATGGAACAACCACTTCTCACACATCAGATAATTAAAGGAGCAACCACTTCTTTCACCTCAGATAATTAAAGGAACAACCACTTCTCACACTTCAGATAATTAAAGGAACAACTACTTCTCACACCTCAGATAATTAAAGGAACAACCACTTCTCACACCTCAGATAATTAAAGGAACAACCACTTCTTACACCTCAGATAATTAAAGGAACAACCACTTCTCACACTTCAGATAATTAAAGGAACAACCACTTCTCACACTTCAGATAATTAAAGGAAAAACCACTTCTCACACCTCAGATAATTAAAGGAACAACCACTTCTCACACCTCAGATAATTAAAGGAACAACTACTTCTCACACTTCAGATAATTAAAGGAACAACCACTTCTCACACCTCAGATAATTAAAGGAACAACCACTTCTTACACCTCAGATAATTAAAGGAACAACCACTTCTTACACCTCAGATAATTAAAGGAACAACCACTTCTCACACTTCAGATAATTAAAGGAACAACCACTTCTCACACCTCAGATAATTAAAGGAACAACCACTTCTCACACCTCAGATAATTAAAGGAACAACTACTTCTCACACTTCAGATAATTAAAGGAACAACCACTTCTCACACCTCAAATAATTAAAGGAACAACCACTTCTTACACCTCAGATAATTAAAGGAACAACCACTTCTTACACCTCAGATAATTAAAGGAACAACCACTTCTCACACCTCAGATAATTAAAGGAACAACCACTTCTCACACCTCAGATAATTAAAGGAACAACCACTTCTCACACTTCAGATAATTAAAGGAACAACCACTTCTTACACCTCAGATAATTAAAGGAACAACCACTTCTTACACCTCAGATAATTAAAGGAACAACCACTTCTCACACTTCAGATAATTAAAGGAACAACCACTTCTCACACCTCAGATAATTAAAGGAAAAACCACTTCTCACACCTCAGATAATTAAAGGAACAACCACTTCTCACACTTCAGATAATTAAAGGAACAACCACTTCCCACACCTCAGATAATTAAAGGAACAACCACTTCTCACACCTCAGATAATTAAAGGAACAACCACTTCTCACACTTCAGATAATTAAAGGAACAACCACTTCTCACACCTCAGATAATTAAAGGAACAACCACTTATCACACTTCAGATAATTAAAGGAACAACCACTTCTCACACCTCAGATAATTAAAGGAACAACCACTTCTCACACTTCAGATAATTAAAGGAACAACCACTTCTTACACCTCAGATAATTAAAGGAACAACCACTTCTTACACCTCAGATAATTAAAGGAACATCCACTTCTCACACTTCAGATAATTAAAGGAACAACAACTTCTCACACCTCAGATAATTAAAGGAAAAACCACTTCTCACACCTCAGATAATTAAAGGAACAACCACTTCTCACACTTCAGATAATTAAAGGAACAACCACTTCTCACACTTCAGATAATTAAAGGAACAACCACTTCTCACACTTCAGATAATTAAAGGAACAACTACTTCTCACACTTCAGATAATTAAAGGAACAACCACTTCTCACACCTCAGATAATTAAAGGAACAACCACTTCTCACACTTCAGATAATTAAAGGAACAACCACTTCTCACACCTCAGATAATTAAAGGAACAACCACTTCTTACACCTCAGATAATTAAAGGAACAACCACTTCTTACACCTCAGATAATTAAAGGAACAACCACTTCTCACACTTCAGATAATTAAAGGAACAACCACTTCTCACACCTCAGATAATTAAAGGAACAACCACTTCTCACACTTCAGATAATTAAAGGAACAACCACTTCTCACACCTCAGATAATTAAAGGAACAACCACTTCTTACACCTCAGATAATTAAAGGAACAACCACTTCTTACACCTCAGATAATTAAAGGAACAACCACTTCTCACACTTCAGATAATTAAAGGAACAACCACTTCTCACACCTCAGATAATTAAAGGAACAACCACTTCTCACACCTCAGATAATTAAAGGAACAACTACTTCTCACACTTCAGATAATTAAAGGAACAACCACTTCTCACACCTCAGATAATTAAAGGAACAACCACTTCTTACACCTCAGATAATTAAAGGAACAACCACTTCTTACACCTCAGATAATTAAAGGAACAACCACTTCTCACACTTCAGATAATTAAAGGAACAACCACTTCTCACACCTCAGATAATTAAAGGAACAACCACTTCTCACACTTCAGATAATTAAAGGAACAACCACTTCTCACACTTCAGATAATTAAAGGAACAACCACTTCTTACACCTCAGATAATTAAAGGAACAACCACTTCTTACACCTCAGATAATTAAAGGAACAACCACTTCTCACACTTCAGATAATTAAAGGAACAACCACTTCTCACACCTCAGATAATTAAAGAACAACCACTTCTCACACTTCAGATAATTAAAGGAACAACCACTTCTCACACTTCAGATAATTAAAGGAACAACCACTTCTCACACCTCAGATAATTAAAGGAACAACCACTTCTCACACTTCAGATAATTAAAGGAACAACCACTTCTCACACCTCAGATAATTAAAGGAACAACCACTTCTCACACCTCAGATAATTAAAGGAACAACCACTTCTCACACTTCAGATAATTAAAGGAACAACCACTTCTCACACCTCAGATAATTAAAGGAACAACCACTTCTCACACCTCAGATAATTAAAGGAACAACCACTTCTCACACTTCAGATAATTAAAGGAACAACCACTTCTCACACCTCAGATAATTAAAGGAACAACCACTTCTCACACCTCAGATAATTAAAGGAACAACCACTTCTCACACTTCAGATAATTAAAGGAACAACCACTTCTCACACCTCAGATAATTAAAGGAACAACCACTTATCACACTTCAGATAATTAAAGGAACAACCACTTCTCACACCTCAGATAATTAAAGGAACAACCACTTCTCACACTTCAGATAATTAAAGGAACAACCACTTCTTACACCTCAGATAATTAAAGGAACAACCACTTCTTACACCTCAGATAATTAAAGGAACAACCACTTCTCACACTTCAGATAATTAAAGGAACAACAACTTCTCACACCTCAGATAATTAAAGGAACAACCACTTCTCACACCTCAGATAATTAAAGGAACAACCACTTCTCACACTTCAGATAATTAAAGGAACAACCACTTCTCACACCTCAGATAATTAAAGGAACAACCACTTCTCACACCTTCAGATAATTAAAGGAACAACTACTTCTCACACTTCAGATAATTAAAGGAACAACCACTTCTCACACCTCAGATAATTAAAGGAACAACCACTTCTCACACCTCAGATAATTAAAGGAACAACCACTTCTTCACACCTCAGATAATTAAAGGAACAACCACTTCTCACACTTCAGATAATTAAAGGAACAACCACTTCTCACACCTCAGATAATTAAAGGAACAACCACTTCTCACACCTCAGATAATTAAAGGAACAACCACTTCTCACACTTCAGATAATTAAAGGAACAACCACTTCTCACACCTCAGATAATTAAAGGAACAACCACTTATCACACTTCAGATAATTAAAGGAACAACCACTTCTCACACCTCAGATAATTAAAGGAACAACCACTTCTCACACTTCAGATAATTAAAGGAACAACCACTTCTTACACCTCAGATAATTAAAGGAACAACCACTTCTTACACCTCAGATAATTAAAGGAACAACCACTTCTCACACTTCAGATAATTAAAGGAACAACAACTTCTTACACCTCAGATAATTAAAGGAAAAACCACTTCTCACACCTCAGATAATTAAAGGAACAACCACTTCTCACACTTCAGATAATTAAAGGAACAACCACTTCTCACACTTCAGATAATTAAAGGAACAACCACTTCTCACACTTCAGATAATTAAAGGAACAACCACTTCTCACACTTCAGATAATTAAAGGAACAACCACTTCTCACACCTCAGATAATTAAAGGAACAACCACTTCTCACACTTCAGATAATTAAAGGAACAACCACTTCTCACACCTCAGATAATTAAAGGAACAACCACTTCTTACACCTCAGATAATTAAAGGAACAACCACTTCTTACACCTCAGATAATTAAAGGAACAACCACTTCTCACACTTCAGATAATTAAAGGAACAACCACTTCTCACACCTCAGATAATTAAAGGAACAACCACTTCTCACACTTCAGATAATTAAAGGAACAACCACTTCTCACACCTCAGATAATTAAAGGAACAACCACTTCTTACACCTCAGATAATTAAAGGAACAACCACTTCTTACACCTCAGATAATTAAAGGAACAACCACTTCTCACACTTCAGATAATTAAAGGAACAACCACTTCTCACACCTCAGATAATTAAAGGAACAACCACTTCTCACACCTTCAGATAATTAAAGGAACAACCACTTCTCACACTTCAGATAATTAAAGGAACAACCACTTCTCACACCTCAGATAATTAAAGGAACAACCACTTCTTACACCTCAGATAATTAAAGGAACAACCACTTCTTACACCTCAGATAATTAAAGGAACAACCACTTCTCACACTTCAGATAATTAAAGGAACAACAACTTCTCACACCTCAGATAATTAAAGGAACAACCACTTCTCACACTTCAGATAATTAAAGGAACAACCACTTCTTACACCTCAGATAATTAAAGGAACAACCACTTCTTACACCTCAGATAATTAAAGGAACAACCACTTCTCACACTTCAGATAATTAAAGGAACAACCAACTTCTCACACCTCAGATAATTAAAGGAAAATCCACTTCTCACACCTCAGATAATTAAAGGAACAACCACTTCTCACACTTCAGATAATTAAAGGAACAACCACTTCTCACACTTCAGATAATTAAAGGAACAACCTACTTCTCACACTTCAGATAATTAAAGGAACAACCACTTCTCACACCTCAGATAATTAAAGGAACAACCACTTCTTACACCTCAGATAATTAAAGGAACAACCACTTCTTACACCTCAGATAATTAAAGGAACAACCATTTCTCACACTTCAGATAATTAAAGGAACAACCACTTCTTACACCTCAGATAATTAAAGGAACAACCACTTCTTACACCTCAGATAATTAAAGGAACAACCACTTCTCACACTTCAGATAATTAAAGGAACAACCACTTCTCACACCTCAGATAATTAAAGGAAACAACCACTTCTCACACCTCAGATAATTAAAGGAACAACCACTTCTCACACTTCAGATAATTAAAGTAACAACCACTTCTTACACCTCAGATAATTAAAGGAACAACCACTTCTCACACTTCAGATAATTAAAGGAACAACCACTTCTCACACCTCAGATAATTAAAGGAACAACCACTTCTCACACTTCAGATAATTAAAGGAACAACCACTTCTCACACCTCAGATAATTAAAGGAACAACCACTTCTCACACTTCAGATAATTAAAGGAACAACCACTTCTTACACCTCAGATAATTAAAGGAACAACCACTTCTTACACCTCAGATAATTAAAGGAACAACCACTTCTCACACTTCAGATAATTAAAGGAACAACCACTTCTCACACCTCAGATAATTAAAGGAACAACCACTTCTCACACCTCAGATAATTAAAGGAACAACCACTTCTCACACTTCAGATAATTAAAGGAACAACCACTTCTCACACCTCAGATAATTAAAGGAACAACCACTTTTCACACTTCAGAAAATTAAAGGAACAACCACTTCTCACACCTCAGATAATTAAAGGAACAACCACTTCTCACACTTCAGATAATTAAAGGAACAACCACTTCTTACACCTCAGATAATTAAAGGAACAACCACTTCTCACACTTCAGATAATTAAAGGAACAACCACTTCTCACACCTCAGATAATTAAAGGAACAACCACTTCTCACACCTCAGATAGTTAAAGGAAACAACCACTTCTTACACCTCCGATAATTAAAGGAACAACCACTTCTCACACCTCAGATAATTAAAGGAACAACCACTTCTCACACCTCAGATAGTTAAAGGAACAACCACTTCTCACACCTCAGATAGTTAAAGGAACAACCACTTCTCACACCTCAGATAATTAAAGGAACAACCACTTCTCACACCTCAGATAATTAAAGGAACAACCACTTCTTACACCTCAGATAATTAAAGGAACAACCACTTCTTACACCTCAGATAATTAAAGGAACAACCACTTCTCACACTCAGATAATTAATGGAACAACCACTTCTCACACATCAGATAATTAAAGGAGCAACCACTTCTTTCACCTCAGATAATTAAAGGAACAACCACTTCTCACACTTCAGATAATTAAAGGAACAACTACTTCTCACACCTCAGATAATTAAAGGAACAACCACTTCTCACACCTCAGATAATTAAAGGAACAACCACTTCTTACACCTCAGATAATTAAAGGAACAACCACTTCTCACACTTCAGATAATTAAAGGAACAACCACTTCTCACACTTCAGATAATTAAAGGAAAAACCACTTCTCACACCTCAGATAATTAAAGGAACAACCACTTCTCACACCTCAGATAATTAAAGGAACAACTACTTCTCACACTTCAGATAATTAAAGGAACAACCACTTCTCACACCTCAGATAATTAAAGGAACAACCACTTCTTACACCTCAGATAATTAAAGGAACAACCACTTCTTACACCTCAGATAATTAAAGGAACAACCACTTCTCACACTTCAGATAATTAAAGGAACAACCACTTCTCACACCTCAGATAATTAAAGGAACAACCACTTCTCACACCTCAGATAATTAAAGGAACAACTACTTCTCACACTTCAGATAATTAAAGGAACAACCACTTCTCACACCTTCAAATAATTAAAGGAACAACCACTTCTTACACCTCAGATAATTAAAGGAACAACCACTTCTTACACCTCAGATAATTAAAGGAACAACCACTTCTCACACCTCAGATAATTAAAGGAACAACCACTTCTCACACCTCAGATAATTAAAGGAACAACCACTTCTCACACTTCAGATAATTAAAGGAACAACCACTTCTTACACCTCAGATAATTAAAGGAACAACCACTTCTTACACCTCAGATAATTAAAGGAACAACCACTTCTCACACTTCAGATAATTAAAGGAACAACCACTTCTCACACCTCAGATAATTAAAGGAACAACCACTTCTCACACCTCAGATAATTAAAGGAACAACCACTTCTCACACTTCAGATAATTAAAGGAACAACCACTTCCCACACCTCAGATAATTAAAGGAACAACCACTTCTCACACCTCAGATAATTAAAGGAACAACCACTTCTCACACTTCAGATAATTAAAGGAACAACCACTTCTCACACCTCAGATAATTAAAGGAACAACCACTTCTCACACTTCAGATAATTAAAGGAACAACCACTTCTCACACCTCAGATAATTAAAGGAACAACCACTTCTCACACTTCAGATAATTAAAGGAACAACCACTTCTTACACCTCAGATAATTAAAGGAACAACCACTTCTCACACCTCAGATAATTAAAGGAACAACCACTTCTCACACTTCAGATAATTAAAGGAACAACCACTTCTCACACCTCAGATAATTAAAGGAACAACCACTTCTCACACCTCAGATAATTAAAGGAACAACCACTTCTCACACTTCAGATAATTAAAGGAACAACCACTTCTCACACTTCAGATAATTAAAGGAACAACCACTTCTCACACTTCAGATAATTAAAGGAACAACTACTTCTCACACTTCAGATAATTAAAGGAACAACCACTTCTCACACCTCAGATAATTAAAGGAACAACCACTTCTCACACTTCAGATAATTAAAGGAACAACCACTTCTCACACCTCAGATAATTAAAGGAACAACCACTTCTTACACCTCAGATAATTAAAGGAACAACCACTTCTCACACCTCAGATAATTAAAGGAACAACCACTTCTCACACTTCAGATAATTAAAGGAACAACCACTTCTCACACCTTCAGATAATTAAAGGAACAACCACTTCTCACACCTCAGATAATTAAAGGAACAACCACTTCTCACACCTCAGATAATTAAAGGAACAACCACTTCTTACACCTCAGATAATTAAAGGAACAACCACTTCTCACACTTCAGATAATTAAAGGAACAACCACTTCTCACACCTCAGATAATTAAAGGAACAACCACTTCTCACACCTCAGATAATTAAAGGAACAACCACTTCTCACACTTCAGATAATTAAAGGAACAACCACTTCTCACACCTCAGATAATTAAAGGAACAACCACTTCTTACACCTCAGATAATTAAAGGAACAACCACTTCTTACACCTCAGATAATTAAAGGAACAACCACTTCTCACACTTCAGATAATTAAAGGAACAACCACTTCTCACACCTCAGATAATTAAAGGAACAACCACTTCTCACACTTCAGATAATTAAAGGAACAACCACTTCTCACACTTCAGATAATTAAAGGAACAACCACTTCTCACACATCAGATAATTAAAGGAACAACCACTTTCACACCTCAATAATTAAAGGAACAACCACTTCTCACACTTCAGATAATTAAAGGAACAACCACTTCTCACACCTCAGATAATTAAAGGAACAACCACTTCTCACACCTCAGATAATTAAAGGAACAACCACTTCTCACACCTCAGATAATTAAAGGAACAACCACTTCTTACACTTCAGATAATTAAAGGAACAACCACTTCTCACACTTCAGATAATTAAAGGAACAACCACTTCTCACACCTCAGATAATTAAAGGAACAACCACTTCTCACACCTCAGATAATTAAAGGAACAACCACTTCTCACACTTCAGATAATTAAAGGAACAACCACTTCTCACACCTCAGATAATTAAAGGAACAACCACTTCTCACACCTCAGATAATTAAAGGAACAACCACTTCTCACACCTCAGATAATTAAAGGAACAACCACTTCTCACACTTCAGATAATTAAAGGAACAACCACTTCTCACACCTCAATAATTAAAGGAACAACCACTTCTCACACCTCAGATAATTAAAGGAACAACCACTTCTCACACCTCAGATAATTAAAGGAACAACCACTTCTCACACCTCAGATAATTAAAGGAACAACCACTTCTCACACCTCAGATAATTAAAGGAACAACCACTTCTCACACTTCAGATAATTAAAGGAACAACCACTTCTCACACCTTCAGATAATTAAAGGAACAACCACTTCTCACACTTCAGATAATTAAAGGAACAACCACTTCTCACACCTCAGATAATTAAAGGAACAACCACTTCTCACACCTCAGATAATTAAAGGAACAACCACTTCTCACACCTCAGATAATTAAAGGAACAACCACTTCTCACACCTCAGATAATTAAAGGAACAACCACTTCTCACACTTCAGATAATTAAAGGAACAACCACTTCTCACACTTCAGATAATTAAAGGAACAACCACTTCTCACACCTTCAGATAATTAAAGGAACAACCACTTCTCACACTTCAGATAATTAAAGGAACAACCACTTCTCACACCTCAGATAATTAAAGGAACAACCACTTCTTACACCTCAGATAATTAAAGGAACAACCACTTCTCACACTTCAGATAATTAAAGGAACAACCACTTCTCACACCTCAGATAATTAAAGGAACAACCACTTCTCACACCTCAGATAATTAAAGGAACAACCACTTCTCACACTTCAGA